>SIJG01000049.1:329473-775501 GCA_023374025.1 Heterodera schachtii
GCTTTATTCGATAGGGGGGATCTAATCAGGGGGGGAGGGGGCGGGGCTATTTTTTAAAATTTTCTACCGATATGCAAAAGTTGGTTAAAAACGGGTTTTACGCCGTAGGTTCAAATCCACTTGCCTGTAAAAATTTTTTAAAATTCTTTTTCGTTTATTTGAGTACGAGTCAGTGTTCGAAATTAGATGAAATGATGTCAAATTTTTGATCAGCGATCTAAAAAGACCAAAAATAATTTAAAATTTTTTTTGCAGGCAAGTGGATTTGAACCACGGACCATAAACCCATTTTTAACCCCGTCAAACTCAGTTCTGAATATTTAGGTAATCAGGCAAAGGTGACAGAATTGAGGTCCCGACGGAAAAAATGGTAAAATTTCAAAAACAAAACATTTTTTCTATTGTAAACAAATATGTTGATCATGCATCTAAATTAAAATTTTGCAAAATTCATCATTTTATATTGGTGCTAGTGATAAAGTGACAGTTTTTGTTTTTATCAAAAGTAAAACAAAAGGGTCCCCACTATTGTTTTTGATAAAAGCCAAAAACTGACACTTTTTCAATAGCGCCCCCATCTTTATGATCCTTAAATTGATGAATAATTAAATTTCAAAAAATCGTAAAAAAGATTTATTTTCCATACATTCAATAGCTCATTCGAAAGCTCTTTTAAAGCTCTACAACATCTATTATATGAGTTTTTTACGCCGACAAATTTCTTAAAATTTTGAAAAAAAATCAAGTGCTTGATGAAAAGTCATTTATAAAATCAATAATTTTTCATTATCAGAGTTCAGATTCGTGATCAGCATATTTTTTATCCTAGAAAAAATGCTTTTTGAAATTATAAGTAAATTGTTTCAATGGTTTTTGACTGAATTTAGCTTGTTTTTAATAAATTTGAAACAAGAGTAAGAATTTTCAAAATATTGAATTTTAACTTTTGGTTCGAATTCAGGTCCGGGATTCGAAATATGTCAAAATGAGTGTTCGATTCGGGTTCTTCAACCCAGAAAACCTCCATATTGTTTATTATTAATTAATGATCATATATTTTTTTAATTAAAAATCAATTTTAGTTTAAATATTTTCAATAGCTTTATTTAATTATTTCTTGAATAATCTATAAACATTTAATATATTCAGTTAATTATTTTATTTTTATTTATTTTTAATTTTTACATTGTTTTAAGTAAATTATTTATATTATATAATTTGAATTTTTATCAAATTTCAATGAAAAAATTTTATATATTATTTTAAGCTTTAAATCTGGCAGTCATTTAATTAATTTATTTTTTTGGTGTTAATTTGTTATATGCATTAAATTTTTTGAATTGTGCATTTAAAAATTTTGAATTTCTTGCGTTTAATTTTCTGTAGAATTTTTATGTTTCTCCGATCCCCTTTTTAGCCATGTTTCGTTTTAATAAATAGAATTAATAATAACTTGTTGGA
The DNA here is from genome assembly GCA_023374025.1 of Heterodera schachtii. Taxonomy (NCBI): domain Eukaryota; kingdom Metazoa; phylum Nematoda; class Chromadorea; order Rhabditida; family Heteroderidae; genus Heterodera; species Heterodera schachtii. The sequence goes on from SIJG01000049.1 coordinate 330,935, forward strand.
TTACATTAACTATTTAAACATTTAAATCCGTTTTACGTCCAATAAATTATAATATTTTTCTTTTTTATTAATTTTCATGTGATCGATTTTTTTTGCTTTAAGTTAATATAAATTTGTACTTTCATGTTTTTTAATGGTTTTTTATTGCTCTGATCACGAATATGCCTTCAAAAAAACGATGCAAAATAAGAACAAAAATCATAATAATAAAAAGCATATTAATGAAAAATTATTTCAAATGAATTATTCATTTCATAATTCATTGATATAATTCATTGCAACTTTTTGAATTGGGCTCTCATAAATTATTTTGAAAGTGATGCTTTTATATTTTTGTTAAATTTAATAAAGTATTGAGATGAATATATTGGTAATAAATAAATTGTCTCAAGTTTATCACTCATGAACTGCTATTTACCCTTTTTTTAACTTATTAAAAATAATTGCTATGTTTATTAACACATATTTAAAAATGAAGAAAATCTCTTTTATTTGTAATTTTATGAAAATTGTTTTATTTTGTTTAGTAATAGAAGTATAATAATTATTTTTTATATTCTATTTAAAAAATGATCTTTTAAATTAGTTTATTACCGCCTCTGCGCGTCCACTACCCTCACACAATATTGCCAGCATAATGGCGATTGTTTCCTGAAAATAGTACAAAACTATCCAATTACTATCGCACAATTGGTTATTTTTATGACTAAATTTTATTATTTTTATTTTAGGTTTAAGAGGTTTTGTTCAAGTTTTTTTCTTATTTTTTTTTATCAATTTTTAGAAAATCTAAAAATAAAATATAGTTAAAAGTTAATTTTTTACTTTTAACTAAGAATTTATATAAAAATTTTTTTTCATTTATTATTTTGTTTTTATTTTTTAATAAAATTTTTTAGTGTAAAAAAAATATTTTTTTTGTGCTATAAAAATAATATATTAAAGAAAACCCAATTTTTAAACATTGAATTAATTGAGTTAATTTTAAATAAATAAATTTGACTAAAAGAACTACTTCAGAATGACTGGAAATATATGAAAAAAGCATAAAGTTAAATAATCTCAATCAATTCAGAATCTTTTTATATGAATTATTTCAAAAAATAAATGTTAACTGTATAATTTGTAAGATTTGTAAGATTATTTATGAAATTCTTAATGAAAAAAGCAAATTAGACTTATTATAATTATTATTTATAATAAATAATAAAATATCAAACAAATAATAAAATACATATTAGTGCCGAAAAAGTCAACAGGAGAATGAGGAAGAATGAATGTACGTTGTAGTCAAGAGTTTAATTTAAAAAAAGCAATAAAAATAAATAATTTGAACAAAATAAATCAATTTTATTATTAATTTTAACAACAATTCATAATAAGAAAATAAGAAGAAAATAAGTAAAAAGTTTTTAAAATAATATATAAATCAATGCCATTAAATAAAAATTTTTAAATGAAATTTAATGTTTGCAAAACAAAGAAACAAATAAAATTTATTTTACATTTACATAAAGCAACTGATTTGGCCTATATTAATTTTATAATAAATAATTTAAACATTTAAATAAAGCCGAATTTAAAAGAAATGAAAAGGGCATTTTTTTAAAAAATCAAATTAAATATACTTCCCTTAAGATTGAAGTATATATGTATAATAGTATTTATTGTTTATCTAAAAAAATGGAAAAATATGTCCGATGAAATTGTGAAAGAATTGCAAAACATCATAAAATATGCTCAGTATCATCAATTGTTTATCTAAAAAATGAAAAAATATGTGAGGCGAAATTTGCGTAAGAATTGGGAAAATAAAAAAAATTTTAAATCAATTAAAATTAAAAAATTCAGTAAATTACAATGAAAAAACAGCAACAAAGAAACAATTAATTAATTCAACATATAAAAAAGTATATTTAAAACACCATATGAAATCAACACGAGAGATTAAAAAAAATAACAATGAAAAAATGTAAAGTGAAATTTGTAGAAAAATTGAAAAAATCAAATTAAAACGTTTAAAATTTTATATCTCTATAAATAGTTACATAAAAACTGACCTCATAAAATGTAAATAAGTTGGAGAGAAATTATGCAAATGACATAATAATTGATAATTATTTATGTATATTTTATTTATTCCTTTAAAGAAAACTGCGCTCCGCCCCACTGCTTAAGTCTGTAAAAAATAGTCCCACTATATAAAAAAAATTCATGCAAATTATGTAAAATCTCATTTATTTAATCAATTTTGAAAATTAAATGGAAAAAAGATTGAAAATAAATTAAAGAAATTTTGAGTTTAATTGAATTTTTTTTAAACCTAATTTTGATAAAAAAAAATAAAAAATTGTGCGTATGAATTTTATTCATTATAAGACACAACAATAAAAAAACAGAAAGAATAATTTTGTTCATTAAAAATACAAAATTTAATAATTTAATAGAAAAAGTAATATTTACAAAAGAATAATAAATAATAGTATTACTAAAATAAAAATTACAATAAATAAAGTGAAAAAATAAATTTAGATGTTTAAAAAAAGAAATGACGGCACCTCCTCCGAGAATATACTTCGCAAATAAGACAGGATAAAAGAAATAATAAAGTTAAAAATGAATAAAAAATGCATTTTAAATCAAGTATAGAAAACCCAAAAATAATTATAGAAGATATTAAAAAACAGAAAAATATGAATAAAATATTTTTTTGATTGCTTTTTTAAAGTTAAATTCTGAGATTTATGCTCATTTTGTGAATTTTCCAACGGTTAACTGTTTTTCACTTTAAGTTTCCATTTTTATAAAATTTAAAAGTCTTCAGAATAAAGATTTAAATTAATTTAATTTTCAAAAAATTTAACAGAAACCCAAAGGAAAGAATGAGATAAATAAAAAATTTATTTAACAAAACATTTTATCATTTCGAATAAATAAATAAAACATCTTAATAAAATTGGAAATTAGCTAAAAAAAAAATAATTTAGGTTAAATATATTTTTTAATCTAAAATCCATTAAACTAAAAAACAAAATTAGCTATTTAAAAGCATAGATACGCTGTTGAGAAAACTCATTGAAGAAAAGTGGCTAGATCAAATCATACTTTGTCTACAAAACAAAAGAATTACATTTTTTACAAGTTTTTTATTCAAATAATTATTAAGTGAGATTTTAATAAATATAGAATTTAAAATATTAATTTGTCGTAACATTTGAAGAATTTACCTAAACAAGATATGTATATAAAATACAGTTTAATTAAAACATAAATATGGAAGAACGAGCAAATTCGTAACTTTAGCAAAAATAAAAAATTAAATTAAAATATTTTTAAGTAAAAAAATACAATTTTTCAATAAAAAATTTATAATTTTTTACTTTCCGAAGTATTGTTTTTTTCAAATTTTTGATTTAATTTTATTAACTTTGAATATCTTAGAGAGAATCTGAAGAAGTAAAAATATTTATAAAATATCATTAAATATTTTCAATCAATCACAAATATTTGATGCTGGAAAAAAAGAATAAGCTACACTAGATGAAAAAGAAAAAACAAATAAAAAAAAACAATAATTTCACTAAAAATAATATAAATCGAAATTAAATAGCATTTAATTGCTTTACTTAATTCCGTATAGTGGTTATGAAATTCAAACATTAGCAATAAAATAATATAAAAATTAAAAAAGTAATGATCAATATCATCGTTTACAAATTATTTAATCTGGCACATCTGGACAATTATAGTGTTTAAAAGTAGGTTAATTTTAAAAAAGCAAAATGACCAAATTAAGTAGATCTTTAATATGTAAATATTTCATTAACTAAAAGATAACATCAAAATTTTAAAACATGTAAAGCTAAGATACATATAACGAAAAAACAAATTAAGAAAAACATTTTTCATTTTTATAAATATACAAATAATACATCAAAGAAACGAGCTAAAATAAATTGGAAAAAACATAATCATATTAAAATAATAAAAAAAATATAAAAAATAAATATTGTGATTGTTGTAATTTTTTTTATTCGTAATTAAAGAGGCAAAAGTATCATTAATATTTTTCTAATAATATTTTTTTAAGTTATTATTAATATTTAATAATAAAAAGGAAATAAATAATAGTATGACATACTCTTTATCACCTTAATTAAATGAGAAATACATACGTGCTTTTGCTTGTACATTTGTTTTCAATTTGCGTATCAATTCATTGGAAATGGAGATGAAAATTTAAAAAATAAAGATTTAAAACATTTTAAAAGGCCTTAATTGGCAGGTTGATTAAAAATAAATATATCAAGTTATTAATGGACTATGATGCATTCTGAAAAAATAATTTAAAAAATAACCCTTCAAAACACCTCAAATAAGAAATATTATTTAAAATGATATAACTGACAATTTATTAATTAAAGCAATTAAATAAAATAAATGTGTTGAAGAAATTTAATTATTGGTTGTTTGAAATTTTCTTATCCGCATTTCTCTTAACAAATATTCATTTTTAATTTAATTTTTTCTTTTTATAATATTAATTATTTTGAAATAATGGATTAAACAACTAACTAATAAGTACTTTTTTATTATAACGTACCTAATATAAAAGAAAAAAAACTTATAACATAGATAAATAAAATTTATTTTTGAAATTAATCAAAAAATAAATTAAACTTAAAAATAATTAAGCATTTCTGATCAAAATCCGTAAGCAATTTATTTTTAGCCTTTTCTATTTAAAAAAAAAAGAAAAAAGTTTAAGGTATCATTTAATTTAAATTATTTAAATACAAGAAAACATTAATTAGTTTTCGAAGTGAAAAATCATTCAAAAGTATTGAAAAATTATTTTAAAATTTATTCAATAATATTAGAAAAATTATTTAAAAAAAATTTTTTCAGTGAATAATTATACAATTTATAATTAAAAGGGCATATTTTCTAATAAAATAAATAAATTTTGAATAAAATTTGCATTATTTCAAAATTAATTAAAAAATTAATTTAAAATTTGTTAAAAAATCAACGATTTTTATCCTATTTATTTCTTAAAGCAACAGTAATACATAATACTTGAAATCTATTTGAGTAAATAAATACAGAATTTAACATTTTAAATAAATATAAATTTGAAACAATAAAATTATGCATATACTTTTATTCAAGATTTTTAATACAGAATGGATATATAAATATTTTTTTTATTACTATTTTTTGGTTAAATGTATGTATAAAAAATTCTTTATAAATTTGTTCGCTTCGACCAATTTAATTTCGAACGTCCGATACGTGCCAATTGGAATATATAAATTTATAATATTAAGGCATAATATTTACTCAAGCTAAAATTTCGCTTAATTAAAAAAATTAGCCATTAATAAAATAATCACAGTGAGTGGCTAGATAAATTGAATTAATTCATACATAGGGAATTTTTATGAAAATATAATTGCTTTTATATAAATGTATTTCTATACTTACATCAGGTGATTTAAATAAATTAAAAATTATTTAATAATAAACTATTATTGTGAGAAAAAAGATTTTATAAATAAAATATTTTAAAAGACAATAGAAAATTATTTATTTTATACAATTAAAATTTTCTCAACGTTGAATTCAACAACAACATTTATTTCGTCAAAATGAGAACTAATTTTAATAAGATTTATACAAAATACTAAACAAAAAATTCTTTGAAAATATAAATAAATAAACTAATAATTAATAAATAATATTCAAATAACTTTAATGAAAGTTATTATCTAAAACATGAACATAAAACCAAATTAAACACATTAAAAATCGATTTATATTAATTCTGAATTCGTTATATTAATAAATATGCAACTAAATAAATTTGCTTAAAATTTTTCAATGCCATTTACTATTTAAATATTATTTATATATTTACGAATTATATTTTTTAACAATTACACTATAAATATTATCTTTTTTAAATAAAAATAAAATTATCTCTATCTTGTTTATGAATATATCACGTAATTAATGGCAATGATGTTAAAAAATAGTGCTTAAGTTTAATATTTGAATTTTCCTTTAAAACATTAAAAATATTATTTTAATAATAAATATTCTTTTCTTAAGAAAATAAAAAATTAAATTTTTAAAAGGACAGAATTCAACAAGAAAATAATTGTGTATTAGCCAAAGTAACATTTTGAAGTTTCTAAGATTATTGGTAAAAAAATATACAAAATAAATAAATAATTTAAATTGTTTGACATTTTAAAGCTTTTAAACTTTTATCTCTGCGCAACTTGATTTTTTAATAAATTAATTGATTCTTTTACATAATATAATCTTATAAAACAAATTACTATAATGGATAAAATTTAATTTTTAAAATATAAACGTTTAAAAAATAAAAATATTGGTTACATCAAAATTTTGTACGGTTTATTATTTGATAATTGAAAGGGCGCGGATTTTCGACAGAAATTTTTTAAATTTTAAAACCACAACAACTAAATAAATTTTGGAGATGAATTTTTGAAAGTCTTTTTTTTTCTTGTGGGTGTTTTTTCTGAATTTTTGGGCCTATTCTTAGGGTATATTTTTCTGAAATTTTTAGCGCTTCTGGGGTGTATTTTTCGTTTTGAAGGAAATTCACGCCCTCTAAATAAATTTTATTTAAAATTAATGTTTTTTGTTTTTGTTTTGACACTTTTCAATATTTTCGATTACATTGCTTTACGATTCCTTTTAAAAATTTAGAATCTTTAAACAAAAATAATACAAAGAATAAAAATTTTAAATTAAATTTTTTATAATTTTTATTTTCTAATATGACAATTTTCTTCAATTTAGTTATACATATTTATTTAAAATGTTACTATTATTTGGATTTTTAATTCACATGCTCACTACCGTCCTGTTCAAACTTGGGGTTAACACAGTTTTAAATTTATTTCTATTTTATTCAAATATCATTAATAAAACTAATTATTTTTTAATTATCATAATGTGCAGTTTTCGCTTCATAAAAATGTAATTATTATTTATTTTTCATTATTTTTTATTAAATAATTGTATTTAATTTAATTACAATTTTAGTTTTGTAATTAAATTAATGCTTGCTTAAATATTTTATTATTTTTAATTTTGCTTACTTTATATTTTAGCGTCGTAAATAAATTTTCTTAATATTTCACTCTTGTTGGCTCCTCTTATCTTCATTGATGATGTCACTTCCCCATAGCATTTACTAATTTTAATAAATAAAGTTTAAAGTTTTATTTAATTAATCCTTTAGTAAATATAAATTTGAGTTTGATTAGAAAATTTAGTTAAATTAATAAAGAATATTTTAAATAAACTAATTTTTAATTTATTTTACTTGATAGATTGGTTGGTGAATTAATAAATTTTTGCCTTAAATTTGTTATTTGACTAAATATTGCTTTTTAATTTTTAATGAATTTTTTTTTCAATCCAAATTTTAATAGTGTTAATTTCACTTATGTATATATTATTGAAAATAAAAATATAGATATAAATTACATTCATTGAAATTGATGTTAAATTTATTTAAATCACTTAGTTTATAGTTTTACATTCTTAGAATAATTTTTTCGTGTCAAAATTACAGAGTAAAGTTTGAAAAAACTTAAATTTTTTTAAATTTAAGAAACTCTAACCACATAATTACATCATTTTCCAACTTTTACAATATCTTTTTAGTCGGAAATATTTATTAATTTGTAATATTGTAATGCATTTATTTTTAATTATTATTATAGATTTGAAACACGCTTTACAATAATTATATAACTATAATTAAAAGTGTTATTTTTTAAAATATGAAATTACACCTTTCATTTTAAAATAATTTTTAAAAATATTTTTTAAATAATAAAAACATTTAAACAAATAAAGCGCCGAAAATTAACTTTATCTTGCATTTTCTAATCTTGTTCCCTAAATTACGAACTTTGCAGTATTATTCCGCAATTAAACTGTTTGTATGTTTTTATATTACATTTGTTAAAATTATTTTTATTTTAAAATATTTATTTTAATTTCTCAGCTAAGTATTAAATTGCTTTACTATTCCTTTTTGACTTTTATTTATTTAAAATGTTACTATTATTTGGATTTTTAATTCACATGCTCACTACCGTCCTGTTCAAACTTGGGGTTAACACAGTTTTAAATTTATTTCTATTTTATTCATATATCATTAATAAAACTAATTATTTTTTAATTATCATAATGTGCAGTTTTCGCTTCATAAAAATGTAATTATTATTTATTTTTCATTATTTTTATTAAATAATTGTATTTAATTTAATTACAATTTTAGTTTTGTAATTAAATTAATGCTTGCTTAAATATTTTATTATTTTAATTTTGCTTACTTTATATTTTAGCGTCGTAAATAAATTTTCTTAATATTTCACTCTTGTTGGCTCCTCTTATCTTCATTGATGATGTCACTTCCCCATAGCATTTACTAATTTTAATAAATAAAGTTTAAAGTTTTATTTAATTAATCCTTTAGTAAATATAAATTTGAGTTTGATTAGAAAATTTAGTTAAATTAATAAAGAATATTTTAAATAAACTAATTTTTAATTTATTTTACTTGATAGATTGGTTGGTGAATTAATAAATTTTTGCCTTAAATTTGTTATTTGACTAAATATTGCTTTTTAATTTTTAATGAATTTTTTTTTCAATCCAAATTTTAATAGTGTTAATTTCACTTATGTATATATTATTGAAAATAAAAATATAGATATAAATTACATTCATTGAAATTGATGTTAAATTTATTTAAATCACTTAGTTTATAGTTTTACATTCTTAGAATAATTTTTTCGTGTCAAAATTACAGAGTAAAGTTTGAAAAAACTTAAATTTTTTTAAATTTAAGAAACTCTAACCACATAATTACATCATTTTCCAACTTTTACAATATCTTTTTAGTCGGAAATATTTATTAATTTGTAATATTGTAATGCATTTATTTTTAATTATTATTATAGATTTGAAACACGCTTTACAATAATTATATAACTATAATTAAAAGTGTTATTTTTTAAAATATGAAATTACACCTTTCATTTTAAAATAATTTTTAAAAATATTTTTTAAATAATAAAAACATTTAAACAAATAAAGCGCCGAAAATTAACTTTATCTTGCATTTTCTAATCTTGTTCCCTAAATTACGAACTTTGCAGTATTATTCCGCAATTAAACTGTTTGTATGTTTTTATATTACATTTGTTAAAATTATTTTTATTTTAAAAAATTTATTTTAATTTCTCAGCTAAGTATTAAATTGCTTTACTATTCCTTTTTGACTTTTATTTATTTAAAATGTTACTATTATTTGGATTTTTAATTCACATGCTCACTACCGTCCTGTTCAAACTTGGGGTTAACACAGTTTTAAATTTATTTCTATTTTATTCATATATCATTAATAAAACTAATTATTTTTTAATTATCATAATGTGCAGTTTTCGCTTCATAAAAATGTAATTATTATTTATTTTTCATTATTTTTATTAAATAATTGTATTTAATTTAATTACAATTTTAGTTTTGTAATTAAATTAATGCTTGCTTAAATATTTTATTATTTTAATTTTGCTTACTTTATATTTTAGCGTCGTAAATAAATTTTCTTAATATTTCACTCTTGTTGGCTCCTCTTATCTTCATTGATGATGTCACTTCCCCATAGCATTACTAATTTTAATAAATAAAGTTTAAAGTTTTATTTAATTAATCCTTTAGTAAATATAAATTTGAGTTTGATTAGAAAATTTAGTTAAATTAATAAAGAATATTTTAAATAAACTAATTTTTAATTTATTTTACTTGATAGATTGGTTGGTGAATTAATAAATTTTTGCCTTAAATTTGTTATTTGACTAAATATTGCTTTTTAATTTTTAATGAATTTTTTTTTCAATCCAAATTTTAATAGTGTTAATTTCACTTATGTATATATTATTGAAAATAAAAATATAGATATAAATTACATTCATTGAAATTGATGTTAAATTTATTTAAATCACTTAGTTTATAGTTTTACATTCTTAGAATAATTTTTTCGTGTCAAAATTACAGAGTAAAGTTTGAAAAAACTTAAATTTTTTTAAATTTAAGAAACTCTAACCACATAATTACATCATTTTCCAACTTTTACAATATCTTTTTAGTCGGAAATATTTATTAATTTGTAATATTGTAATGCATTTATTTTTAATTATTATTATAGATTTGAAACACGCTTTACAATAATTATATAACTATAATTAAAAGTGTTATTTTTTAAAATATGAAATTACACCTTTCATTTTAAAATAATTTTTAAAAATATTTTTTAAATAATAAAAATATTTAAACAAATAAAGCGCCGAAAATTAACTTTATCTTGCATTTTCTAATCTTGTTCCCTAAATTACGAACTTTGCAGTATTATTCCGCAATTAAACTGTTTGTATGTTTTTATATTACATTTGTTAAAATTATTTTTATTTTAAAAAATTTATTTTAATTTCTCAGCTAAGTATTAAATTGCTTTACTATTCCTTTTTGACTTTTATTTATTTAAAATGTTACTATTATTTGGATTTTTAATTCACATGCTCACTACCGTCCTGTTCAAACTTGGGGTTAACACAGTTTTAAATTTATTTCTATTTTATTCATATATCATTAATAAAACTAATTATTTTTTAATTATCATAATGTGCAGTTTTCGCTTCATAAAAATGTAATTATTATTTATTTTTCATTATTTTTATTAAATAATTGTATTTAATTTAATTACAATTTTAGTTTTGTAATTAAATTAATGCTTGCTTAAATATTTTATTATTTTTAATTTTGCTTACTTTATATTTTAGCGTCGTAAATAAATTTTCTTAATATTTCACTCTTGTTGGCTCCTCTTATCTTCATTGATGATGTCACTTCCCCATAGCATTACTAATTTTAATAAATAAAGTTTAAAGTTTTATTTAATTAATCCTTTAGTAAATATAAATTTGAGTTTGATTAGAAAATTTAGTTAAATTAATAAAGAATATTTTAAATAAACTAATTTTTAATTTATTTTACTTGATAGATTGGTTGGTGAATTAATAAATTTTTGCCTTAAATTTGTTATTTGACTAAATATTGCTTTTTAATTTTTAATGAATTTTTTTTTCAATCCAAATTTTAATAGTGTTAATTTCACTTATGTATATATTATTGAAAATAAAAATATAGATATAAATTACATTCATTGAAATTGATGTTAAATTTATTTAAATCACTTAGTTTATAGTTTTACATTCTTAGAATAATTTTTTCGTGTCAAAATTACAGAGTAAAGTTTGAAAAAACTTAAATTTTTTTAAATTTAAGAAACTCTAACCACATAATTACATCATTTTCCAACTTTTACAATATCTTTTTAGTCGGAAATATTTATTAATTTGTAATATTGTAATGCATTTATTTTTAATTATTATTATAGATTTGAAACACGCTTTACAATAATTATATAACTATAATTAAAAGTGTTATTTTTTAAAATATGAAATTACACCTTTCATTTTAAAATAATTTTTAAAAATATTTTTTAAATAATAAAAACATTTAAACAAATAAAGCGCCGAAAATTAACTTTATCTTGCATTTTCTAATCTTGTTCCCTAAATTACGAACTTTGCAGTATTATTCCGCAATTAAACTGTTTGTATGTTTTTATATTACATTTGTTAAAATTATTTTTATTTTAAAATATTTATTTTAATTTCTCATCTAAGTATTAAGTTGCTTTTACGATTCCTTTTGACTTTTATTAAAATTATGCTTTCTTATTCTTATGTCGTTGGATAAGATTTTAACATAGAAAATTATCATTTGATTATTTGCCTTTAAAATCAGAAATATCGAATATCTAAATGTTTGTCATATTATTTTAATTTATTGTTTTGATTTTTTAAGATAAATTTTTAATTATATAAATCTATAATTTATTTTTTTGGTTCATTAATTTAACATTTAACATTTATCACTTTTCACTTTTTTTGCTTTTGATTGATTTTTTTGCATGCTGAATTCTCGTCTTTTTCTTTATTCATTTGATGAGCTTATCTTTCCCAATCATTTTTGCTATAGTTAAATTATTTTTTATTTAAAATTATTTTTATAAGGGTATTTAAAATTGACTCAAGTTAAAATATATTAATATCATTTAGATTTTTATTATTTCTTTGATTTTTATATTTGAAAAGAATACAGACTTCGGGAGTATAAATAAACAAGCCAGAATGTTTTACTTGTTGATTAGAATATTTTCAATCTTGTGTACATTTCGTGTGATGATGTTCGGGCATTTTTTGCAAACTTTACATATACCTACATATTTTTATTCGTAAAAATTTATTTTAAAGTTTAAATTATTTTTATTCTATTGCTAATTATGTAGAATTAAATAACAAAACTTCTTTTTATAATATATTAAGAGTTTATTCAATTTTCTTATTTCTCCTGATTAAAAAATCAAGTTCTTATTATGACTTATTTATAAATTTTTTAAATCAGTTTTTTTATAATTATTTTACCGCTAAAAAGATTGGGACGCGAACAAAAAGATTTTTTGAAGAATATACTTTAACGAAAGATATGAAAACAAAATAATTCTCAAAATAAATATTGATATATAAATTTCCTGTAATTAATTCAGTGTATGTTTTAATTCGATAAAATTTATTTGTCAATTTCAAAAAGCAGATTTTATATTTTTAAATAATAAAATTATTTTGCATAATTAGTCTGTATAATAATAAATATATGATATTATTGACTATGGGTTTTATTCTTTTAATTTGTATTTGAGAAATATATTTTAATTGGTTAAATTATAAAATTATTTAAATTTAAATTAATTTCTACATTGATAAATACTTACAATATTTTTATAAAAATTTATAGACATAAGAAAATTTTTTTAATAAATTAAAATGTTTATTCACAGAATTAAATGACTCCAAAAATATTTCAACAATTTATTTAAGTTAACAGATTGTTATTTTAATAGTTTATTTTTTAACAATGACTAATTTAATAATAATTCTTGCAACCTAATCCAGGGTATCTATATGTCCTTATTTCTAAGAAATGTTCTGATTTGGAATGTCCAAATCTTAGAAAATGAAAATGTTTTTATTTCTAAGAAAGCTTCTGATTTGGGGGTAGTGCCTTATTTTCATCTAAAAGAGTGGAATTTCCGAAAAATTTGGCTAATTTCTAACAAAATTCATTATAAATTCTTAAAAATTGCCCCCGGCGGCGCCTATCGGTACCGCCTGCCTCCAAAAACTCCTATTTTTTTCCTTAAAATTAGACAAAGATCGCAACTTTTGGTAATTTTTTGGACAAAATTTGTTAATAAATTGCACTCAAATTTTCAAAAATTTTTCCTGGCGACGCCTATCGGCACCACCGGATCTCTCCCCTCGCACATACACCAAGTTTTAGGAAAAAGCGCGCCGCAAAAAAAAAGTGTTTTTTAAAGCAAAAAAGCTTTCTTGGCTCTTAATTGCAAAAATTGGCCTTTTTGGTGAAAATCTGTTAACAAATCAGAACGAAATTACAAAAAAATTTCCGGCGGCGCCTGTCGGCACCGCCTGACCTTCCCCCCCCCCCCGCCTAGTTCCAAAAAGTTTTTTTTGAAAAAAGTGCTGCAAAAAATGTTAAAATCTTATTTTTGATCCCGAATGCACTGAAATTTACGATTTGCTTATTTTCCTACCCAAAATTGTTAAAATCAATTTTGACAATAAGAAAAACAAAAACTATGATGTCACATTCATACATTGCAATACCGCCTAGAGATGAAAAGCTTTGAAGAATGGGACTGAAAGAGTGATTAAAGAAATGTTTTTTTTAATCAAAAAATTTTTTAAATAATTTTTGGGGTCATTTAATTCTGCGCCGCAAATGTCATTTTGACTGGGCGCCGCAAGTGTCGGCGCCGCAAAAGTCCTTTGACTGGGCGCCGCATCTGTCGGCGCCGCAAGTGTCGCGCCGCAAATGTCGGCGCCGCAAATGTCCTCGCCGCATGTGTCTGCGCCGCAAATGTCATTTTGACTGGGCGCCGCAAGTGTCGGCGCCGCAAGTGTCAGGCCGCAAATGTTTATGATGTATCATCAAAAATATAAAAAACTCAAACGATCTAAAGCAAGAAAATTTTAACTTTGCTTTATAAATTTAGGAAGCCTTTTAAATTACATACATAGTCGAAAAGTAAAAATGTAGAAAAAATGAAAGGAATAAAAATTTGAAAATAAAAATGGTTTGTAAATTTTAAATTAAAAAATAAATTGTAAATCCTAATCCCTCCCTTTTAAAATGGAAATGGACAATTTTGCAAGGTATTTATATAGAAATATATATTAATAATCATGTATTTATTCTTTCACATACATCAAACTAGTTCTAATTATTATATATTTAAATGAATAATTAGTTTTTACACTTTTCGTTTTATAATAAAATTAAAATTAAATAATTGCCTTTAATATAAAAAAGAAGAAATAAAAGTAAAAATCTCTAAAACGAAACTATTTATCAATAAATTTATGTGTTATTTTTAATAGATTTTGTTTTAGAATGATAAATATTTTGAGGTTTATGTAATTTTGTTGTACAAAAAAATATTAATTTAAATTAAAAAAAATTTTCAAAATTACTTTCTTTCTTTTCTTTAATTTCATCACCATTATTAAACCTTTTCTATTCTCTGTCAATTTTCTCTGCCTTTTCCCGACCGTGCCAAAATTAGTAATTGACCCACTAATTTTTCTCGAGTTTTCTATGGCCAAAAATGAAAGCTGATATAACAAAAACGAACTTTTTCTGTACAATAGACGAATAGAATCCGAAAATGGCTTTATATCTGATCTATCTTTGCTACATGAGCTTGTACTGCTCCAACTCCATGCATGAAGTTGGAGCTGTACAGGTTTAGTGAGAACCCTGCGACAAATCTAAGGCTATATTCGGACTCAACGTACCCGCTGAAAAATGGCAACACATTATCGAAAATAATGGCGGGTATTTCGAATCATGAAAAGAGTATATTTTTATCTGTATTGTTTAATTTACTTTTTTTTCAATAAATTAGCGATTAAAAAATTTTAGGAAAAAGAGAAACAAAAAAAAAAATACAATCAAAAAATTATTTAAAAAATTTAAACAAATGAAAATTAAAAAAACTTCAAAGAAATAGAGATTTGCATAATGAACATAATAAAATGTTTGGGTAATTAGAAAATTACCAAAAGGTAATTGATTTAATGTTAAATATTCATATTTTAAGTATATTAACAAAAATTCATATCCATCAATTAAATAACTACTATATTACTATATAAAAAAATTGACTTAACTTATTTTTAAACAAGTTATAAAAATATAGGAAAAAACAAGCTTCGACTAATTAATAGTTTATTCAAAAAATAATAAAAATATGTAAGATCAAAAAAAAATTTATTTAAATATATAAGTGAATAATTTTTTTGAAAACAATTTTTTAATTCGATTATTATTTTAATAAGTAAAAACTTATTTTTAGAATTATTGTTAGTTAAATTTATTTTTGAAATATTTTTAAGAAATTTATGAAAAAAAGTACAAATCATTCAACCGTTAACATATTGGCTAATCACAGTTTACACAATGCATCTCCCAATTTCCATGAGAATAAAACAGCAAAAGGAATGAAAATCTAAATTAATAATGAGAATCAACAAAACAATAATAAATATTTGAAACATAAATCATAAATTACACAGATGAATAAAAAAGAAAAATTAAAATTAATTTTAAGGTAGAAAATATTGAAATTATCACAATAAATAATATCCTATAAAATACTTATTAAATTAATTATTTAAATGAAATTAAAAATTTATTATTCATGCGTACATTCAAATAATTTTTGTTTATTTTATTTAAATTTAACATTAAATTCAATAAAGGTACACTTTAAAAAAACATTCATAATAAATTTTATTTTTAATTTTTAAAACGTATTTATCTAAAAGCACCATGTTGTAATTTTAAATTTGTTTAAATATTAATATTTTAATAAAAACCGACCAACTTATTATTTACTTCCAAAATCGGCAGTATGTGAATTAATAGAAATAAAATATTACAAGAAAATTCAAAATAAAAAGAATTATCAATGAGGTGTAAGGATTTTCTTTCATTTAAAAATGTTTTGCATTGAAAATACCTTTGAATGTTTTGATTAGTTAATATATTCTATTTCAATTTATTTGTTTTATTTAATTATAATAAAATATGCTATCGAAGTCGAAAAACGGCATGTAATTTGGGCATAATTATCAAGAAAAATAATAATAATAAATGTTAAATACGAAAAGAAAGTAGCGAGAGACTGAAATTAAAGGAATTTTCCAAAAGGTAACGATAAAGTCTTTTTAATTTTTTATTTATTTATAAATAAAAATACAAAAATAAATTTAAAAAATAATTTTTCATAATATTTTAAAAATTCATTTTTCTTAAATTACACAAAAAAGTATTGAATAAGAAATTTATGGCGTTTAATATTTTTATGACTAATTGATAAAATTGTTTTCATTGTTTTTTAAATCATAATGTAGCACTCAAGTTTTAGAATTAAATCAAAAATAAAAAGTTTGGTTTTTTAAAAATAATTAATTGACAAAATTTTTCTTTTTTTTTTTGCTGAACGTTTTTGCCATTTCAATAAAATTTGAAAGAATTAAAAAAAATATTAAAATTTTTAAAATTTTTCTTGGTTGAGCGACTTTTTAAAAAAATAATAAGATGGAGGCTATTCCAAAAAAATTCATCATTTATATTCCATCAAAATATTACAAGAAAATTCAAAATTAACAAGAATTATCAACTAAGTAAAAAAAGCTGTGAAAAACGAAAGAAAAAAAAACACAAAATTTATTTATCAAGATTTAAGTGTTCTCATACATTGAATAAAAAGAAAACTATAAGACTTAAACAATTATATAGAACAAAAATAAAGAGATATTTATTCACTTTATTTAATGAACAAAAGAATTTAGAAAAATCATTTCACCCGACAAAAAATCAATTAAAATTAAATAATAAATTATAAATTAAATAAAAAATTGAAAATAAAAGTTAATATGTAGTTTGAGAATAAAAGAACAATCTTTTATGAGATTAAGACGTAAAAACATAAATTTTTGTAAATCAATAAATAGTAAATCAAATTTAAAAAAATGAAAAAATGAAAACCTTTTTAAAAAACTAGGCTAAATAATGCAGTTATTTAATGTAAATAAATCTTATCCAAAAATAATATTAAAATTTATTGAGTGATATTAATTGTACTATCATTTATTAAATTATATGATTTTTTTAATTATAAAGTTTTAATAAATGATTGCGAAATTTAGGATTATTAAATTCTTTTTTTAATTTTAAAAGAATAAATTATATCTTAAGATAGAAAAAATATTTTATTATATTTATACTTTAATGTTTTATTTAAATTTTGTGGGTTTATTTTAATATATTTTATTTATTTTGTTTTGACTATATTTTTATTTAATTATATAATAATACTATATGAAGAAATATTTGTTTTGGACATTGCTAAAAAGTTTTTTTCATATATTCTGAGCAAAGTTAATTTTTAATATTAAAAATTTTTTACTGAATTTTTACTTAATATTTTTAATAAAAGCTTAAAATTCTCAAATTTTTTTTTTACAAAAATTATACTTTAAAAGCATAACAAATTTCCATCTAATCCATTATTGCTAATCTTTAAAAAGGTATTTTGTTATTAGATTATTCAAATGTTTTTTATTTTATAATATTTGGAATTATATTATTTCAAAGACACAAATATAAAAAAAAAGCTTAAAATTCTCAAATTTTTTTTTACAAAAAATAGACTTTAAAAGCATATGTCAAATAATTTAAATTCAATAATAATATTGAAATAAAATAATTAACCTTCAAAAAATTGCATTAAATTAAATTAAATTCAAATTAATAAATTTATTTGAAAATAATTATCTTTAGTTTGTTTAATTATTTATTATTAAATTCGGTAGATAAATTACATAAATTATTCTTTTTAAAGAAATTTTATTTATTTTTTTGATTAAATTATTTCCGCCGGACCCCCTTGTTCCCCTAAAGTTTTTGAAAAAATTCGTTGCAAAAAAGTGGTTTAAATAGCAATAAAAAAATTGGGCAAATAATAAAGCGTTATTTGTAACACATTATATTTTTCATGCTTTTTTAAAAGTATAAGCTTTTATTTTCATGAAAAAAAATTTTAAAAATGGATTTTTTGGATTTTTTCAGGACCCGGTTGGACCCGATACCCGACCCGGTACCCGGTTTAGAAACTTATACCTACCCGGTACCCGGCTTTTCAATACCCGGTAATACCCGGACCCGGTTTTTGCCCAAATACCCGGACCCGGCCAGCCCTACTAAAAACGCAATTATTATTACACTTAAATATTCAAATTATATAATTTTGCCTTTGTTTCGAATTTTAAATTAAAATACATATGTCTGTATTTTTTATTTTAGTGCCAACATATTTTTTTATGAATAAAAAAATATTATTAATAAAATAATGAATTCATAGGTTATCAAAAATAAAATTTTTCAAAGTTGTGCAGTCTCTTTATTTGGTTTTTTCACTTTATATTATGAATTTTTAAACTCACTATAAAATTGCTTTAAAGCAATTGAAATTATAATTTTTGATTTTTAATATTTTTCATTAAAAAGATCATATTAATTATAATTTTATACATGTATTTCAGTGCTGTAATTTTATTTAAATTATGCAAAATTATAGGTGAAATAGTTGTAAAGTATTGAATGTGTAAAATATTGTATTTATTATAATCTGTATATTCGGCTTCCATAAATTTATTTCATTAAATATTTTATTATTTATTAATTTTAATATGTTAATTAATGTATAAGAAATAATCTATATTTGAAATTTTTCAACCTTGTTACGGTGCTTGTTCATGCATTTATTCGTTTTGCTCAGAATATCTTTTCTTTTATATTTGACGTTTTTTTTATAAAAGGAATACTTAAAATTCAAAATAAGTTTATTGATAGTTTGAACAGATTTAAGTTTATAATATTTAAAAAATCATCATATAATGAGAAAGTAATAAGAGTTAAATTTAAATAAAATTAAAAATTATTAGTATTTCTTATATTTATTTATAAGAATATAATTATTTAACAAGCAATTATTAATATTAAACAATAAAAATTTACTAAAAATTGTTATTAATAAATTTATGAAAAAAAGTGCAAAAAAGAGGTGCGACCATTATTGATAAAATTTAATTTTAAATTTAACAAGGAATGGACGAAGCTCTTCCTTCCTCTTTGAAAAATAATTATTATTGTTTCATATTATTTAAAGGATTTAAATGATTTTTTATTCATCATTTAGTTATTTTATCATTTTAATATAGCTAAATGAGTAAATATATTAATGATTAAAATTTATTTTACAAATAAAAAAAATTACTTTTATGTAATTTTCTTTTTTTAATTTATTTTTTAAATTAAAAAGATTATAATTTTTTGAGTTAATATCTTATTAAAAATAACTTAAAATTATAGACAAAATAATGATTTTATTAGTTAGTTCTTTTTTTTACTATCCCAACTATATAAACATATATTAAAAAAATTATAATTTTTTGAACTAATATCTTATTAAAAATAACTTAAAATTATAGACAAAATAATGATTTTATTAGTTAGTTCTTTTTTTTTTACTATCCCAACTATATAAACATATATTAAAAAAATTATAATTTTTTGAACTAATATCTTATTAAAAATAACTTAAAATTATAGACAAAATAATGATTTTATTAGTTAGTTCTTTTTTTTTACTATCCCAACTATATAAACATATATTAAAAAAATTATAATTTTTTGAACTAATATCTTATTAAAAATAACTTAAAATTATAGACAAAATAATGATTTTATTAGTTAGTTCTTTTTTTTACTATCCCAACTATATAAACATATATTAAAAAAATTATAATTTTTTGAACTAATATCTTATTAAAAATAACTTAAAATTATAGACAAAATAATGATTTTATTAGTTAGTTCTTTTTTTTTTACTATCCCAACTATATAAACATATATTAAAAAAATTATAATTTTTTGAACTAATATCTTATTAAAAATAACTTAAAATTATAGACAAAATAATGATTTTATTAGTTAGTTCTTTTTTTTTTACTATCCCAACTATATAAACATATATTAAAAAAATTATAATTTTTTGAACTAATATCTTATTAAAAATAACTTAAAATTATAGACAAAATAATGATTTTATTAGTTAGTTCTTTTTTTTACTATCCCAACTATATAAACATATATTAAAAAAATTATAATTTTTTGAACTAATATCTTATTAAAAATAACTTAAAATTATAGACAAAATAATGATTTTATTAGTTAGTTCTTTTTTTTTTACTATCCCAACTATATAAACATATATTAAAAAAATTATAATTTTTTGAACTAATATCTTATTAAAAATAACTTAAAATTATAGACAAAATAATGATTTTATTAGTTAGTTCTTTTTTTTTACTATCCCAACTATATAAACATATATTAAAAAAATTATAATTTTTTGAACTAATATCTTATTAAAAATAACTTAAAATTATAGACAAAATAATGATTTTATTAGTTAGTTCTTTTTTTTACTATCCCAACTATATAAACATATATTAAAAAAATTATAATTTTTTGAACTAATATCTTATTAAAAATAACTTAAAATTATAGACAAAATAATGATTTTATTAGTTAGTTCTTTTTTTTTTACTATCCCAACTATATAAACATATATTAAAAAAATTATAATTTTTTGAACTAATATCTTATTAAAAATAACTTAAAATTATAGACAAAATAATGATTTTATTAGTTAGTTCTTTTTTTTACTATCCCAACTATATAAACATATATTAAAAAAATTATAATTTTTTGAACTAATATCTTATTAAAAATAACTTAAAATTATAGACAAAATAATGATTTTATTAGTTAGTTCTTTTTTTTTTACTATCCCAACTATATAAACATATATTAAAAAAATTATAATTTTTTGAACTAATATCTTATTAAAAATAACTTAAAATTATAGACAAAATAATGATTTTATTAGTTAGTTCTTTTTTTTTTACTATCCCAACTATATAAACATATATTAAAAAAATTATAATTTTTTGAACTAATATCTTATTAAAAATAACTTAAAATTATAGACAAAATAATGATTTTATTAGTTAGTTCTTTTTTTTTTTACTATCCCAACTATATAAACATATATTAAAAAAATTATAATTTTTTGAACTAATATCTTATTAAAAATAACTTAAAATTATAGACAAAATAATGATTTTATTAGTTAGTTCTTTTTTTTTTTACTATCCCAACTATATAAACATATATCTTTTTTGATAATTATTTTAATTGTTGTATATTAATGGTCGCCCGATGACGTCACTAAAGCAACTAAAATGAGAAATAAATAAATTTTCAAAAAGTTAAATTAACTCATTAACATTTAGGTCTAGATAGTGTATTTTTACTAATAGTTTATGCTGTTATTAGATATAATAAAAAAATTTCTTTTTTGCTAATTTTTTTAAATTATGTAATGAATTATTTATTTTATATTTATATTAAACCTTTTATGGGATTTTGCATTAATTTATTTATTATATTCAAATATATTTCTGTAAGAAAAAGAAAAAATATTTTAATATAATTATATTAAGTAATTAATATTCTTAAACTCGTTTTATTCTTTGGTACTTAACTGAAAAATATCAAATAAATAAAATTTTTAATGAACATAATTTTTTTAATAGAATATCCTGAATAAAAAATAAATTCATATTTAATTTTGATTCATATTATTTTTTAAAAAATTATATTTTTTTATTTAATTTATTTTTTAATGATCTTTCGTGGAAATGAAAATTTAATGGAAGTTAATATTTTATATTATTAATTAGTTCGGTATTCCTTTATCAAATAGATTCATAGTAGTATTTAAAATTTTTATTATTGAAGTTTAAAAAATTATAATAATCAAAAATTTTGGCGATTTAAAAAAAAACATTGATATTTTTTACAAAAACAGCTTTTTTGGCACCCATTTAATAGTAAAGCCAAGAAAATTAAGTCTTCTGTCATTAAAAATTAAACGATCAATTATAATGTAGTTTTAAAATTGAATGTAAAATTACGGGATGCTGAGATGATAAGATAAATAAATAATTATGTGATTATTACGATCTTTGTGACTTTCAATATTACAAATTCGTTTTTATAAAAATAGTTTTATTACAAGGTATATATTCTTTTCAGTTTTTTAATCTATTAAATTATATTTGATATTGCTTTTAAAAGATAGGTAAATATTTGCAAAATTTATTTTGTGAATTTTCATTTTTTGTGCATTTTCATTAGAGAACCGAATTTTAAATGAAGGGAAGGGAATATGCTTAATTTTAAATTATTTCCACTTTACAAAAAACCTATGGTTTTTGGTTTCCTCATAAATTATTGTATTAAAATTTTATTTTTGATTCCTTTAAATAAAACCATTTAAAATTCATTATTCTCATATGAATTAATGAATATTAGAATTTTTGTATTTATTTTTTCTGTTGCTTTAAATAAAATCACTTTTTGCATTTAATCGTTTTTTAATTTTTCTGCTTATTTTCTTGGAAACAACTTTAAATTTAATACAAAATTGTAAAGAAAAAGTTAAAAAAAATTAGTATATGGTTTTTTAGATAAATAATTTATAAAATGGAAAATGAGCTCTAATATCAATTTTTAATATAATTAATAAGAAAATAATTATTTTTACTGACAAAACTTAATATTTGGTTTATTATAAATTTGATGGACTTGATCATTTTATTAAAATATGTATATTACATAGATTAAATATGTTTGTAAAAAAATTTAGCTTTTTAGCATTCTCATTAAGAATTTATGAAAGAAGAATTTATTAAAATAATTCCTCAGTTTAATTAATTCATTATTTTAAATATGTTTTAAAATTAATTGTAAATTACGCACCCAAAGTTCATGTACCTCCACCGCCTTAAATAAAGAAAAAGCGAGGCATCGTCTGGTCCTTCGTATCAAAATTTTAAATATTATTACAATTTTTTGTATTAATACATGTATGTAACTTTCTTTAACTCAATCGTACCGTTTATCTTCTATTGTCCAATGATTTGATTTGCTTTTAAAATTGGAATATTGTCTTTTTTCATAAAATATTTTTTCTTAAATGGCGATTTGATTTATTATTATTTTTTTTATTTGATAATTTCAACCCTTCATAAGCCTTAACTGGAAAAAATTTATCAAATGTGAGAATTAACAAAAAACTATTAACAAATTTTAAATTCTCGATTTTTCGGTTTTTTTTCTCAATTAGAGATTTTTTTTATAAATTGCTCTTGACAAGATCCATAAAATGTTTAATTCTCTAGGAGCGTATTATTCATTTAATTGTTTTAAATTTTTTTCATATGATAATTTTTTATCCTTTTAATTTATTAATATGCAAAAATTTTTAAATTAATTAATGACATTCTCTTTCACGTCATTTATATTAAGAGACAATTATATTTCTGAATTTTTAAATTTTATATTTTTATAATTAAGCTTCTTAACAATAAATATATTTTTAGTCATAATAAACAAAATTTATTTCGTTTAAATATATTTTAAGCAAATAATATAATGAATATTTATCTTTCACTCATTTTTACTATTATTAATATTTGACTTTTAATTTCTTGAACTATTTAGTTAAAAAATTGACTCTGACTCAAAATTAAAATTAAATTAATATAACGTAATGGAAATGTTTATACTTTTTTTAAATTTCTCAAAAATATTTCCTTGTTTTTTCTAATTGTTGGAGATATTTTATTATTTATTCTATTATTTCAATTGAATGGTACAATTAAATAAATTAAACTCTCCAAGATAAAAAAATCTCATTAAAAATTTAATTATTCACTTATATGATCAGATTAATATAATAACTATTTTAATATTTTTTAATATATATTTTTTTATTTAATGTGACTTTTTAATCTCAGTAAGTTTCTTCTTTTTCAATTAATTATTTAGACAATTTTAATTAGCTTAATTTTAATTATTTGTATATATTTCGTTTTTATATACTTATGGTATATTTTATTCTATTTCTGTTTAAATTTCGTATTTAGTAAAAAATTTGTAAAATATATAAAATTAATATTCAATAAATTAATAAAACAAAAAGACAATTAAAAAGAAAAGCGTCAAATATAAAGAAATAAATTTTAAATTTCATTATTATAATTTTTAATAAGAAAATTTGTTTTTAAATCTAAAAAATTTTGAACAAAAAAAGCTTTAGAAAATTGCAAAAATAATAAATATTAGTATTATTCAAAAGTATTTTATCAATTATATTCAATTAATCTAAGGCTGTGATAAAAATAATGAATGAGAATCATTTTACAAATGAGCAATCAAATAATATATTAATGAAATGTAAATTAATTTTAATTTAATAAAATATAATTGAATTTTGATTGAATTGAGAAATTTTAAATAAAAAATTTTTTTGATTTTTTTGCAACTTAAAAATCGTTGTAAAAAACTATTTTTTAATTAATAAATTAAAATTTATTTTATTTTATTCATTCAAAAAGGACAGTGATTTTTAAATTTTAGAACATAATATTTAAAATTATTAGATATTTAAAAAAATCAAATTAAAAAAAGAATTCAAAAGGCAGTAGATAAAATTAATTTTTATTGTATAATTTAAAAATAATTGAAAACTTTAAAATGTTTTCGCAAAAGTACAATAAATTCATTGATATTATTGAAAGTAAGAAAGGAACTTAAAAATTTGAGAACATATCAAAATAAATGCAATAGTATTAAAAGGTTCATGAAGCTGACGAATAATTTATATTAATAAAAATATTATTTTAATATAATTAGCACCAAATTAAATAATATTTAATTAAAAATTTTCTTTCAATTAATTAAATATTTGTCTTTTCGCTGTTTGTTAAAAAATTTTTAATTTTCTGCAAATTTTTTAGTAAACTTGTAAAAAACATTAAAAATTTGACATAGTCAAACAAAAAATTTAAAAAGAAATATTTTCAAAATGTAAAATAAAAAATTAAGTAAAATTTTTACATATAAAATCAATTAATTCTCAAAAATATTTTTTGAAAACAAAATATTTATTTTATGTAATGAAAATAGTTTTTCACAGGAAGACAATTACGTGATTAGTGTTACAGGAAAACCAAGTAAGAAAGGAGAAATTGCTACAAGATTATATAGGATAATTTAAAATACTAAAATTTCTTAACTAAATTTTTTGAAATTTGTAAATTAAAATAATGGCAACTGAACATGTGGAAAAAACATTTGAAAGTTAATTAAAAAAGTAAATAATTTTTACTTTTAAATTGAAATTTAATTAGATTATATTAATCGGCAGAATAAAATTTATTCAATAAAATAGTTATGTTAATATCATTAATAAATCAAAAATAAAACTATAATAAATTAATTTTTAATCTCGATTTGTGGAACAATTACAATAATAATTGCCAATTAAATAAAATAAGTTAGTTATTCGTCTAGAATTTTTAATTTTAAATGAGGAGTGACTGAGCTTGAATTTGATTGAGTGCCGACAATCGTGAAGTGCCATTGAACAATAAAATACAATTAAAAATGAAAATACTTTGATCCAAACATAAAAGATAGTTATCAGAAATTAATGGTTTTCTGCGCTTTCAGATGTGATTTTACGCTATAAAAAATTATTTTTATTTCAGAATAATTCGTGCAATTTCTGAAATTGATAAAATTTTTTAGTTTTTAAGGCCCAATTTGGCAAACACACAAAAATTTTTACTTTGATTGCCGATTTATGACGTGCCAAACTTTTAGCTTTTTATAATTAACGAAAAGAAATAATTATTTAAATATTTGTCAGTAACCATTAATGTAGAGGTAATGCGTTAGTCAAGTTATTTTGGGTTCAGATTCAAATCCTTTACATGATAATACATTTTACAATTTTTACTTTTGCTTTTAATAATAAAGCTAATAAAAAAAATCCCAGACAATTACATTATTTTTAATTTTCATATTTTTATCCAAATATTTATTTATTTTTTTATAAAATTTTTTTATATCATTTGATTAAATATACAGATTTAAATTAAATTGAATAACATTAATTTTACAAATAAGACCTTGTAAAGGCTAATTTATTATCTGCAAAAATTATATGTATAAACTTTTCTTAAAAGGTAAGCAATAATTAGAAAATATGCTCTCTGCATACAACAAGGGAATATTAATGAAAATTAATAGAAAATATAAATATTTAATCATTTTGACCAAAAGTGCGCCACCATTAAAAAAGAGTATTTAAACGAAAATAAAAAAACATTAAATCTTATAAATAGGGCTAATATTTATAGTTGCTAAAAACTGCCAAAATAATTAGTTTTTAATTTCTAAAAAACCCCAATAGTTGCTTTAAATGCGTAAATAGTTGCTAAAAAATTCCGAATTTAGGGGTGTAAAATCGAAAATTTTCTTCAAAAAGCAAAAAATATTTTGCCAAATCATTAAGAATATAAGTAGTATATGGATCACTTTCTTGACCTTTTTTTTGCCCCCCCCCCCCTCGCGCACTCAACCCATATTCAAATAAAAGAAAAAAATTGATGAAAGCATGTAACAAGTGATCAGATAGGTTATTAGTTGGATGCGAATTTGTCGGTTAAAGCAGCAAAAATTTAGGAATGAAAGTAATATCGATTCAAGCGATTTTCAGGCCCCCCAACCACTCATAAATGATTAACATTGATGATTGGAAAAAATGCAGAACGAATTGATTGAAAATAAATGCAGAATAATCTGATAAAAATAATTAATAAAAATGACGGAGTAATCTAACAAATAAAATAACAAATGAAATAAATTAAGCATAATAATTATTTGTTACATAAATCCCACCACCAAAAAAAAAATGCAGGAATATTTTGGAGTTTAAAAAAAAAGCAATTAATCATGCAAAATTTTCTCTCTCACCAATTTGGTCGCCCATTTTTTTTGAGTAAAAAAAAATAAAGTGGATGGAACGAAATGGGACGGAACGTGAATAAAAGTTTTTTTGAAGGCATTGTGAGTGAGTTTGGAGATTAAAATGCAATTAATCATGCAAATTTTTGGCTTTCATCGCCGTTCAGTCGACTATTATTGGCAATAATCCCAAAAAAAAGAGGATGGAACGGAATGGATGAAAAGGGAAAGGAATTAGGTGCGCATTTAGTGAATTTTGCGGAGCCAAGGACATTTTTTATTAGTAGAAGCTGTCAATCGTCCGCCTTCTATTTGCAATCTTGATGTGGCATCAATTGGGCGGACGGCTGCTATTTAAGCGCAAAGAAACGCCATTGACGTTCATTATTTCTCAATGTTTCGCTTTCTTATGGTTACTTAAAATGCGTTTATTTAAAATTGTGTATTTTTATTTGTTTTATTTGAGATGCCTTTTTCATTTGACCCAAAAAAATTTATATCATTCCCTTTGATAGGGATAGAACCAGTTTTGGTACATCCTAACTCCGAAATGAATTCGCTTCCTGCCAACCGTCCAACCGCTCCTCTCCCACTTTTCCAATCTATTCCGCCCCGAATTGCTTTACCAATTCCTCCCCCAAATTTTCCAATCAATTCTGCCCATCAACCAATTCCTCTCTTCTGTCCTCCGCCAAGTTTCCCGAATTGTTTGCCCAATCATCACCAATCCCGATCGGCGAGCCACCAAATTTTCCAATCAATTCTGCCCATCAACCAATTCCACTCGTCTGTCCTCCTCCGTCAATTTTCCCAAATTTTTCACCCCATCATCAACCAATCCCGATAGGCGGTCCCCCAATTCCAATCAATTCTGCCCATCAACCAATTCCATTCTTCTGTCCTACTCCGCCAAGTTTCCCTAATTATTTGCCCCATTATCAACCATTTCCGATCGTCTGTCCTCCGCGCCCAAGTTTCCCAAACCATTCGCCCCATCACCAACCCATCCCGATCGGCTGTTCTCCTTCCCTTTTGCCGTTCAATTCGCCTCGTCATTTCTTCCCAATGCCGCTTCACGCTCCTGCTTCCTTTCCGCGCCCGCCTCTCCAAACATTTTTTCCACGTCCACCTCCACCATTGCCATGTCCTCAGCCGTTCTCCACGTCAAATCAGCAATTTTCGAATGTTTGTCCGACGCCATTAATCAGCCGTCCTTTAGCGCCGATAAATTCACGTAATTTTAGTGATTCCCATATTTTTCAGAATATAATTATTTCAATTTAAGCACCATCAAAAAAACGACAAATAATTGAGGACAGAGCGGGTAATATATTAATGGAAAGATTGTTAACAAATAATTGTTATAAAAAGGCAAAATAATTCCGTATATTTAGAACGCGAGCGCTGCGGAACTTATCGAAGCAGGCACCACGATGAACGCCGACCGGACAAGCGCCATTATGGGGTTTTTGCCGACCGAAATGGGCGCCGTGCTGAATACCGAGCATCCTCAAGACGCCGGACCGAGGAAAAAAACAAGTGCGACCGGGACCGACGTTCAAGAAAAGGTCCATTGAAAATTTGCAAAAAGTTTTATATTTTGGATAATAATTTTTAAATTTTTTGAATAAACTAATTAATTTCAATCGTTTTTTTCCCATTTTAGTACGACCGATCGGAAATTCTGAGGACAAAAATAAGTCTGATCATAATCTGGACGAACGCTCAAGAAAAGGTCCGCTGAAAATTTGCAAATTTGTATTTAATAATCTTAAATTTTTTGGATAAACTAATTAATTTCAATCGTTTTTTCCCATTTTAGTAGGACCTATCGGAAATTCTGAGGACAAAAATAAGTCTGATCATAATCAGGACGGATCACAAAATGGTCAGCTGAAAATGCGAAAAAAATATAATTTAACATAATTACTTTTTTTCTGACAATTATCTTTTATGTTATTCGATCATCTACCGAAAATAAATTTAAAACTACGAAAAAAACTAACTGTATTTTTTTCATTTTTTTACAAATTATATCAGAATTAAAGATCTGATGAAAATGTGCATTGAAAAATACACTGCTCCCGGAACGGAAGATAAGGAAACTGAAAAAAACGGAATAAAATTGTTGCCATTTGATGCTCTTTTTTTTTGCTGTTGAAATAAACCTTTTCTTATTTAAATCATAAGTAGAAAGAATAATTAATCATTTAAATTTTTTCACCATTTAATTTAGGTTTTTAGCAAAATGGAAACAAAAAAATTTATGGAGACTGATCCTGAAAAGAGAAAATTAAGAAACAAAAAATATTATTTTAAAAATAAAAAAGAAATAGAAGAAAAAAATTTTATCGAAATATCAGATACAATTAAACAAAATAAAAAATTTGGCATAAATGAAAATACAATTCGATTTATTTTAAAAGAATCCAACCCAGAAGATTTTAAAAATCTATTAAAAAATTTAATTAAAAAAGCTTGTTCAAAAAAAGAAAAAGGCTGGCACTTGGAAAAAATTTCGTTTGATATCTATAGCGAATCGTTTCGAGACCCGATCATAATACCACCACGTGGTGTTAAGCAAAATACTGTTAATGTTGTATTTGAAGAATTTATGCGGTTGCAGCAAAGTTATAAAGAAATTAATTTACTAAATGAAGAAATAGCGTTGATAATCACCACTTATTCAGTTCCGGTTGGAGGTAATCGAATATAAATTTTGTTTTTAAAATATTTTTTTAGGTCAATTTCAACCGTTAGATTTCTTTCCTCCAAAAGAAAATGGACGGCTTTTAGTAAAGAATAAAACAAATAAATATTGTCTATTTTATAGTGTAATATTGAGCCAATTGTATCAATTGATTAATAGTGACGGATCGGATAGAATTACATATAAACAATTCACATTAATATATCAAAATGAAAAAAGACAACAAAAAATGGTTGATGAATTAATATTTAGTACAAAGATTGACACAAACAAAAACTCATATGGAATTGAGGATTTAATCGTAATTCAAAATTATTTTGATACTAAATTCCCGAATAAATTCTTAATTGTGGCTTTTTCTAAGGTAAAATAAATAAATTAATTTTTTAATGAATTTTTTAGGAACATGGGTTAAAACCAATTTTTAAAGGACAGGGCCATAGAGAACATTTGATATGCGTCTTTAACGAAAACGGGCATTGGGATGGTAAAAAAAATAATTATTTAAAAAAAATCAAAAATTTAAGGTTTAAAAAGCATCAAACAATTTTTTAATGTTAAATATAAGTATTGAGTTTATTGTGAACAAACTTTCCAAAGCGCAATTAAACATTCAATTAAATGTATCATAAAATGCAGCCGATGTGGATCTTGGGGTAAAATATTTAAATTAAATCCAACTATTTTAAAATTTAGGAAATGATTTTCCGTGTAAAAATAGTCTAATGAAACCAGAAGAATGTAATAAATGCAACCGTCTGTTTTATAATAAAAAATGTTTTCAATTACACTTGGCCCGTGCATGCAAAACATATAATAGGTGTATTAAATGTGACAAAGAATATCATACCGATCACATCCATGTTTGCGGTAAAGGTACCAGAAATTTATGTACTTTAACGTTATTTAGGTGAAAAAATATGCAAAGTATGCAAAACTAAACATACGAAGACGGAAAGTTGTTATATCAGAAAGATTAAAGTACCAAATAAATTGCCGAAATATAGAATTATATGTTATGATGTCGAATGCAGCGTATGTAACTGAAGATAAATTTAAAAAAATTTTATATTTAGACAGATAATATGATTAAAGAAGGAAAATATTTCGGATTTTATGAACATAAAATTAATTACATTTCTGCAAGATACACGTGCAGCATGTGTGAAGGAGTAAACATTAATTGTCAAATATGCGGGCCAAAAGGGAATAGGCACAAAAAATGGTGTACAAATGAAACCCGAAAACCTATGATTGAATTTTTAAAATGGGTATTGTCATTCAAACAATTTAACACTTATTGTTATGCACATTATGCAGGTAAAAGCGAAAAAAACTATGAATTTTAACCTATAATTTTAGGGAGATATGATGCCCATTTCGTTTTAAAAGAACTAACAAATTTGGGATATGCACCACAACTTATTATTTCCGATTTAAAAATTTATCAAATTAAAATTGATAAAATTTATTTCAGAGATTTTTGGCTACTTTCGCAAATAAAATTAGCAGATTTGCCTAAAACATTTGGCATGAATTGTGCACCTAAATTATATTTTCCTTATAAATATAATTCTGAAAAGAATTATGGTATGTTTTGCAACAAAAAAAAAACTCTAGATTTAAAAATATAAAGAATTTTTTAGGTAAAATTCTCCCAAATTTGCCAAACATCGCTGATTATTACCCAGAAAATTTAATAATATTGAGTTCGAAAAATTTAATAAGTGGTATTCAGAAAATTATACAACTCCCTTTTTATTAGGTATCATGTTATTAATTTTTTATTAATTTTAAATTTAGAAGAACAGTTGGAAATTTATTGTGGTCAGGACACTGAGATTTTACTCCAAGCTGTCTTACATATGCGAAGGATTTTTTTGGAAATCACAACAGATAATGAATCGCCTAATGGTTTTGATATTATAAAGGTATAATAATTTTAAAAAATTAAAAATTATTATTTATTAGGATGTGACTACCATTGCTGGAGCTGCGATGCGTATATTTAGGGCTAAATTTTTAAAAGAATTACATTTGCCGATAGTCCCTGAAAACGGGTTTGAAAAACGTGATACTCAAAGTGTGATAGCAACTAAGTATTTTGAATGGTTTATGTATAAAAATGCCGTCAAAGGTCGGCATGCTGTAAATGGGGGAGAAATTGAATTTAGCGGTACTTCGAAGCATGCTATGAAAATAAAATTATATTTAGGGTTTAAAGTAGATTTTATATGTGCTAAATTAAAAACAATCATAGAGTTCCAGGTAGGCAATCAACCCTCTCTATTCTTTTTAACAATTATTTTAGGGATGCGCATTTCACGGTCGTTATTTCGGAAAATTTTTTTTAAATATAAATTTTAGGTTGCCCAAAATGCTTTAAATCATTC
Organism: Heterodera schachtii; assembly: GCA_023374025.1. Lineage (NCBI taxonomy): Eukaryota > Metazoa > Nematoda > Chromadorea > Rhabditida > Heteroderidae > Heterodera > Heterodera schachtii. Next base: position 363,314 of record SIJG01000049.1, read on the forward strand.
CATGTTTGTCCCAATGGAAATACGGCAGAGGAAACTTTTTTGAAGACGGAAAACAGAATGCAAAAGTTAAGAAAAGTTGCATTAGAATACAAATTAAAAGTCGAAGAAGTTTGGGTAATTTTTTCTTCTATTTTTTTATACAATTTATTTTAAGGAATGCGAGATTAAAATAAAAATGAACCCTAAAAATAAATCTTATGATAAAGAAATGAAGGATTTTTTTGACAATTGCCCTGATAAAGGTATTAAAAAATATATTAAACTTTACTAGGAAAATTTAGGGCCAATTGACCCCCGTCAAGCTTTTTCCGGTGGCCGAACGCAGGCTTTTTGTTTATATTCGGAAATAGATGAAAAAAGTGAAATAAATATCGCAGATATCATATCACTTTATCCCGCAGTATGAAATCAATTTTTTTTAAAAAAAGAAAACGATTTTAGGTTAATTATTTTACTCCCTACCCCGTTAAAACGCCAAAAATAATCATCCCAAAATCACACGATGTTTGGTGGACACTCCCGGACGATATACCATATAACGGTAAAAAAGTAATGAAAAGTAAAATGAACTTTTTAAAAATTACTTAGGTATTCTAAAAGTAAGAATTATCCCAAAAAAAGATTTATCACTTCCTCTGCTTCCTTATTATACGGTCAGAAATAATTAAACAACAATAATTTTTAATATCAATTAAGGATTCAATTTTATTTTTTACTAATTGTGCAAAATGTTGTAAACAAGCAAAGCCAAATTTTACTTTTGCAAAGAATGTAAGAAATGCAAACATACCGATGAAGAGCGCAGTTTATATGGGGTTTATACGAGCATTGAATTAAAAAAAGGTTAAAAGAAAGGTAGTTAAAAAAATATTTTTATTTTAGCATTAGAACTCGGATATGTGATAGATAAATTTTACCGGTAAATCCCTGAAGAATTATTAATTATTAAAATAATCTTTAGAGCTTATCACTTTGAAGAATTTGATTCCGATCTATTTAAAGGATATGTACGAAAATTTCTCAAGATAAAGGTAGACAGACCTATTTTCATATTTAAAAAATAAAATATAGGTCGAGGCATCCGGTTGGCCTTCTAATCTCCATAATAACGAGCAAAAAAATAATTTTATACAAGAATACAAACGTATTTTTGATATTGAAATTAATCCTGATAATATGTATTTGAACCCAGGATTAAGGTTCATCGCAAAATTGGTAAATAATTTGAAATTTTCTTTTTTTAAAAAAAACGAAATAATTTAGCTATTGAATTCTTTGTGGGGTAAATTCGGGTGAGCATCATTTAATTATTATTATTATAAGAATTTTTTTAAGAATGAGAAATAAATTGTCAAAAAATAAAATAATCAATAAACCATCGGAATTTTTTGAAATGTTTTATGATCATAAAATAGAAATGTCAAAGCCTATAATAATGAATGATGACACAATAAGAGTAATATACAGAGAGAAAGATGGTTATATTAAAGAACATAGTGTATCAAATATTATCATCGCATTATGGTAAACAAATTGGTATTACAAAATAATAAATTTATTAAGGACTACTTCGCAAGCAAGAATTCATCTTTATGGGTGGTTGCAACAAGTTATTAATGATAAACAAAATAAGCTACTATATTCCGATACCGGTTAAAAAAAACTAAGTTCAATTTAAAGTGTTATTTTTTTAGATAGTGTCATTTACAAACATCCTAAGGGCAAAACTCCTATAGAATTTGGCGAATTCCTTGGGTAATTTCAAGCATTTTTTTTTAATTATAATTTTTTTAGTCAAATGTCACATGAAAATGCTGGAAATAGTGTATTAGAATTTGTATCAGGTGGCAGTAAGCAATATTCAATTAAGTATAGGAATGACAAGAATGGTCAAATATGGTATAAAACGAAAATTCGCGGTAAAATATGTTATGTTTTTCTTGTTTATTTGTGCTTTTTTTAGGGATAACTTTTAATAAGAAGAACCAAATTGATCATGATGAATTTAAAAACATGATTATAAATTATGAAAATAATAAAAAATTAATTTTCGATTATGACAAGTTTGGACCAACAAGAGAAAGTTATATTTTATCAAGAAATTTACGAAAAGAATATAAACCCATTCAAAAAAAAGGCATTATTGGAAACAATTTTGAAATTATTCCATTTGGTTTATGGTGAACTAAGTATAACGGTACGTTATTAAAAAATAATAGTAATAAAAAATAATTTTTATAAAAAAATGTTTATTATTTTATTTAGGTAATGATGTGCCAAGATTATGAATTTTGGAATGATCGCACTAATGAATTCATTTTTGGAATGATTTTGCTAATAATTTTTTTAAGTTTATTAATAGTTTTGGTAGTTGCAATAATTGCCCAATGTTTTAACAATTTTTTCGTGCTGCAAACATGTAACATGGAAAGACAAAATTTGACGAATAAAATATAAAATATTTGTGCTTTTTTTTAAAAATTGTCTCAAAAACAGTTTATCATATTTTTTAGAAATCATAATATTTTTATTTGTGTTTCAGCTAATAAAAAGAAAATGCCGTCGAATTTTATTAAGTATCAAAGTTTTCTAAGTGGAAATAAAAAAGAAGTATTGACAATTAAAGAATTGATTGATTGCCGTTTAAAAGTTTGTGAAAAAAAATATTATACCATTAAGGCGGATATAAAAGATTTAAAAATAAATAAATACAAGGTTTGATTAATTAAAAATTAAACAAATAAAATTTTTCAGGCATGTTGGGAATGCAGTAAAAGTGTATTAACAGGGTGTTTTTGCGATGCGTCATATGAACAAAAATTGTTACTAAAATTTAAATTATCAGATGAGACTGGCGAGATTGATGGTGTTATTTGTTTTGAAAAAGTTGCTTCAAAAATATTACAAGGTGTCACCGAAATAAATTTAAATAATTTAGATTCTATGGTAAGAGAATAAAAAATATGCTGTAATTGTTAATATTTAGCAAGAAAAATTTGCTAAAAAAATAAGCAGTGAGCCGCGATTAATGCGTATAAGGCTTGAAAATAAGGAATTTAAGGTAAATCGTTTTTTTTTAATATATAATTATTATAATCGTAAATTAAGGGAAAGAAGCAAATAAATTATACGCTGAGTGATATTGAGTGAAAATATAATTGATTCATGAAAAAAAATAGTTATGAAACGAATAAATGTTTTAAATCACTTTTTATCTGAAGCCTAATTAATTGAAAAATTTGAATATATTAGTATTTATTTTTTTTGCATTATTTATTCACTTGAAAATTCAGACATAGTTTTTTTTGCATTATCTCACGATCAGATGGAAAGGTTTGCATGAAATTTTACGAAAAATTTTTTTCTTATGTTTAGGAAAAAAATATGGGATGTAACAATTACAGAGTATGAGAAAAGGAAAACAAACCGAGAAAAATGGTTTCAGAACTTTGAAAAAAAATGGATCAGAATACACATTAGATTGATGACGATAAAAATAAAGAAAAAAATATTAAAAAAATGAAAAATAAACGTTTATAGACTGAAAAAAAATAAAAAAAATAATTGTTGCAATTCGATAAAAATTATAACTAAAAATATTTTATTTCATAAATAACTTGGGTTACTTCTCATCCGAAAAATTTTTTTAATAATATAATTAATTTATCCCATTTTTTCAGAATGCGTGAGAAATCATTTAAATTAGGCCAAAAGCGATCTCATAAAAAACTCCCAACGGAACTAAACTTCGAAATTATTGAATTAATCCCATTGATGACATTATTTAGGGGACTTAAAAGAAATCATAATCTCTGGTATGGTGAACAATTTAATTAACTAAATTTAGGTAGTTTAGGTCAATTTGCCGACAAATTGAATTTTTTTGTTCTTGCCGTAAAAGAAAGTTCATGCTTGTGGAACAATTTACATTTAATATCTAATTATGCAACATCGTTTCAGATTATTCCCTTATATTAGCCCCATATTTTCACAAATTGATTAGGGTTTTCACTTTGGGATCATAAATTATGGCCCCGTGAATTGGTTAAGAAAAAATTACAATTTTCATAGATTTTTTTGACAAATTTTTATGCATATTTTTTATTGAAAGACCTTGGCCAATTCACGGGGCCATCGCAGACTTGGTTGTATAAACATTTTCTATTGGTATTGATTTTTTTAAAAGAAAATTTTTTTGATATAAAAAAAATTTGATTGTTCTATTTTTGAATTATAGTTTATTGTAAATTAATTTGTCCTACTTTGTATCATTTTTGAGTGTTACATAAATAATAATTAACCTGTTCCGGGCCCGGTCTTTTTTTCAAAATTTGCGGAACATTGATTAATAACATAAAAAATTGGTAATCTTCTATAAGGATTTTTACCGGCCGGCGGAAAATTTTGCAGATTTTATACACATTTAAGAATCCAGGCCTGGTTCCAGGTCCTGGCCGATCTCTAATTGCAAGTTTAAAAATTTGATTAATTATTGAGCACTTTTTGACTTCCTCCATTCAGCTTCTCTTCATCTATTTAAATATATTAGATTTTATTAAATAAAATTTTCAGAATAAAAAAAGACCAATTTAAATTATCATTTTGATATTTTGATAAACAAATAATTATGTATATTATTATGTTTTTTTTTGTTAAAATAATTTCTTATTTATTGATTATGTTTTGTATGTTTTTATTTCATTAATTATTTTTAACTTCATTCATGTTTATCTCCTGGTAATTGTGTGCAAATGAGCTTCGTCAAGGAAGTTGTTGGCATTGTGTATTTTTTCTTTTATTTTAAATATTTAAATAATTCATAACTTTCAAGCTTTTTATGGTTATTGTAAATTTTAATTTTATTAATTTGGTTCTATATTTAGAATTTTCCATTACATAGTTTGCGCAAATTTAATTTTTTCCAGTTTACTGAATATTTGTATGCTTTATTAAGTTTATTTTTATTTACTTTAATAAATTTTTTTATTAAATATTTTTAATAAAACAAACTTTTGTTTAGCAATAATAAAACGACAAATTTTTGATTATTGTTACAGAAATATTTAAATGAATATTAATTGGTTTTACTGAATAATTAATTTTCTTTTTTTTCTTTAATTTTAAATTATTGAAGTGAATTGAATGTTTGGCGCTTCGTATATTATTTTAATTACATCTTAATTTTATAAATATGTTTAAGCAAATATTAAATCTTTTTTTCTGGTGCTATATTTTGTCGAATTAATTATGTTTAAGTTGTCAGGTTAAAAATAACGTTCGATCTGTGATGAGCATCAAAAAATTAGTCTAGAAATTTCCGAAATATATTGTCCTGTATTTAAATATTTTTCTAAAAATATTTCCAAAAATATGTTTTTAATTTATTTAATCTTTTTGGCAAAATTTCAATTTTTATATGAAAATCTATAAATAATCAGTGCCAAACATTTTTTGATCGTATTTGATTATAAATTATCTAATTTGAAAACTTTGAGAAAAACATTTTTCTATTTATTAAATGTCAATTTAGAGCAGTCATATTTTATTGCCATTTTGTTTGTATTAATAATTTTTATTTTATATATGACGGAAATAAATTAAATTACCTTTAAAAGCAAATTATTTTTCAAAAAAATTTCAAGAATAATATTATTATTTACAAATCTTTTTGCTTTACAATCATAAATAATTAATTAAAATGATTATAAAAATTCAATTTTACTTATTTGAAATTATTATTTCAATTAAATTCTTATTTCGTTTTATGCTTTAGTAGAATTGAATATAAATTATTTCCGTCAGTTAATTATTTATTTTTTTAAATACACATTTTTTAAAACAGTTAATTTTGTTATATTTTTATTTATAATTCTTGCACCCAGTCACCCCTCTTCTCCTTCATTTCTTACGTCATTTCGAAGTAATTTATATTAAATTTAAACATTGTGTTAATTCCCAGATTAGTGTATAGAAATTTATTACGTTAAATTATTTTTCGGTTCATTTAGTTGAATAATTTCTATTTTTCCTTATAATATTTTATGCAAATTAATTTTTTAATATTGTATGCATTTTCTAATAATATAATTAAAATAATCTATAAGATATTGTATATTAATTGGTTTTTCATTATCAAAAAATAAAAGTTAAAAACTACAAATAAATTTTAGTAACGAGTTTTAAATTTAATATTTTAGATTCTATAAATATCTCCAGTAAATGAAGCATTTCATTCATTGTAAATTTATAAGACTATAGAATGCAGAAATAAATTATTTTATCATTTAAACTCTATAGTATAAAAAATATTTTATTTAAAAAAATAATAAATTAAATATTTAAAATATTTTTAATATTTTCAATTTACATAGAAATTAAAGGACAGTAATTTCATGTTTTTTGCTAATATTATAATTATGAATTGGTAGAAACATATTATTTTTTAGTAAAATTCGTTTAACTCACAAAGTGCATTAGAATTAAGTTAATTATTTTCGCATTATAAATTGCTGTAAGATGGTGGTCATTAAATCAAATTAAAATTTTGTGCATTTAAATGATTATTTTGGCGAAACGAATCAAAAAATTTTAAAAAAAATCGCATTTTCATTATGTTTATTTTCTTGCTGAATATTTTCTCTTTAACATCTTTCAACGTAATGTCAAAGCTGCCAAATTTTATATTTGCAGTCATTTCTTTAATTAAGCTTATTTTGTTGAAAATTATTATATATCTCATGAATTGAAAATTATAATTTTTGTTTTTGTCAATTCCATTTGATTGGGCATTAACTACTTTAAAAATTATTTTTCTTTATTTTTTAAAACATCTATGGACCCATAAATTAAGCAATAATTGTACATATTTTGGACAAAATCTGTTAACGAATTCATTAAAAATTATATTTTCACTTAAAATATAATGCCAAGGAATAAATATAAATATTATTTCGTAGTAATATTTATTTAAAAAATATTATTTTTCAAATATATGTTTTTATTTAATTCACTCGACGAGGATGATAACATGATTTGACTAAGGTAAAATTTATTACATTTATTGATCTTCTTTTTCTACGTTATATTATGACAAAAACATAAAAGTTGCTTAATTTGATGTCTAAATTTTACATTATCTTTAAATTGTTTACTATTATATTTTTAAGCAAGGTAAAGAAAAACGAATAATAATTTTTAATATTTTTTAACTTAAGTTAATTCTTCTCTATTCCAGAAATATTAAAAAAGCATTAGATAGAGAGATATTAAAGATTTTCAAAAGTATAAATACAAAAAAAAAGAATTTCTATAAATTCATTATTTTATGATTATTTTAATTTGATAATATCTAAATTTAATTTTATCATAATATTTGCAATAATAAATCAATATTGGAATAAAAAATAATTAACCTTTCAAAAATTACATTTAATTTTATAATATTTGGTTTGGAATTAATTATATTAAGCAGTTTAAAATATTTATTTTTTTTATTTGCAAATTTAAAATTAATGTCTAAATCAATATTCACTAGTATTTTCAATCTTTGAAATAACTCCCATGTGTGCACTTGGTCGTTGAGCATGATTTTCATCGACAAAACTTCTTTTTTGTTTTTTATTTTTTGATTTACTCAAAATTACAAATTTTGGATTTAATGGTTAAACTGTCTGTCACATTTCTTCCTAGCCACATTTATTAAGAAAAATCTGTTAATTTTTGAGTGTATGATATACACTGTATATTAATATTATTTCGTAGTAAATATTTATTTAATATCTCTAAATCTTTATAACATAATTGTAAATTTATAAAAAACAAATTTAAATTAATTAAAATTTGAATATTTCTCTCAACATGAAAAAATATTATTATTACATTTATTTGAAATTCTTTCTTCAATTTTCTTGACTTTTGGCGATAATTTGAACTCACAATCAGACATAATCAATTAATGTGTGCTTGTTTTTATCTGTAATATTTATATTTATACGGCCACACATTCGACTTTTTCATCTGAAAAAAGCCTGAAAATAGCCAATTTTTAAATATGCTGTTAATTTTAAGAATGAAAAATGTATTAATGGATAAAGAAATTATTCAGCAATTATTTTATACTTTATATTTACTAATGATATTCAATTACGTGTTTAATTTGGCGATGTAATGAGTTTATGAATGTTTATAAATTTGTTTTTGTAATATTACTATAAAATGCTGAATATAAAAAATTCATGCACAAATAATTGTATAATCAATTAATTTTTTATTTCCTTTGGTCGCAACAAATTTACATTGATTTTATTCATTTTTTTAGATTAATAAAACATTTTTAATCCATTTTTCTAAACTTTAAAAATATAATTTGCTAGAATTTATGAAATTCTATAAATTTATTCCTTAAATCAAAAATCTCAACAATTCATCATATTGTAATATTTTATGTAATATTCTTATTCGAAATGACTTAGGCGACGATTTGATTTTATATTTCAAAAAAAAATATTTTGTATTATTCATTGTTATTTTTTATTTGAATTATTCAATTACTGAGATGATTTTTCCTTATCAAGCTATAGATATAAATTTATTAAACAAATAATTAATTTTACTTGAAAATTTTTATTATTATCTTTGATGAATTTTATTTAGTGATTTTAATAATCTAAAATTATTAATGTTGTTTTTTTATGCAGGTTCTTTCAACTAAGTTTTTTTGTTTTTTTTTTTTATTAATAATTGGGATTGATTTTTTTGTTTTTTGAATTAAGTTTATGATCGCTTCCTGTAAAAGCAAAGAATTATTTATTTTTATTGCAAAATAATAACACATTTTTGTGTATTTGCATTTTGCATTTTTCACATTTACGTTTTAAATTTTGATACTGGTTTTTTAGATGATACTTAAACTTATTTATTTGAATGAATATTTATTTGTTAGTTTTTTATGTTTTACCTGTTTTATATTTTATTTAGTTTTTAATTTTTTCATTTTCCCATTATATTTTAGCTTTTTTCGTGTCATTTTCGGTAGATTATTTTAAATTATAATTTTATTTCCATTAAATTACCTGCTGTTTTATCATTAATTCATTTTATAAATTCTCTTTTAATTAAATAAATATCGTTTTTTTATTTAGCTTGCTTTTATAAAAAAGATTTTGTAAATAAATATAAATAATATAATCACTATATTACAATGTTATTTGTAAAAGAATATAATGTTTTGATATAATTTATTAAATAAAATAAATATTATAATATTAATACAAATGGTTAAATGATTATATTATTTTATTTTTTTACTATATATTTTTAAATAATAAAACAACGATGTTTGTTTTTTAAATTAAAAATACTTTTATACCCTTGATTAGAATGGAAATGCTTATCAAGCACGCATATTATAGTTGTCTTTAATTTTTGTTTTATTGTTTGTATTCATTTTCTTAGTGGAATATTAAGAATAGTTATAAAAATTTATATTTAAATGAAATAATGAATTGAATAATTAAATTAAATTAATTTTTTGTATTTGTTTTTTGGGTGATATTTTTCAATTTAATTAACTTTTATGAAATTTATTATTAAAAAAACTAACTTCTTGTGTTAATTTTATATGCACAAAAATGCTAATATGCGCATCATATGAAGTAAATTTCAATTTATATGAAAAATTATTTAATGAAAAGAATTGGAATTTTATTGAAAGTTTTTGTTGCCCATTTATGGATAAACAATCATTTTCATAAAAATTAATGATTTTAGTAACCCTAAAATAACCCGTGAATCATAATGTGACCGGGGGATTATCGTGTATAAATGTAACAATAAATTGACTCCGTGAATCATGCACTTAAAATTAATTGATCCGTGAATTATGCCCGTGAATTGACATGTAAATTATCTTCGTGACAGTAAATTTACCCGAACGTGAATTTGCCCAAATTTAATTTTTTTTTCCTAACATTAGTATCTTTATTTTCTTAATTCATCACAACGATCCAAATAAGAAATTTAATTATCACTATGATATGATTATTCTATCAGTTGAAAAATTTGAACACATTTATTGACTGACTTAATTAATTTGTCATTATTAAATTATATAATTTTTTTAAATTTATTTATTTGTTTAATAGTTTATTTAAAAAAAAAATTGAATTTTCATTAATTTCTTTTCAATATTATTTTTTTAGACAATTAAAAATATTATATATTAAATTAATCAATTATTTTTTTGTATATTTTTTTAAGATATTCATTTATAATTAAAAATACTAATTAAAAAAAAAAGAAATTTTTATTTAATATTCTCTCGTTCGCGAGACGAAGTTAGAATTTGGCAACTGACATTATTCGTTACTTTTTTCATTTTTCCCCCAAAAAATATTATAATGTTTTGTATATTTAACTAATTTATCGTAAAATTATTTTAATCATCTTTACTTTCAATAAATTACTCAACAAGATAATCATTAAATTAACTCTTTATGCTAAACACATGGATTTTTTCTTCTTAAATCTAAATTTAGATTATTGTAAATTGCTTATCTTTTACTATAAAATAATAATTAAATATTTTGCATTATTAATGGTGTTTTTATTTTACGTTTCAATTTTATACGATCTTTTTTTTCAGTCTTAAATTTTGGCAAAACAAATTCTTCTGTTCAAATGTTGTTGCAAGCATTGTATTTTAATCATTTTAATTTCTTTTATCAAATTATTTGATTATGAATTTTTTATTTCTTTTTTTTTGTGAATATTTCAATTAATTCATCTTCACACGCTTTTTGTCATTCTTTTTCAATCAGAATTAAATTTCAAATAAAATTTCATATGTTCAAATTCGTTAATGAAAAATTAATTTATTTGTTGATAAAATTTTTGATATTGTGAATGTTCTTTGCTTTGTAGAACAAATAAAATAATTTTGACTTTAAGTAAAATTTCGTTTTATTTTAATTTATTCTCATTTCGTATCTTTAGATTATTGTATAATTGCTTATTTTCTATAATAATAATTATATATTTTGCCTTATTATTGGTGTTTGTGAATTTTATTAGGATCTTTTTTTCAATAATTTAAATCTAGGAAATGCAACGGTGATAGTATTCAAATTCATTTGATCATTTTCCGTTACAATTAAAAATTGAAAAAAAATATTAATTTTATTTTTTAGAGATGGAAAAAAATCCAATATGTTAAATAACCAACCGGGAATTTTTAAAAATTCAAAAAAATTCAAAAAATTTTTAAAAATTCAAATTTTAATTTATTTCAATTGAAAATAATACAAAATTAAATTTTTATTTTGTTTTTATTTAATAAAATCCAAAAGTTAAAGCATAATTAAATTATGAAAAACGCGCTTTTTCCAAAAAACTTTTGTGGAGAAAGGTGAGACCGGCGGTGCCGATAGGCGCCGCCGGGGAAAATTTTGAAAATTTGAGTGTAATTTGTTAACAGATTATCAACAAAAAGGCAAGTTTTTTGGATTTATTAGGCTCAATTTGTACATATTTTCATTTAAAAAAAATAATAAAATATATATATAAATAAAAAAATATATGAGAAGTCATATTTTGTCGATAGGAAAACCAATGATTATACAAAAAAAATTAAGAATATTTTAATTTCTGTAGAGGGATTGAACGAGGGGAAAGAAGAAGACAAAAGTCAAGGGCACTAGCCACTAGGCCATTTGCCCAATTGGTTGCGACACTCTTAAAGAATATTTTTAATCCTTTTTTTTAATATTTTTTCCTTTGACTCCAATTTTCATCACTAATTTTCCACTCAGACCCCCGTTATGTTCTTCTATATATATATATATATATATATTAAAAATATTAATAAATTAAAATTTTTGGATTTAACTATAAAATGTAATAAATATTTAAAATAAATTAAATTTATTATAAATTACTAAATTAACAAATAAAAGTAAATTAAATGAAAAAATTTAAATATATTTATTCTTCTTCTTTAAGATAATTTTATTTAATGAATTAACATTAAATAACAAGATAAATCATTAATTATTTAACCTGTGAAATTGTAATAAATTTAATTACATTTCACTAAACTATAAAATAAATAAATAAATGAATTGAACTGTAAAAAAACAAACAAATTAAATAAATTTAAAGTGAATTCATATCCATCATTTGTTAATAAAAAAAGGCAAGAATCGACAGAAAACTCAAGTAAGTATCACGAGAGCGAGAGATTGACTTGAATCAAACAACACAATTCCGAAGTTTCAGACCAAGAGCAACGAAATAACTAAAAAATCATAGAAAAAATAGATTTTGTAGAAAAATACAACAAAATTAACATTTCATGGTATAATTGCATAGTTTTAAATGTTTTCAATCAGAAATTAATGCTAAAATTATTGCCGTAAAATCAAGTCTTACTTTTTTGGCCATAGTTATTAATTATTATTCCATTCCAAAAAATAAAAATATTTAAATCTTGTAAAATAAAATTTCTTAAATAAAATTAATTAAATCTTAATGAATTTTTTCTTTGAGTATAATTTATTTAATTATGCTATGCATATAGAAAAATAACTAATCAAGAATAATAAATTATTCTCAACAATGAAACGAACTATTTTATTTCTTTTTCCTTAACTAATCGAAGTAAAAAATTTTTATTTATCGAATCAATTCTCGATAGTGTAAAGACAAAAATAGAACAGTTAAGAATTTTCTTCAGTTTCACTTCTGGCCAAGAGAAAGTGAAAAATAAACTTGGCCAAAAAATTAGCCAACAACGATTGATGGCACCGATCTGAAGGAATATTAAGCCGCACGGGTTCATTAATAAATAGATTGCTAATTACCTTTTCTAAGTCTTAAATTTTTATCTTTAAAGATAAATTTTTTATGCTATTACAATGAGACCTCCTTAAAATGGTCTAAGAAAAGGCGATTTTTTGGGTCGAAATTTTGTGCTGGAGTAAAATTTGAGGATTCATAAAAATGAACCAGCAAAGAAAAAATCTCAAATTTTGCATAAACATTGCATTCTTTTAAAGATTAAAGTTATTTCTTCTACCTGGGAATGTATGAGATCATAATTTTAACAATAAGCGAACAACAACAATTGATAATCATGTTTTATTATATTCACTCCTTAACATTTTCATTAATACAGAAAAAACTATATGCAAAAATGAAATAATTTACCATGGTCATATATTTAGTCATTTAATTTATTATCGTTATTCCAACTAGAATATTTTTATTTATAGATTTTTTTCTTTTGTATTTGTTTTCTTCCATTCAGAAACTAAATTGTTGAGTAGACAGATCAGACTTCGGATATGACCGTGAAGAATGTTATAATCATAAAAAATTAAAGAAAATTAAAAGATTTTAAATAAAAATCAATTTTTAAAAGGATTGAAAATTTTGAAAAAAGCAAAAAAAAAATAATAATATCACAAATACCAAACATTCAATCATAATTATTATGCAAAAAATCAAACTAGATAAAAATCACATTTTTAAATTTGAAAAATTATCATAAAAAAGGGTTCATATGGTAAATTGAAAAAAGCAACATTACTTAAACTAAAAATAAATCTGACAAAAAAAATATATTTAAATGATTTAAGTTTAAAATTGTTAATTTTAACGCTAATTTTTTTGTATTGATTATAATTACTTAATATTTGTAGATATGAATGTCTCAAGGAAAGATTCTTATTATATTCAAATAACGAAAAAGGTAAAATAAAAAAAATGAAAAATTCATAAAAAAAAATAAAAATTATTTAACATTTTTATTTTTTGTTAAATATAATACATCGCAAAATAAACTTACCATATAAAGTTATTGTCATGTAAGTCTAATTTTTGAATTTAAAAATAATAATTAATGAATTAGTTCTATATATATTTATTTTCCCTCCAATATTTTGATTATTTTTTATTAGTCAAAATTATAAAAAAGGTGATTATTCAAATGTCTCCAGCAAATAGAAAAGCGTTGCAGAAACAAGTGAATATTAATGAAAAAACAATTTAAATATATTTATTTACATTAATATAATTAATAAAAAAACATTCTTACTATAGATGAGCAGTGCCATTAATTATGATGTTTTTTATTTATTTAATTTAGCAATATGCTTTGGATCTATTTTTCATATGCTTACGTAGCACACAATTCATTCACTATTATTGTATCCCATATGACCTTTACATCTGCTAAATGTTAAACAATTTTTCACAAAAAAATGCTTTAAAAATAACATATTTAAAATTGAAATAAATTTAATCAATTTAAAAATTTTTATATTTTTTTATTCAAAATGTAATTTTTGCATCTAATTGATAATGTTTGAAAATGTTTTGTCATTTTTTTTTGTTGAATTTGTACATTTAAAGAAATAAAGTGTTGACTCAAAACTAAAAAAACAAAAATAATTTAAGAGAAATGCATTTTTAAAAAAGATACTTTAATTTCGATATTGAAAAATAAATTCTTTTATACAAAAAATGTCAATTAAAGATAAAAGTACATTTTGAAAATCAAAATCGTTATTCATTATTCTTATTGTATATTTTAAACTAAAATATAAAAGTGAGAAACTTTAAGGCAAATATGAATACTCTAAAATGTCCTTTTAAAATAAAATTGAAATTATGAAAGAATCATTATTAATGGGATGGATAAGAAGTAAAATTCAAAACAATAATTAAAATCTTTGATTTGATTGAACTGAGCGAAAATTGATTTTAAAAATAGAATGAAAAGCCAAAGACAAGAAAAACAAATATTTGAAGAATCAATGATATATGAGAAAATAAAAAAACATTTTTTTTAAATTGTGAAAGATATATTAGATAACATTTTTACTATTTAATCTTAATTATTTATATAAAATGAATATTCAGGTTATATTCATCGAAGCATAAAACGACACACCAAAGAAAGCATAAGTATTAAATATTGAATTTTATAAAACTTTGAATTTAATTTTTATGTCTTAAAATTATTTAAATTTTAGTTTAAATTAGAAAAGAAATGTACCTCATTTGCAACTGCATTCAGTGAATAAAAAATTTTTCCTCAATTTTTGGCTGAAAATTATATCACTAAAGCGTCACTATTTCGGACTTTTTCCACTATTTTGTCACTATTTTGGCATTTTTTCGTCACTATTTTATTTAACTATTTCAGGATTTTTCGTCACTAAAAGTCGCGATCCTAGTCATGATATATTTTCATTTATTTTTTGGATAAAAATTTAGCAATTTTAAAAAGTTTATAAATAAAATTTTAAATGGTTTATTTTTTTTGGAAAATTTCTGATCATTAGAGGGTTAAAAGTCCAATTTAGCGGATGAGGACCGTCCGTTCTATTAAAGGTTTTTTCAGTCTTTTTTTTGTTGTTATTTTTATTATTTCTCTCTTCATTTATTGATTCAATTCATTTTCTACCACATTTCAACAAATGCAAACAAACTTTTTTCATTTATTTACATATTTTCTGTTTATGATTACAAATATTCTTAATCCCATTTTTAATTCTAAAACCAATTTTATCAGTTTAATCATTTAATTTTCATTTTGAAGCTGTTTTTTGCCAACGAAATGTCGGACAATCCGAAAAAAGTGGAGGAACAGATGGAAAAAGCATTGTAATTTTAAGTTCTAATTCTCAATTTAAATATCATTTTGCGTTTTCTGTTTTCAGCTTCATCTCCAGCGATTGTTGGCTGTCTGTGTTCGATTTGCTTTCACCTTTTCAACTTGGCCTCGGAATTGCACTGATCAGCCACAGATTTGACCGTTTTGTGGACGAACACTTCAAAACGCGAAGATGGTCGTTGGGATTTATTGAAATTGGAAGCAAAGTTGGAAAGAATGGCAAAAAGGAAATGGAAATTGCCAAATACCAAAATTACACTTGGATATCATTGCCAATTCCGAGAAATCCGTTGCCCAACAAAGTCATCGGATTTGAACGCATTACGATCAAGTAAAATTTAAATTTTAATTAATACTTATTTACCTAATTTAGTTACATCGATCGCAATGTCATCACTTTTCTCAACCTTTTTCGTTATGCTTTTCGGAACTTAAATTTCGAAATTTTAGCAAAAAGCAACCGAATTTTGGGGTTCATTGTACGCAACATTTGGCCACTGCTCAAAGAAAACATTTGTGGTGTTAAATTATCTTCCGCGCTCGGTTTCCGCCGTTTGCGACGTTTTGCTCCATCTTTTCTCTGCGATTGTCCATCACTTCGACTTTTCTGTTCCTTTGTCAATGTTTTCCCCGCCTTTCCGCCTGATGACAGTGCCAATGCGTTGGATGGTCAAGCGGTGGCCAAATGGCTTTTCTCCCCTCGTCCTGACGGTTTGCCGAAGGTGCTTCGATGCGGAATCGCTAAATATTCTCAATTTGGTTCAATGTTGAATGGAATCAAAGAGGTAAAAATATAGTGGTACTTTTCCATTATGCCATAACCCTTAAAAATTGCATACCCAAACAAAAGAAACCACTTTTCTAGGGCAATCTTATGCATTGATCATCTATCTGACGCCAAACTGCAAAATCTAATCCAGCATATGGGATTGCTGATCTGGATTTTTAGACATTGTAAATATTTTTGTGATTTTTCAAAAAAAAATAGACGTTTTTGACTTTTTTCAAAAAACCAGACCGAAAAAAACATATTCTGAAAATCATAAAGAAAATCATAATTTTTGATGTTTTGGCACCAGATGGTTGATCAGCGCATAAAACTTTCGTAAAAAGTGCTTTCTTTTGTTGTGGTCATTTCATTTAACGGTAAACCGATACCGTAACAAATTGTCAAAATGATAGCATTTCAAGGCATTTTCGAGTGCTTCTTCCCGTGTCAATTTCTTCATTTCCATTTTTTGTACTTGTAACCCTGAAGTGGAAGAGTTCGATTTGGCTAATGAATTTACGGGCGAGCAATTGATTATGAAGGAGATTTCCGACAGGTGCCATTGTGAAAATTTTAAAATGGAACTTTATTAAATTTGCAAATTTGACTAACACCCCATTCTTACCAAGGTATTTATTTTAGGCAAAAAATTAAATTTTGCAAAATTTGACCCAAATTCCTTGCTATTATAGTACTTATTTGCTGATTCGTTGTCCGATCGTCCGGGATGAGAAAAAGTGGAACAAATGGGAAATAACGGCATTTACCGATATATACAGTTTTGGGAGTCTTTGGAACAACATTTTCCTTTCATTTGATGAGGATGCCATTTGCGATGAGTGAGAAGATCATTATATATTTTTTTGCCTTTTTCATCTTTTTGATAAATCAAATAAAATCTCCATTAAGTTGAATCTTATTTTTTTTCCCATTTTTATAGAAATTAATTTTGACAATATTAAAAAAATGGACATTATTTGTCCGTTTCAGTAATTTAGCCCTTTATTTTTAGATGTTAATTTTGTTGACGCTTTTTTAAACTGATTAACTTAAATTTTCGATTTTTTATATAAATATATAATTTATTATTTAATTTTTATTGATTTTCTATCGTGATTTTTATTAAAAGTGAATTTTATTAAAAATGAATAATTATCTTTATTTTTATTCATAATAATTATTTTATGTATTATTCTTTTTAGTCAATTGACTAAAACACTTAAATCTTGATAATGTTATGTTTTTTATTCTTTTCGCAGCTTTTTTCTACTTAGGTGATCATTCTTTTTTAATTTTGAACTTTCTTGTAATATTTTGATGGAATATAAATGATCAATTAAAAAAATCAAATTCCATGCCGAATAATTTTTATTATTTCATTTTTTAACAATAATTTTACCTTTGTCCAGATTTCTGTAATTCACGAATCTTTAATTTCATATTTATAATGTGTTTATTTATTTGGTTATTAATTTTTAATTTAATTTATAAATTAATTTTTAAATAATAAATAATTATTTAACATTCCTAGTTATTCCCTCATTATTCTTATCTTAAAACCCTTACATAAAATCTGTTCGTTAAAATTTAAATTTTTCAATTTTGGGTTTTATATTTTACAATATATTTTTGATTTCATTATTTTTTCTCAATAATCTTTAGTAATATAATTTTTTTACACTTTTAAAAGATAAATTAAAATTTATTTGTGATTAAATATGTTTAAGTTTTTTAAGCCAAATAACCTTTTTCTTTATATCGAGATATTATTAACTTTGTTTGTTAAGAAACTGTAAAAGCTTTATATAAACAGATATAAATAAATTATGAAAGAATTTAGAAAAATCGATTCATGTATAAATAAAGAAAAATTAATAAAAATTTAAACATTAAAATTAAAATTCAAATTTTCAGCAATTTACATAACTTTGCTATTGAACGAATATTTGTATAGAGAATTTATCGGAATTTCCACAGTGAAGCCAAAATTCGTGCTTAAAAAGCAAATTGAAATTGAAGCTTGAATTAATTATGCTTTGATTTGTTTCATCAAAATTTCGCAATTTTTTTACAAAATTGGTGAGAGAAAATTGTAAATATAAATGAATTGTTCGTTTATTATGAAAATTTGAACCAAAATTCATTTATGAAATGATTTTGCAACTAAAATTTAAATATCGAAACTTTCCCAGCAGTTTTAATTCATATTTGATTTTTTACGTGGATTGTCGAAAAATAATTTGAATTGATTTTTACTATTGGATTTACGAAGTCATAAATTTTGAATTTATGAAAAAAGCTTTAATATTTGAGTTGAATTCTGCGTCCAAATCCCGGGCATGAAAATGAAGTCGAATTTATGGGTGAATTGTCTGATGAAAATTTCGCAATTTTATTTTATAAAATATTTGGGGGGACAAGAATAATAATAAAGGCTTCGAATATAGTTAGGAAATAAAATAAAAAAAATAATAAATAAATGAAGAAATAAAAAAAACCTAAATAATTTTTTTTAATATTTATCGAACCATTCAATGAAGGATTAAACAAAAATAAGAAATTAATTTGGACATATGTTGCCTATAAAATCACAAATATTTTTTTAAAATTATCTATTCAATATTCTAAAAAGGGAAGTTTTAACTAACCATTATAAAACATGCAACACCTCAACAATGAGACGCAGATGAATTTTGAGAGTAAATCGGCTAAAAGGATTAACATCTCAATTAATAACTATTAACCAAAAATAAATAATTCAAATAAAACATTTGAAAGACACTCATAAATTGGCACAGAAAAATTTGGAAAGTTTAATCTTATGGTTGACAAAGCCGCAATTATAATATTTAATTAAAAATAAAAGAAGATTCTATAGACAAACGGTTTTTAAAATTAATATAAAATTCATTATTTTAATACATAAGCTACAGTGATCCTCATTAAGAACAAAGATAGATGAAAAGTTAATAAAAAAAATGTCACAGATTAAGAATAAAAAGCTTTTATCTCAAAGTAATTAAAATAATTATAGGTATGATGATAAAAAAAAAGTTTCGAATATTTTGGCTTGCAATTTAAAATATTTTATATATTATAATTTATAAACAATAAAAAATAGATGAATTAAGAATTATTGCTTTATAATTTTACCTTCAGTACTGGAAAACAATTCAGAATCAAAAATAAATTTAAGGATCAAATGTATAATTTAGGAATTAAAAAAAATTTAAAATAAACAACAATAAATATGGTTTTTCATTCACAAAAAAGTATAACTAACGTGAATATAGAACAAGAAAAAATAGTTTAAATTTTTTAAATATCCTATTGGACCTGTGAATATTCATGAAAAATTATATAATTAATGAATTTTCAATATTTAAAAAAAAATATAATAACATTTTTTAATAAAATTAAATAGTAAACAAAAAAAATATGCATTGCTTTAAATGAAAATTATTTATTAATAAATATATTTTTGGATATTATTTTTTATTACGATTAGTAAATAGAACTTAAAAAACATAAATTTAAATGTTTTAAACAAATTTAAATCTGAAAATTCAAAAAATGAACTACTTTTTACAACTGCACATCAATTCTTTTTATCACTCCACGGCGAGAAAATATGAAAAATTAATTTTAGCAAATATCAATAAACATTTAATAAATTATTGTAAAATGTAACGCCTTCTATATAATTGATTGGCGGTACGACAATTGCGGACCGGCAATTGCGGACCGGTCAATTGCGGACGACAATTGCGGACGACAATTGCGGACCGGACATTTGCGGACGACAATTGCGGACGACAATTGCGGACCGTACTTTTGCGGACGACAATTGCGGACCGTACATTTGCGGACCGTACTTTTGCCAAAAAATTAACTGGAAGGGTGGGCCTCGTCAGTACGATCCCTTCCGTATTACAAATTCAAAAACCTAAGTCTGTTTCGGACCTTCCGTAGACACACCAAATAAGAAAGCTCACAGCAATAAATTAATAAATAACAAATAGAAAGCACAAATTAAGGAGAAAAAAGCAAAGCATAGGATGATAAAGCTATAATAAAAGCAAAGCATAGGATGATAAAGCTATAATATGTTTATTTTATTGGCTTGCTGCAATTCTTTCTTCGCTTTTTAAGACATTAATGAGACTTTAAGAAATTTTTATATTAAAATCTTAACACATTTTTACCGTGATAGAGGGGGATGTTCTTTGGCAAATTGTCTTCTCAATGCCAAATGAAAGGCTTCTTGTGCGTTGTTCGTACGTGCCAGATTTCCAATGATTGAATCGTGATGGTTCCATGAAGTTGGCACAAACAATGGATCAGCCCCATTAAGAAATTTTGCAATACTTTAATTTAAATAAGTAATTTAGCTAAAGATGGTGGGGATAGAAAAATTGGACGATCACGAAAAGCAATGGCTATAGTGCTTATGTATGGTTTGGTGAATGGAAAAAGTCTTGAGTTATTTTTGTGTTCATAAGTTGTATTTGTAGAAGCTGTTGTTGGGCCTTCAGCAAGCCAATAAAATAAACATATTATAGCTTTATCATCCTATGCTTTGCTTTTATTATAGCTTTATCATCCTATGCTTTGCTTTTTTCTCCTTAATTTGTGCTTTCTATTTGTTATTTATTAATTTATTGCTGTGAGCTTTCTTATTTGGTGTGTCTACGGAAGGTCCGAAACACACTTAGGTTTTTGAATTTGTAATACGGAAGGGATCGTACTGACGAGGCCCACCCTTCCAGTTAATTTTTTGGCAAAAGTACGGTCCGCAAATGTACGGTCCGCAATTGTCGTCCGCAATTGTCGTCCGCAAGTGTACAGTCCGCAATTGTCGTCCGCAATTGTCGTCCGCAAATGTCCGGTCCGCAATTGTCGTCCGCAATTGTCGTCCGCAATTGACCGGTCCGCAATTGCCGGTCCGCAATTGTCGTAGCACCAATTGATTTAGTATATTTTCTGTCATTAATATTTCAATTTTATTAATAGAAAACACCAATTTCTATATTGTATCATAATGAAAATTTATTTTTATTTAAATTTAATATTATGTGTCTTCTTCATTTAGGCTTTATTTTTTATCAAAATAATTAAATTTTCTTGCACATTGTCATCTGATATACATTTGAATTTATTTCATTAACTTTAATTTTGTTTTTAACTTTCAGTTAAATGATTTTAATTAATTAAGTTTCTCATTTGCATAAGAATATTTATTAAAATGAAAATTTGACATTTGAAGCAAATGAGCTCACGAAAGTTCGGTGATTTGTTATGCATAAATTGGTTTTAATGATGAATATAAAGATTTATCAGAGAAATAAAAATATAGAAAGTACTAGTTGAATTATTTTTATTGAATAATTAAAATAATATTAAACTTTATATTTCTTAACATATCTTTGAATTTACAGCATTTTCAGTATTTATGACTCGGTTTTTAAAATAAGCAATAAATAAAAATTCTTACATTTAATAATTATTTCTTAAGGTGCATATTTTATGCATTTATGTATAATTATGAATTTTTATTTGATTTTTTCTGGTATTACAATTTATAATCAATTCTAAATGAAAGTTGTCATAAATGAAAATTTAAAAAATTATTCATTTTGATAAATATCCACTGTAAAATTGAAAAAAAAAAATAATGAAATCGTGTATTTATTATTTTTTCATTTTTTTCAAAAAAAATCCAATTAGTAAATATATTTCGATATGAATTTCGTCTTTTTTATATAATATTTTCTGCTACTTTATTAAACTTCATTCAATGCTTTTTTATTTAAAGTTTGATTGATATTGTGAAAAAAATATTTTTTTTAATATATCTAAGCTAATATTTGTCTGTACATATTAAAATTAAACATAATTAATTTTCAATAAATTCAAATATTAAAAAATTTTAAAAATTTATTTAAATTGATAATTATTATTCATAAATGCACAACATGCACATTTTAATCTTTCTGAATGTCCTAAGTGATCAATGATCTATTAATATTTGATAATCTTTGTTAATTGTATTTTTATTTTTTGCAGGTTTATTCCATGATGATTGACTGCTTTGCATGTCTGAATTTTTGGCTTAAAATTGATTATTATTAATTTTATATGCAACTTATATACAAAATAAATTCTTTATAATAATTATAAGTAATTATATAAATAAATTATTTAAAATTTTTGGATTGAGCATTGAGATAAATTAATTTGTGAATAAAAAGTATCTCTTAAATAGTAAACCTTAAAATTTTTAAATTATTTAAAAAAAAAAAACATTGTTAAATAATAACTGTATATGGCATTACGATTGATGTGAATTATATTTAATATGATAAAATTAATTTATTTTTATTTTTAAGAGCAATTATAATTATTTGTATATCAATTCAAATATAATTTTTATTTTCTCATTTTTTAAAATGTTTATTGTTGCATTTATCTTTGTATAGTCGTAGGAATATATGTTTGCGACGTCATTAATTATGTTAAAGTATTGCTTTTCGGTGTGTCGTAACAGTAAAGACTCAAAATTTTGGAATATTTGACGGGCCAAGAGGCTCAAAAAAGAAATCGGACATTCATAAAAAAAGTTAAATTTTAAACCATATGTAACATTCTTAAATGAATAAAGAATACAAAGACCCATAACAAAACATTTGGTTTTATTTTCTAAAAAACTAACCAAAAATATAAATAGCGAACCATCGCAAATCAGTCTTTAAAGGTTTACAATTAAATATCAATAAATTAATGATAATTTACAAATATCTCATACATATTTTAAACTATATTTGATATTTATAGTATGATAATAAAAAATCATTTTAAGAAATTGAACAAATGACGCATATTAGTTAAATAAAAGCCAAAATGATACAAATGGGACAAAAAATATCATACATTAAAAAATAATGTTTAAAAAATCTCCATAAAAAGTTGTTAAAAATTACTCATTTTATTACGCAAAAAGACAATTTTAAATTAATTTATTACACAAATATTAAATAAAAATTCCGTAAAAATATTATTAAATTATATTTCATAAAAAAAAAAAACTTTTTTTTGATTAATTATCAAAAAGATTTGATGCATTAAACAATAATAATAATTAAAAAATAATTTTGTAAATAAGTTGCATAAAGCAAGAAAAAAAACATATTAAATTAAGGTTATTATTTATTCAAAAATAATGTTTAATTAATTAAAAATAGAAAGAAGCATTAAATAATAATCAATTTTAATTAAGTGTTCGTTACAAGGTTAGTGAATGAACACCAGGACGAAGTAAATTATCATAGAATAAATCAGAAAAAAGAATCAAAAAATAGGTTTTTTGATATTAATTTTATTTATCTTTTTTTAATAATTTATATTTTAACTTAAAAATTTTTTAGCAACAAACTTAAATAAAAATCTACAATTCCTAAAAATATTAGCGTATTTTATTTTACAGTATTACAATTCACGCATCTACGAGTTTAACACCACACGAAATTTGACTTAAATGTAAAAAGTTTTTTTTAAAACAAAAGTAATGATGAGATATCACTGAAATTTCTATTAATTGCATTATAAATTAGTATGACGATTATTAACCAACTTTTATTTTTCCGACATTGTTTTAAATGCATTAATTTAAATAAAAAGTAATTATCATCTAAATTAGTAAATCAATTTTAGTTAATGGTTTAAATGGATTCATAGTATTATTCAAAATGTGTTTTTAATTTTTATTTCTTTTTAATTAGTTTTGGGCAATTTAAGAACCTAGGTTAAAAAAAATAAACTCCCTTATTAGAAAAATTATTCATTTTCGGGTTATTAAAAAATAAAAACCATCGAAATCAAAAACCTAACATGAAAAAAGAAACCAAAAGGTGAAAATTAAAGATTTTTATACAAAAAAACACCAAATGGAAATAATAACAATTTGTTTGTCATAATTAAGGAAAATTTAATTAAAATAAAGATCTATACAAGCCTTTTACTCGAATTCGGGGTCGTGATTCAGAATTTTGAGAACTAAAGGTCATATTCGTGATCAGCGCCCCAAATTAACCTAGAAATGACTTTAATGTTGAATTAATTTAAGTTAATATTTAAAAATAAAAATTTTCTTAAACATCAAAAATGAAGGATTCTATTTAAATCGCCATTCTTTACACTAAGATAAAAAAGAAAAAACGTTCTTTTAATAAATTTGATAAATTGATCTTTACAAAAAAATCAAGAAATTAAAAAAATAATAAAAAAATTTAACTCACCAAATATATTTTTTTGTTTAATTAAACTATTTCTAAAAAAGATTTACTGAGAATTGACCTGACCGTGAATTCACCCTGAAATTCACGTGTGATTAGTGACGATAATTAACCCAACGAAAATAAATAATGACAGATGGCACGTGAACATGAACATGAGACCATGAATTATCGTGAAATATTTTTGTTTTGTGAATTTTATCAGAAAACAGAATTAGAAAAGTTAAAAAATAATTTAAATATTTTTTTCTGTGTTGTGTTATTTTTTTATATACAAAAATGCTAAATATTCGCATAATAATGCATGCAATTATGTGCCTAATTATCGAAAATTTATTGACAGATTTTTTTTTTCAAAAATTTAAATGACAAAATATATTTATTTTTCAAAAATTGTTGTAAATCATAAAATATAAAAAATTAAAACAAAAAATATATAAACTTTTTAATCAATTAATTCTAATTTCAAAATAATACACTTATCAATAAATTTGAAAAATACAAAATAAAGAAAAGAAAAAATATATTAATTATTATTTTGAAAAATCTTAAGAAAATTTTTAAATATCGATGCGTAATAATTAATACTAGTTTAAATTTGTTATCGACCTTTTAAAGAAATTGCTATAAATCAAAAAATTTCTGATTTAAATTTTTATTTTGCTTGAAAAAGAATAATATAAAATGAATGATAAACAGTATGGTAGTCGATGATTACGACCAAAGTTTGCGAACAATAAAACAATCTAGAGTCTCTTAATAAAATAGTCATAGTTCCATTCTTCGAAAAATAGTTAAAAGCATTAAATTGACAAATTCTTAAATAAAAGTAACCTAAAACAATATTATAAATAATTAAACAGACCAAGAGGATACAGAGAAACACAACATCTAAAATGACCGTTACACCAGAATATGAGCGGAACGGGAAATGGAGTAATTGATTACAGTCGACGAGAATACATGAATAATAAATAACTATAATCTTTTTTTTTTGAAATTAATATTTATTTTAGTTTATTAATAAGAAAAATAATAATCAAAAGAAAAATAAATACAGTGTTTAATTATCAAATATAATTATTTAATATTTAATTTATAAACCATTTATTTCATAAATGCATATTAAAAAAAATTTATAAAAAAGCGTTTATTTAAGAGAAATTTAGAAGGAATAAAATAATAAAAATTTCACAAAATACTATAATAGAATGATTAAAAGTAAAATTTCAAAAACGAAACAATTAAAAATCATTTTCATTAATTGAAGAAAATTGAATACTATTTAAGAATATTTTTAATATCAAAAGGTGATTAAAGGGCAAAAAACATAAAGCACAAAAGTAAAAATTTTAAGTCCCAAAAACTAATGTGTAGAAAAATTTATCAAAGAACGAAAGTTAAATAATGAGGCTTTTGAATATTTTAATGTCTGATGCCTGTTCAAAAACACACACACAAAAAATAAATAAATAAAAAGTTCGATTTTTATTGTTTTAATTAAATTTGACAATCTTTTAAATTTTAATTTTTAATTGCTTTTTTGTAGCGCAGTTTTGCTTTAGACATTTGAATAAATTTTATACGAAAAAATTTGATTTTATGGGTGTATTTTTCAATTTTCTTATGTTTTTCTAGAGATTTTTCTCAAAAATGACAAAATTTGTGCTAAACTCCAAGATTTTGGGCTTCTTTCGTCAAAACAAAGCCGCAAAAAAATATAAAACATAAATATATGCTTTTATTTTTCATTTTTAGCTTTTAAATAGCTCATATAAAATTAGATTTACTTTTATTTATTTTTTGTTTTATTTTTCACTCTTGTCTTTTGAGATAAATAATTAGTCAATTGTTTTACATAAAAAATATTACTTTTCTAGCGCCCTAAATTAACCTAGAAATGACTTTAATGTTGAATTAATTTAAGTTAATATTTAAAAATAAAAATTTTCTTAAACATCAAAAATGAAGGATTCTATTTAAATCGCCATTCTTTACACTAAGATAAAAAAGAAAAAACGTTCTTTTAATAATTTTGATAAATTGATCTTTACAAAAAAATCAAGAAATTAAAAAAATAATAAAAAAATTTAACTCACAAAATATAATTTTTTTGTTTAATTAAACTATTTCTAAAAAAGATTTACTGAGAATTGACTTGACCGTGAATTTTTTTCAAAAATCTAAATGAAAAAAATATACTTATTTTTCAAAATTGTTGTAAATCATAAAATATAAAAAAATTAAAACAAAAAATATATAAACTTTTTATTCCATTAATTCTAATTTCAAAATAATACACTTATCAATAAATTTGAAAAATAAATTTTTATTTTCGAATTCACTTCAACACATTATATAAACCATAAAATTTGTAAAAAAAATAACTAAATTTTGCATTCAATTTTTGTTATTCTAATTTTAAAATACAATATAAGTTAATTTTAATGAAAATTTATTATAGTTCCTAATGAGATGCATTTGTATCATATTTAATCGTACAGTTTAAGAAGAAACCCGAAAAAGGCAGAAGAAGAACGAGGAATTTATTTTGTGAAATTCACAATAAAAGTAACAAAATATCTAACAATAATAAAGTTTTAGCATTCATTTTTTGGTTACAATAAGAATTTTAAAAGAAAAAATAATTTTTTAAGTCTAACTAATTAGTTTAATTTTGAACTGAAAGTAATTTTCCAATTATTTCTTTCAATCATTCATTTTGCCAATTATTTTAATTACCAACCCAAAGTTTCCGTCTTAAATTAATGATAAATTATTTCAATTCACCACTGGGATTTTTTTCATATTTTCTTTACTATTAATTGAAATTTAATTAATAAAAAAATATTCCAACTTTTTTTTTCATTTTAAACAGCATAAAAACCCAAAAATTATATAAATAATACAAACAAAGCGTTAATAGAAAAAATTACCGAAATAATGATAATGTAAAAAATAACGAAAAATTAAATCTTTATGAATGTTCATATACATGAGCTGTCGGACTCAAGAGTAATAAATGAGAAAATATTTAAATAACCAATTAAATAAATTAGTTATATTGTAATTTATTTTTTAAATTTATGAAAAACTTTTTATATTATTTATTTTCTTGACAAGAATTATGATTTTAAAAATTATTTATCTAAATACTGAAGTATTTAATTAAACAAGTTATTTTTTTAATTACAACTGTGAAAAAATCACATAAATCAAAAAAACCATTTTATTTTTAAAAAAATTACGAAGGTATTCATTAAATTTATAATTTTAATAAAATATTTGAAAGCAAATAATTCACAAAAAATATATAATGAAACACATTTTATTTTAAAGCATTGTATGTATAACGAAAGTACAGCAGAAGTACAACGAGTAAAAAATACAAATTTTTTTTTGAAAATTTTAAATAAAGATATAATTAAATGATATTAATGTTTTTTACATTAACTCTATCAAATCTTAATGAGGCAATATTTAAAATTAATATTTAATATTTTTTTATTCATGATAATAAATACTAATTAATATAAATGAATGCTAAAAGAAAAAAAAGTATAAAATTTAAAATCAATTCATTTAATTTATTTTTCATAAAATAAGGCCAAACAATTTGTTTAACAAGATATACTTAATTGTTTATATTATATTCAATTGGCTTCATAAATCTAAAAAAGCCATGATTTTAAAAGAGAAAAATTTAAATTTTTATATTAAGAAATAAAAATCAATTAAAAAGTAAACAAATGTCAATAAAAAATATAATGAAAACAAAATTATTTTCAAATAATGAAATCTGTAAATAATTAACTGGCACGAAGATCATGATGCTACACAAGAAGATGTACGGATCGTGAAATTTAAATACTATACATATAAGCAGAATACAATATAATTATGAAAAATTAATAAAAATAATTTTAAAAAAGAAATACCAAATTTTAAAAGCCAAAAACAAACTAAAAAAATGGATTTGAAATTTGTAACAAATAAATTATTAAGTAAATTTAATTAATCTCGAAATTTTTAATAAAAATTAACAATTGTTTTTTTTATTTTCACTTTTACTAAAATTCATTCAAAAAATAAAATAGCTAAAAAAAATTCTTTATTAAAATTTCAAATTAATACCTTTTCTTTTCAAATAATAAACTTGTCAAAATTTCTAAAAACGTAGATAAATAAAAAGAATTAAAATAAATGTTTTGAATAATTATTAAAATAATGGAGAAAATGTTTTCTAATATTATACTACTAATTCAAAAAATATTTGTGTACTATATACAATCTTGGAATATATTTTTACAGTAAATGATTTATGTGGTAGTTTAATTTTAAAAAATATCTTCGCAAAGAAAGAATAGCAAGGTAAAATCACAAATTAATTTAAAAAGGAATAAAAATGTTTGTGCACTTTTTCTTTATGGCATCTGATTTGTTGTCAAAAAATTATTATTAATATTTAATATACAAACCCAAAAATCTGAATTATATAATTATAAAAATATTTTGGCAGAAGATAAACTGTAACGAAAATAAAGCTTGCAATAAATAACTATTTATGTAATTCAGTGCATATTTCTTTGTTCTAAAATAATTAAATTAAAAGAAGTATAAAATAATTTTCCTAATATTAAATAAAAACTAAATGTACTGATCAATATTAAAAAAAATTGTTGTATATTTAAAATCTTTTAATTCAGTAATAAATACATTTATAATAATATCTCAATAATTATAGCAATATGCGCTTTGAAGTGATCATTGCAATTTAGTCACGCTGGACTTGAAATAAAAAACATTATGTGCTGTTTTTATCCAATCTCTCACACTTAAAATTAACGAAGTTAACTTATAACCTCAAAGAGAATAATTAATATAGAAATCATTATTATTTAAAATGATAAATTAAACTGACAATCGTACCATGTGTTTTCGACAGTAGTTGATTTCGACAATACTTTTTAATAAATGTTCTAAGTGATTTATTGAACACATCAATTAATATTATATACAATTTGCATATAGAAAATTTATAATTGAACTAAGTAATAAAAAAAATTTGTATACGATTTTTTGTCAAAAATTTATACTTTTCTCTTTTTTTACACAAATATCTCATGCTGGAATGTAGTCAAAAATGCAACAAATTTCTTAGATAAAGTTCTCGAATCGTGTGGAAAAAACTGCTAACTAATGCTGGGTTTGAGTGCCAAAATTCAAATCTGCAGGCTCTTAAGCGAGAATTCGAAAACCTCGAACCTTTCTGCAATGTATTAGAGCCATGTTCTTACATTTTAATTGTAATATATAACAATTTTTAAAAATAAGCTTACTGTCGAAATCAATCACTGTCGAAACCAACACTTTCGAGATCACACTGTCGAAAACTAACAGCACCGACAAATTGTTTTAAATAAATTCGCTAAAAAATAATACGGAGATAAACAATAAATATTGGATGCTAATTTAAACTTTAAAAATTAATTTATTAAAAATAAATAATTGATAAACTCATTAAAATTCAGCTTATAAGTTTTTTTAAATAAACACATTATTTAAAACTATGAATGAGATAAGATTCTTTTATTTACATTTTTAACATATTTCGGGGTTTCTACACATTACATATGTACATATTTTTATAAATATTTGTCGCATTTTTCGTACATATTTTACTTTTTAAAACATTAAAAAATATTGAGAATTAAAAAAAATATTGTGAAAATAAAAAAAAACTTTTTTTTGAAATGTACTCTAAAAAAAAAAGTTTTTTTTTTCAAAAAAGAAATATCAGAAATTGTTTTTATATTGTATAAAATAAAAGGAATTGTTTTTAAAGTTTCATGTTTCTTTTCTTTTAAATTTAAGGAGTTAAAAAGAAATTTAAAAAATTTTAGATATAAAACAATTTTTTAGAGAGAAAAAATACATTAATTCGCATTATGTCAATTGGTTATTTTATATTTTTATATCTGAAAAAAAACGAAGCAATCGCGCGGACGCGGCAAACACTCTTAAAAATAATTCATAATTGCTAAATAATTTCTATAAATTTAGTTAGTAGACTTAAATTTTACAAGACTAATTAATGTTTTTTTAATCTTAACCTAGCCGCAAAATTTCATGTAAGTTGGACATAAATTTGGATTTTTTATTAAATTATATTATGGTAGATTATTTTATTCATTTCTTAATATTTCTTATAATTGTATTGTAGTAAAAAGTTGGGTTTGTGTAGAAGATTTCGTTTTTATTTTTATTGTATATTTTACTTTTCGTGTTTTTCTCCTTAATTTTAGTTTTTGGTTTTCTCAAATTTTTTTTTTTATTAATATTTATTTTTGATTCTTTTAATAAATAAATCAAATTTAATATCGAATTATTAAACAGCTTTATCATATTAATCATGAAATGGAAAATTCTTTTTAAACCGTTATAGAAGACTTCTTATTCTATATTTTATTTTTCTTGTTTTTTCACTTTTTTAATTGTTTTTTAGAATTAAAGTAGCAATTCATTTTGAATTTGAATTCAAATTATTTTTTAACTAACTTATTTATAAGAGTTCTTTTTAAACCAAATTAACTATTTTTCTTATTAGGGATTATTTTAATTTCTCTTTTACAAATTTATTAATAAAATTGAGAAAAATCTTTTTTTTTTGAATCATTTCGAATATTTCTTATAATTTTTTCTATGCTGTTCTGGCAGGAAATTTTTCAAGGGTAAAGTCGCCAATTTCATTTTGTAGTTTGAAGCCTTTTTCTTTGTTATTTTGGTCTTATTTTTTTTGTTTTACTTTAGAAATTCTGTGTGAATTAATTTTGTGTGTTTTCTTTTATTTTTATGAAAAATAATTTTGTTTTATTAAAAGGATTCGTTTAAATATAAGAAATGTCAAAGGAAGTTTTCATACGTAATATTTTTAGTGAAAATTTAAAAAAGAATTAATATTCATTCGCCATTAGATTCATCTATAGGCTAAAAAAATTCAAAATGGGACTTATCTTATTTTTTGAATTCATTTAAATTTTTTTCTAATTAATTTTCATTAATTCTTACTTTATTTTTTTTAATGTAATAATGAAGAAAGTGTATCATTGTATTTTCCACCTTTTCTTTTTATTTTAGTTATAATATTGAGGGTGGTTTTTTGTGTTTAGAGACAAATATAACAATTAATGTTTCTCATTTTCTTAGGATTAATTATCTTTATTCTTATTTTTAATTCTCAGTTTGAAGGTTTAAGTTATTTTGAATTTGTCTTGACAAGATACATATGAGCGTATTCCTTTAAATTTTACAAATTTTATTTATTTTATTTTATTTAATTGCTTTGAATTATAATCTTTTTGAATATTTTACCATTATATTCTTTGGTATTTATTTATTAATATATTAGGATTTTAAAATCAAGTTCATTCAATAATATTTATTTTTTTCTTATATTTTGAATTTTATTAGTTTACGAATATAAATTTTCCTTGTTTTAAGCATAAATATTTTTCACTAATAATAAAATAACAAAAAAAATAAATTAGAAATGATGATTGTAAGAAGTAATGTCTGTTCAACATTTTTGCATTAAAAACTTTATTTTGACTGCCAAAATTATGTTCAAGCGATATGCGCCAAAACATAGAATTAAAGTGTTAGATTCGAAACATACGCATCAAAAACCCATTTGAAAACTTAATCACTTTCATAATTTTTTTATTTTCATAAATTTTATTCTATTCTCATTGATTGTTAATTTATAAATATGTTTAATATATATATTATTTAAAAAAATTAAATGTTTTAACATTTCTCTTGGCATATTATTTGGATCTTTGTTAATACTTTTTGCTGGCTAAATAAATCCTCTTTAGTAAATTTATTCGACTGGTTTTTTATAGTAATATTAAGCAATATTTTAATTTATAAAAATATTTGATTTATTATTTTTTATTTTTTTAATTATGGGAAATATTTTCAAATTATTCACATGTCCTTTTCTTTGTATTAATTCAAAGTGACAGGTCAAATTTTTAAAAGATATTATATTTTTCGCCAAAAGAAATGTTTTTATTCATCAAATTTATGCATAATTTTAAAGAATTTTCTTCTCATTTCATAATTTTTTTTACCATTGCGACCCATTTGTTGTGGGAAAGAAAAACAAACCGGATTTATGGCATTTACATTTGAAAAATTTCCCGGTTCTAATTTATTTTTAAGCGGGTTCTAATGCGAAAAGCTGCACTGCAATTAATAAAAAGAAAACCTATTTAACTGCAGTTTGCCGGCAAAAAACCAATAACTCCAAAAGCAAATTTGTTATTAATGGACATTCACCGGACCAACTATTCTTTGGTAGAAAACTCCGTACTCAATTGTCTCTCGCACATCCGACAGGAATAGTTAATGAGAGAATTGACAAGACCATTTTCCATCAGAAACAGGAAAAATACCGCATGAAAATGGCACAAAATTTCAACCAAAAGTATGGGGTAAAGCCAAATGAATTTCTTCAGACTGATCCAGTGCTTGTTTTGAATTTTAAGAGGTGTTTGTTTTAAGTTTGAAAAAATAATAAATTATATTTAGTTTTAAATTAAATTTTATAAAGTTATATAAGTAGTATAAGGCCCCGGGGGCGGGGGTCCAGACCCCTGCCCCTGCTTAAAAAAACATCCATTTTTGTTCTTCATGATTTTGTCCCAGGTGCCGGGGTCCAAATCCATGAGAGGATTAATTAAATTAATTCGTCCAGAGGCAGAAGGACTCGAACCCAAG
This sequence comes from Heterodera schachtii, assembly GCA_023374025.1. Taxonomy (NCBI): domain Eukaryota; kingdom Metazoa; phylum Nematoda; class Chromadorea; order Rhabditida; family Heteroderidae; genus Heterodera; species Heterodera schachtii. The sequence goes on from SIJG01000049.1 coordinate 396,834, forward strand.
AGGTCTAATCCAAAGCACTACCACTGGGCCAACGATACAGTTATCCGAAAAAGGATAATTGTCAACTATATATATATATACAATTTAAAATCGATTAAATAATTCACCAACAGGAGGGGATTCGAACCCAAGAGGTCAAATCCATCGCACAACCAATTGACCGAGGACATAGTCATCCGAAAAAGGATATTTGTCAGTTATGTAGTAAAAAAAAATGTCGCAAGAGTCAAAAATGGACGGGAGAGGGGATGCAGGCGACATTCTCCCTTTTGCCTATATAAAGGGATATTTGTAAGCAAAAAAAGCACAAAGAAATTTTATAAAAAAAATGTTCGACGCACCGTTTACATTAATTTTATCCGGCGCTACGGGAAGTGGAAAAACTCACATGCTATTGAAACTTTTAAAACACTACAGCTTGCTAATCGCACCGCCTCCTGTAAAAATACTCTATTGTTATTCCGAGATGAACGATTCTGTGATCGGGTTAATGAAACAAGGAATTGAGACACATAATGGGGTACCGTCCCAAACGTTGGTTCAAAGTATGCCTAAACCCCTGCTTTTAATCCTGGACGACCTGATGCTGAGCGTAAATAACGATTTTTTGGATTTATTGTTCACCCGAGGCTCTCATAACTGGGATGTAAGTGTGATTTTTGTAACACAAAGTCTCTATGGACGCAATATTCGTACCGCAAGAGCCAACAGCCATTATTTGGTTTTAACCCGGAATCCTTCTGGTCAACTTCAGGTCAGAACGGTAGGCTCTCAATTGTTTCCGAAGAGGCTTAACTATTTTATGGAGGCATACAATGATGCAACCAGCGAACCATTCAGCTATTTGGTTATAAATATGCATCCTAATGCGTCCGAGTCTGAACGTTTAACAACTAAAATTTTCCCGGATGAACAGCGTGAGGTGTACCTACCAGTTGAATAAAGAAAGGGTATAAAAGGTTGAGAAAATCTGTAATTTTCACTACAAATGTATGAATTCAGTCCATATATAAGTGAAAACGCAGAATTTTTAAAAAAAATCGCCTCAACAAAATCGGAAAAAAAGAAAAACATCCTTCTGCGAGACGCAACAGCCGAACAAATATTAGGACTTGTTGAAATTTGTGCAAACATATTAAAATTCAATTTCAGCCTAAACAGAAACCAGAGGAAACGGTTGGCCGAATACGCGGACTATTATCGTGCAATTGCACGCTCACGTAGCGAAAAGACTGCGCGAAAAAGGCTACAACAGGGAAGTGGTATAGCATTAGGAGCAATATTAGTGCCTATTCTTGGCGCACTAGCTCAGCACCTGGTCGAAAAAATTACGGCCTAACAGGCGGGAGCTACCAATGAAATATACAAAAAAGATGGTTATGGTGCCAGAGAGCGAGTATTTGGCCCTCATTAATCTACTGAAAGGAAGCAGCGGCGTATCTCCTCCTCTAGCCGACCCGTTACAGGGCGAGAAAACGCTGCTTGATGTACAAATTCAAAAGAATTTGGCTGATCCAAAAAGGAACGCAGAAATAAAAATGAAGCGTCACTCATGGTTGTACAAACGTAGACACCAACTAAAAGATATTATTGAGAATAAACCTCAAAAAGTAATTGTTGAGAATGGTTCAGTTACCGCACCAAACGTTGCTCCGTATATGGGCATTCAAAAACATCAAACACCGTCGCATGTGAGCACACCACACCGAAATTCGGCTTCAATTCAATCAATTGGTGCAACAGTAAGTAAGAGCAACACTGATGTAGAAGAGGACACGGACTTTTCAACTGCTTCTGATCAGTTTGAGCCTGCTGCTGCTGATGCTGCTACTACTTCGTCAAGGAAAACGCCGCACCAAAAGACGCCAACCGTTTCATTAAGGACCAGCCCGAAAAATTTCCCAAAAATGATGGGCATTATCGGGAAAGATCACAAAAAATTCGGTGTTAATGCAAACAGTGGAGAAATTTTGAATAATTTCAATAAACCCGTTTCAGGCTCTCATTTCACCGAATCGTTAAAGCATTTGACAGGTCAGCGCAAAGATGTGCCCAGAGGCCATCGCTTCTTCATTCAGCGTATCTCAAAAGACACGGAAATGATGAAACTGCTTCAAAAAATACCACAAACGGGGGAAGGCCGGCGGCGCAGCACAGTGAAAAAAATAGGAAAGAAAAAAATAGTGTTTGTCAATGTGAATTCACCGTCTATAAAAACCCGAGGTTTACACAGAATGGAACCAAAACGCAAATTTAAACCTGAATTATGGGCAAGACTATAGCACCACAGCAGCCGACTGTGGATAAATTATTGGAGCAAATTTATTACGATTTACGCTCACCGGCCAGCTATGCTGGTATGCTAAAAGTTTGGGAGGAGGCCAAGAGAAGAAATCCCCGAATTTCCTTACATAATGTCTATGATTTTCTGCATCGCCAACGCACTTACACATTGTTTAAGCCACGGAGAAACATTTTTCCTAGGCTCAAAACGGTGCCGAGTGGTCTGCATACAGATTGGCAATGTGACCTGTGCATTATGGATACATTAAGGGCGCATAATGACGGTTACCGCTACATTTTGGTTTGTATCGATGTGCTTAGTAGAAAAATTTTTACCGCAGAGTCGGAGTCGAAGAAAAGCGAACACATGATTGAAGCATTTGAAAAAGTGTTCAAAAAAGCCGGTGTGCTGCCTAACAAACTGTACAGTGACGCAGGTTTGGAGTTCCAAGCAAAACGGATGATTGAATACTGGAAGCAAAAGGACATAATCAAACACATAATGTACAGTCCTAGCCTGCATGCGGGTGTGGTTGAACGGGCGAATCGAACACTCAAGGAGCGCTTATACAAATATTTTAGCGAAAATAACACTCTAAGGTGGTTAGGGGTGATAGATAAAATCGCAAATAATGTGAACAGTACTACAAATCGTACCATTGGTACAAATCCAGCTTCAGTAACCTTTAAGAATGCTCCGGCGTTAAGAAAACGCCTATATAAAGAACACATCGATGACAAGGAAATCAAAGTAAACGCAAAATTCAAATTTGGCGATATTGTAAGAATTAGCAAAGAGAAAGGCCAATTTTCAAAAGGTTACTATCCCAATTTTACTGACGAACTTTTTAGGGTCCAACGTGTAAACAACACAGACCCGAACTCGTACAGAATACGTGATTTGAACGGAGAAGACATAAAGGGAATTTTCTACGATCAAGAACTTGTAAAGACAACGGAAAACGGTACCCATCGCGCAGAAGTGCTAAAATCGCGTACACGAAACGGAGTCAAAGAACATTTTCTCCGTTGGGTTGGCCTGTCTGACAAATACAACAGCTGGGTCCGTGACTCAGACCTAGTGAAACGGAGATCATTTGAATAAACAATGGAAGATTTTTACATTGTGCTTCCTTCAAACACACCTGGCCCAGGAAATACGGCTTCAAATTTTACGGTTAGACTTCCGCACACTTTAGAGCTTGACTCCAAATGGTCCGTCGCATTATCAGCAATAATCTATCCGTATTCTTTCCCGTCGATCAGTGTGGACGAGGATGACTCTATCTCTGTCAAACTGGTTAATCCTAACTACAGAGAAGATGCCGGGAATTCTGATGAGGAATCGCAAAAGTTTGTGAATTTGTCAGTGAAGATTCCAAATGTACAATTCCTAAGTGTACAAAGTTTACAAAAAACACTGAATCAAATAATCCAGAATGCTTACGATACAAAGTTTGGCGGCTCATCATCATTAAATGATGGTACACCCAACAAAAGAGCCAAACGACAAACCGAATTGTCAGAAACAGGCGCTGGAGTTATCGAAGTAGAGAATTTCTTTACTCGAAATCCATTTGACTACTGGCAACAGATTGGAGAACTGAGAAAAAAGCACTATCAGCTCAGAGAAAGGGTTGAAAAAATGACAAAGGAGTACAATTCCACAAAGGATGGAGAACGAAAAACACTTCTTTCGACGGAGCTCGGGGTCTTTCAAGGGCGAGAAACTTTTCTGAAAGAACATTTGCATTTGATTGAAGAAGAGGCGAAGAGAAGGGACGGTGAGCAGCAAGAAGCCAATGACCAAAGACTCATTGACCGTTTCTTTGCCCGATACCCCGATAATTATAGAGAGCAGCTGGACGAATGGAGGTCAAGTTACATCCGAGATGTGCTAGATCTACAAACAAAGATGGGAGAGTATGAAGGAGTTAAAGATTTGAAAAAGCTTGAAGAGCTCAATTCACAAACCGAACGAATGAGAAATTCCATACACGTTTTTGGAAGAAAGATGGAAATATTAAATAACGCAGCATTGCAACGTGACCAGAAAAAATCTCAAGAGGATTTTGAACGGACAAGTCATGAACAAAACCTGACCTTCGTCCAAGAATTCTTCCAAGCCAATCCCGTGAATTATTGGCAAGCAATCCAGAAAAATTATGAAGCGCTTCAACTTGAGTACACCAAGAAGAGGGAATTGAGGGAAAAGCTTGAATTTGAAACTGACGCAGCGGAAAGGGAGTCGCTGCAACGACAAATAGAGAGCATTCAACGTCTGATTGACTACAGGCGTAAACGGTTTGCCGCTTTGGAATACGAGGCTAAAAAAGAGATGTGCAGACAGGTAAAGCTAACTCAGGCCTCAGTGCTGTAGCTGAGGGGTCAAATAGTACTAGTTCCACCCCAACAGACTCCTTTTCACCAGCAGATGAGCCCGCAAACCCAGACGAAGAAAATGCTACCAATAGTAAAAACAACCACCAACAAAACATCACCACTACTGCCACCGCTACATCCGAGACGCCAGCTGAACAAATTTTAGCAGATCAAGATAATATTATTAATGCTGATAAAGATGACGCAGGTACACCGCCATCAACTGGATTAGAACAGTCCGGTGATGCTGCTACATCAATGACTCGAGTTGAAGACGGTGGAAATTTACCCGAAGCAGCCGCGTTGACCTCCAATAACCCAAAAATTGTTGCTAAACAATCAACGGTAGCGACAGAGAGAAGGAAGGAAAAAATAATAGAAAAGCTGATTGACGAACAAGTAGACCGAATGGTCGATGGAACACATACACAGCAGAAGATGCTACAGGAAGACGGTAAAGACAACGAGAGTCAACACCGCATTTCAACATATAAACTCATCGAAGAAGTGCTACATGGAGAGCATGGACAGCTAATGTCGCAACAGCGTGAATCCAAAATGGCAGCCGAATTTGCTTACAATGAAATAACTCAGCGATTCGGCATTAGAATGGGTCCAGGAGTAATGCACGTTGATTTGAGCAAACAGCTGTCCTATGTGTTGGGGTTTGAACACAAAACACGCATTTACAACAATCAGTCGGCAAAATATCCACCTGATCTGTCGGGTGGTGTCCGTCAGCTGTACGTTTACGCGCCTAAACTGGTGGAGGATTCCATCATAGGTGACCGCATGGCACCGTTGCTGCGAGTTGTCAACGTGTCAGGGACACCGGGGTTGGACATGCCAGAGGTTATATATACCAATGAAATTTTTCATTCTCTCCAAAATAAACGCATTTCTGAAATTAACATTGAAATTCAGACAGCATTTGGACGTTACGTAAAATTTGGTTGGGGAACTACAGTAATCACATTACATTTTAGACAAAAACTATTTTAGCAAAAAAAACGATAGTTATGACACACGTTGTTTTTAATCCGGACAACGTGAATTGGTCCGCGTTCCTTGCACTACAACAGCAGCAGGAGGGAAATGGCGAACTTCAGTATTTTGTAGGCAGTAAATTTCAGCGTGGTGGCGGTCTGTACAAAATATTTTCGCGGTTCCTGATGCCTGTAGCCACAAACCTGCTAAAGTCTGCCTCAAAGGAGGGCATTTCCGCAGGGACACGGATGTTTGACGATCTCGCGCAGGGAAAGGCGTTTAAATCAAAACTCAGGCAAAGCAAGGATTTGAGAATCTGGCCGAAAAGCTCAACCAGTGCGGAAAGGGTGGGCGGCAACGGCACAAGACAATCACTCATAGAAAAAATAAAAAAACTGGTACATTGAGAGGGAAACGACAGATCATCGATCAGCTAACACTTGCACATTGACATGGTTAGCACCGCCCCGAAGTCTATTGAACTGTATTTTTCAAATTTACACAGAAAAATTTTAAGAATTTTTTTTTTAATAGTTAATTTTGTATATTTGATTGAAATTTTTTGACAAAGTTTTTTTTTTTGGAAATTTGATTTGCTAAATTTCTAAATGTGAATAAAATTGTAATGAAACCAATAAATTTTATTTGTTGTGCGTTCATTTTTCGATTTTTATACCAATATTTTCCTTAATTTTTGTTATTTTTAGATGAACAAACTTATTCACTGGGTGCAATTATTTTTACAAAATTGTTGGCAATTATAACTCAAATTTGAAAGATTCTCAAGCGCCTAATTTAATGCGAATCGCTTTCAGATTCTGGTCCATAAACGACCAAGTGGAAATGTCAAGTGGATTCAAATTCGGCAAATTTGAGGGCCAAATGTCTTGGCCCCAAAATCCATGAAACAGATTTTCACTCAGCTGAATTGATGTTTTCGGCCCGTGCGCCGGTGTCAAATCCTGTTGAAGGACGAATTGTTTTTTCTAAAGTGCCCTTATGCCCAAGGATACACTACGTCCATTAGGATGGTGTTCTGATCGACTGCCGAGTTTATCTTGGAGTTTTTTGATTAACACCAGGGGAATCTTGCCATGGCACAAATGCCGCCCCAAAACATTACGGACTGGTGGAAATGGCTCCTTTTGATGTTTTTTATAGTGTACCCATTCTGTTGGAACAATTAACACTGATTTTGGCTGTTATAATAGCGTTTGATGGTAAAAATTTTCTCAGAGCCCAGACGAAATTGCCGAAAAAAGGGGTGCGGACATTTGGATCAATTTTCGGAAGCGTTTGAACGCATGTATCTCAGCCCATAGTGGCTACTTTGGACATTTGATGTAATTTTCTAATAACTAAGTTCCTATTAAATGAAATAGCCAAGTTATATGATTTTCTTTTTATTTTGAACTGGAATTTTCCATGTAAAGGCAGGTTGCAGAACTTATGCCGCACCCTGTATATTCTTTTAATAATATATCATAAAATGTACAAACAAACGTATTTTACATCAAAGAATAATTTAAAATACTCATTCATTTAGATAAATACTAAAAATAAAATGAAAATTAAATTAATTAAATCTAAAATATTTAATAATTATCTATAACATAAAAAAATAAATAACGAAAACTAAAATGATCAAAACGACCAACACCAACATGGAAAAAAATTCAAACTCTACTATTATTATTATCCTATCACAAAATTTCATTAACTATCATATACTTTTTAATTTAATGAATATCTTGTGTGGAAATTTAAATTAATATTGAATATTAAATATTTAAAAAATAAGTATAAAATTTATAAGATAAAGAGCCAAACGATACCAAAAACCAAATCCAGGCGCTGACAAGAGAAAAATCAAACTGAACATTGTTTGTTTTTAATTAAGAAGTATAAAAAGGACAATAATATGAAATCAGAAAATAATGATAGAATATTAAAATAAAAGAAATATATATTAAAAATTAAAAAAAGTTAATAATCGTTTTAATAAACAAAATATAAAAAGGGGGTGCAAAAAGTAACTTTTTGTCCCTTGCTTATTTGGTGACAACAAGACTATGCCCATTTTCGGTGAATGCCAAAAAACAGTCCCCGGCCACATTTTCCAACGATGGCAGCAGATCATTGTATTGCGTGTTCTGTTCCCGAACGTATGTCGGCGTATCCAAATAAAACGAATTTGCGCAAATTTTTTTTTCGTCTTTTTCTGGCGAAATGTATTTAAAATGGGTGTAAATTCAAAATTTTTTTAAATTTTACAAATGTTATATTAATTTTTTTGTTTTTTATTTTAGGCGTTAATGAATTCTTTAATTTGGAATATAGGGTTGTTCGAAACAAGTAAAAATGGCAAAGTTGGGATTTGCTTAGTGTGTAAGGAGCAAAACAGACAAAAGTCTGAATTTTCAATCAACGACAGCTCAACGAAGAGTTTTGGTGTTTTTTTATAGTGTACCCCTTCTGTCGGAACAATTAACATTGATTTTGGCTATTACAATGGCGTTTGATGGTAAAAATTTTCTCAGACCTCAGACGAAATTACCGAAAAAATAGGTGCGGACATTTGGGTAAATTTTCGGAAGCGTTTGAACGCATGTATCTCAGTTAAATTATTTACAATTATGTATCGTTTATACATTGTATTCTTTATTTTAATTTTGATAGATAAGATGAAATATTAAGTTGTATGATTAAAAAAACCTAAAATCAGATTAAAAATAAATGTAAGTATAATTCACTTTTTGAAATAATCTAAAATTAGATTTTTATACATTAAATTTAATACGCAAATTATGTCTATTAATATCTCACTATCTACAGAATTTACAGATTTTCAAACAGAACAAATGAGTTTATGAATAAAAGTATTAAAAGTAATTAAGCCACGAAATAAAATTAATTTAATTATATTAGAAAACTTAACTTAACTTTAAAAAATGTAAAAAAATTTGTTTTAACTCACTGAAAATTTAAATCAAATCAAAGAAAGGAGTGAATTAAACGTTTTTATAAAAAAGATAATTAAGAAATAGTGTATTTAAACATTAAAACAAAAAATACAAAAAAGCGACGATTATAATAATTTTTTTTAAAACGAAAAATATAATATTTTTTTAAAGAAATATTAAAAACTGATGACTAAATATTAAAAAAGGATAAACTAATAGATGTAATGTTCTACAACATATAAAAAATCTTTGTAGAAAAATCGTCTGAAAAAGTCAAAAAATTATATTTAAATCAATTAATGTTTTTTTAATTTTTAAGGAGGAATAATTGTCATGAATATTGTTATTCAAATATTATGCGATTATAAGTATAAAATTGTTTAATAAATGTTCTAACACATAGTTGCAAATAGTGAAATAATTGTCACAAGACAAAAAATGAAAGACTAAAAAGGATATTATCTCTTTTCACTTAGAAGAAAAAATGAATTGTTAATACTAAAAAATTTAAAGCCAACTCAAATGAAAAAATAAATAAAATATAGGTTAAAATTTAATATCTTAAAAATATAATAATGAATTCAAAATTATTTTTCTTTAGAGTCGAATTAAAAATTTAAAAATATTTTTAAGATTAATAACAGAACAAAATATTCTAAAGATCGTCAATATTATTATTTAATGAAAAAAGGCCAATATATTAAGTAAAATGATTGGGAACTGATGGATGTATCAGTGAATTGAACGAGGGATAAAATTATGATTTTTTAAATAAAAATAACTATAACAATAAACATTTAAAAAATTATATTATTAATATTATCTGTGAAAATAATTAAAATCTCTATGAATTTTATTGTATTCAATTGGTAATAATAAAAATTTTTTATTACAATGCAAAATTTAACTCTTTATAAAAAAATAATCAATTGTATTTATAAAGAAATCTCAATATAAAGGATTTATGTGAATATAAATAAAGAAATATTTATCATGTTTATATATTAAAAAAATAAATTGTCAAAATATCATTTTTAAGCTGATAATAAAAATAAATAAGAATTTAAAAATTGAAAAAACTAACCATCTTTAAAAGGGTCATTTGCAATGTCGGGAATCGGATTTTAGTGCACCTGGTGTTCAGCACTTATATAATATCCGGTTTATTTTGAAATTGCAAAAAAAATTTGTTTGCGATTAAGCATGTCTCAAAAAATTAAAAATATATTTCTGTATACCTGAATTTAGAAGAAATACAAAAGATGAAGCCAAATCTCACGTTCCATTTTTTAGAATTTTTTATTGAATTTTTCAAAAATTTTTTATTTTTCCGAAATTGTCCGCAAATGTCTGTCCGCAAATGTCCATAAGGCGCATTAACGACTTTTTTTAAATAAATGATTAAAAAACTAATTGCATATTTAATAATTTATCAAATTTAATGTATTCTCGCTAACCCAGGGATAACAAATATTTTTATATAATATAGTTTGTTTTTTATAAAGCAAAGCCTGCGATTATTTTTTGGTTTAAATTTTTGATTAAAAATCTTCATAAATTATTATTTTATGATTTACTTCTAATACTTGTATTTCTACCCAAGAGATTCATCAGACTTGATGCTAAGAAAATTCTTTTTTTAATTCTAAAAATATAATGTATTTTTTGTCTTTTATTTAAATTTTGCGCATTAGCATGTTTGTATGTTTTTTTATCAAAAATTTAATTCAACAATTTTCATAATGTTTTATTTTTTTAATATTTATTCATTTTTTGGATATTATGAATTTTCAATTAATTTGCAAAATATTAAAATATATTAATTGTAATGATAAATAAATAGATTTTTTTTAGTCACATTTTGTTTATTTTCTCTTGTTCATTTTTTGCCTAATTGCTTCTATTCTGAGGCGGAAAATTTAACATTTATCATAAGAAAATATAAATTTAAACTTAGTAAATTTTACTTTCTTATCCGCTGCTGATTAAAATGATTTGATGAGTTTCTCTAATTGAAGAAATTAACAATAAAAATAATTCATTCAATTATACTCATTTATTAATTTGATCTTCATTAGGCTTTGGAAGTTTTTGATATTGCGATTAACCCATTATTGAAATAAATTAAATATAATTTGCTTTTTGATTTTTCATTTTTATTAATTGGCAATTAGAATATAATTTAATTTTTCATTAATTATGCAATTTATTAATTAGAAACACCAGTATGTTCAAAATTTAAAAAAACAATATTTTGTGAATGGCGACATATCAGTTACTAACCAAAAACAATTATAAAAAATTTTTTGTTTAATAAAATAATTTTTAAATTCTCTATCCTGTTTTATCTCTTATAAAACGATAAATATCTGTTTCCTTTGAATTTCTTAGCTTTAAATTTTATTTAATAATTTTTTTAGAGAATACAAGAGACTAAAAATATAGTTTCCTTATTTATTTATTCTTAAATCAATAAAATTTTATTTAACCAAAAAGCTCAGTAACTTTTGTATCAAATTTAAGCAATTTTTATAAACTAAAAATAATAGCAAAATTATTCAATTTATAAATGTCAGGAATGAATTTATTAATATCGAATAATAATATTAAAACAAATAAATTCTTATGGCTTAATTAATTTTACACTTTAATTATCCATTAATTTTAATAATAATTTAAGTTTTTCTTTTTTTATTAGTGTAATTTTTTATTTTTTGAATTTTCGCATTTTTTTTGCTTTTTTTCAAATACAAAATATAATATATTTTTCAACGGCATATTAATTTCAATAAAATTAAATTGCAATTCTAAGGCAAAAATATCAATTTAATAATATAGTTTTTAAGAAAGAAACTAATGTAAAGAAAAGTTTTCTAATTAAACGTGTTCATCTAATAAATTAATGGTTAATAAATAAATTGATGGTAACAATTTCCACTAATAACAAAACTTTTTAATATTTTTACAAATATAATTTTTAGTTTATTTTTTATCAACTATTTAAAGTAATAAATAATCATGATATCTAAATAAAAGAAATAAAAAATAAAGAATTCAGTGATTAATTTTCAAAATATCAAAAGAAAATAAAAAATTAATTGTTAAGTACAAAAATTTGGACTCAAAAATACCAAAAAAAGAGTCTTATAAAGAAAAGTCGTATCAGCTTAAAGCATCAAACTGAAGCAAATACTTAGTTACAAAATTTATTTTCTTACAAAATTAGAAAATAGATTATATTTTTTTATATAAAAAACAATGAAAACAACTTCATAATTAGTCATAAAATATTAAAACTATCATTAAAAAATTTTATTATTTAAATTTATAAAATAATGAATTAACTAATGAATGTACGTTGCGAAGACTATAAATGAGAATGAATAGAGCAGAACGCGAACCCGGTCATAGCCATCATTTTGAAACAAAAAATATATAAGATTGATGGAAATATAATAAATGTTGTGGATACAATTAGGGATTTGGACATAAATATTGATAATAAATTGCTATTTTCCAATCATGTCAAACAAATAATAAAGAATGCATAACGTATGCGTTCTTTATTAAGGATTGTTAAGTCAAAGTCTTCTAGGAATTGGATTATTTTGTACTGTTAGACCGTTATTGGAATATGCTCCTGAGGTTTGGAATCCATCCCTTCAAAAAAATATAAAAAAAATTGAAAAATGTCAAAAATATTTCACCAAAAAAGTTCTTTTCAAATGCAGCCTTCCACCCATTCCATACCAACAAAGATTAGAATACCTTCAACTGCCAACACTTGAAAGCAGGCGAAAGCTGTCTGATCTGTTCATGGCTCATAAAATAATTTATGGCCGAACAGATCTGAATCCTTTTGAAATATTCAAATCTTCTGAACGCTTTAACATTCCCTTTTATAGACATAATTCGAAATATATACGATTTTATCTAAATCAATTACATTAATTCATTTAAATTAGTTTATTATTTTAAATTGAATTATTTCAATTAAAAATTGAAATTCACTTTCCTTATAAAATTTCTATCTTGTGCACAATTTCGTGAATTCGGACCTTTTAGTTCAGCACAAATGCTCTTTAATTGTCTTTTTATATTATTTAATTCAAATAAGTTTTTATTCAATCAAAACAACGGCTAAAAATTAAATTTTTAAACATAATTATTTTATTGAATAAGTTTTTGCTTTTTTCATTAATTTAGTGTAAGAATATTACTTCAATTTAAATATAAAAAATTATTGCTTTTTTATATTTTCAAATACTTTTTTCATAACTCTTCTGATTTTAAAATTTGATTGATTAATTTAAATCTCCATCTATGAAAAATTATAAAGCCAAATGTAAAACTTTTTCTTTATTTAAAATCATTTTACAAATTATTATAGTAATAATTTTTTATTTTTAAAATTTTAGTTACGATTGCTGAAAAAGACGCATTGAAGCTCTAAATCAAAATGGAAATATTTATGAATTGGTTTTATTAAAGATTACAGGCCCTAAATACGTATTATTATTTTTTATTTAATTATTAATTTTAATAATGTGGAAATGTAATTTTGTGAAAGATAATATTTTACATTAAATTATTTTAGGTATATGCATTTTCCAAAAATTGTTGCTGTAAAAATTGAATAATTAAAATAATATGGTGTCGCTTTTTTCAAGAAGAGCAAAAAGAAGTTTTTTCCCTGATTAATAAAGCCTTTTATAAATTAAATATTTGAACCCTTTATTTGGATTAAATTCGTCTTTCTTTGCAAACTAAAAATTTTTATTATTATATACATTTTAAAATTGATGTCAAAATACTTTTTATCACCTTTAACATGTTTTTTAAAATTTAATATTTCATTTATTTCATGTATTCTTACGCCGACTTTGATGCAATGCCACAGTATCTGTTGTATCATTTTTATCATTGTTAATAATTTATGTTCCACATACAATTTATTTATACATTTTTATTATGATTTTCTAATTGCCAATTTAATGTTTATCTGACTATTTAATGATGCTGAACTATGGTTTAATTGTCCAGTTTTTGATAATATTATAAGAAATAAATTTACCTTTAAGTTTGGGTTTAATACTTTAAGCGTATAATCCCTTTCTTCTAGTTTTTTAGATATTTTTTTGAATCGAAATTTTTTCAACCTCAGATATAATTTTTATTTACTTTTGTTTTATTATTTTTGAAAATTAATTACATTACTTATATGATATTAACTCGTTCTCGAAAGGATTAAAAGATAATATTATTTATATAAAAATGCATCTATCTTTTTTTTTCTATATATATTTAACAAGGTTTATCACAAAATATTTTTATTTCAAACTTTTTAGTAGAAATTCAAATAGTTTTATTTATAATTTAATTTTCAATTTTTTTGTACGATGAAAACTATTTAAAATTTCGTAATTAATTAATTTAAATGCCTAATATATCTCCAGACACTTAATTTTAAATTTCTTTAATTTGGTTTTTATTGCTAACAGAAACTCGAACAAATATTTTAATGATCAATTTTTAAAATGAATAAACATTTTTCTAAAGTAAATTTGTTTTTAAAATTTATATTAATTATTTAGTTTTTTAATCAGTTCTTTAAAATGGACATTAATATAGATAAAATCTTTAAATAACAAAAATAAAAAATGAATTATCTTTTTTAATTTTTTAAAGTCAACTTAAGGTCAAGAAAGACTCAAGTACAGTTTATGCGTCCAATCATTTTTTTATATCGAATTATATTCAATTGAGAATATTCCACCAAGATTTTTAAGTCTATTTTTACAAAATTATCCAAATTTTTGATTATCTTCTCAGAATTACAGTCATAGAACATAAGTTGTTATCCGTTTTTTAGGTAGATTCGTTAATACAACGACTTTTATGGCAGTTTTTCATGACCACCGGATGAAAAAATTAGATTGGATGCATAAAAAATCGAATGGACCGGGGGGTCGATACGAAATCCAAATGAGGATGAAATTCTCACATTCTCAGATCTTTGTAAATGGCAATATATGAAACAGTAAAATTTCCATTTTGATTATACATTATTTATTTTATTTTACTCGAAAATTGTCGAATATTGCGATTGCAGCTTTTGTCGGCCTTAAATGGTAAACTTTGTTAGATTAGTCATTATAACCATAAAAAATATGTTTAACTACCGAATATAATGCATGCCACTGGAATGGCCCTGAAAACGGTTTTAAGAAGGTTTTCTAATCACAATAGTAAATCAATATAAAATTTTTATCTAAATTAAAAGCCAAAAAAATGATTAAACAGAGAAATCATAAATTAGCAAAAAATTAGTCGAAAATTTATTTTGTCATAAGTTTATTAATTAGATAAAACCTTCAAGCATTAAAATAAATATCTTTTAAATAAATTTTAAAGGTCGACACAAGTTGCAATTGGAAAATGTCATAATTATATTATTTTTGTATTAATTTTTCCAATGAATAAATAATTCAATTTATTAATATGATACTTTTCTTTATTATAATTGCCTAAATAAAATATTTAAGAGAATACTAATTATTAAAATCAATTTAAAAGAAAATTTTATGGCAAAAGAAGAATAACTTGATTGACAGAAACTTGCACAAAGAGGAACAACCGACGAGATTATTATAAATAAAAAAGAATATAATATCCATATGTTTTTCAAGTTATTTATTTCTTTTAATTTAAGAATAATAAAAATATAAAGGTTTTCAGCTATAATTTTTTTCTTTGTCAACCGAATCAAACATTAGAATTCAAAAACAAGATTTTCCAACCTTTTGTTCTAAATTCTTTTGGAATTTACAGGCTAATAGAGCATGTGAAGGGCTCTCAAATGATATCAAGATTTGTAGATTTGGTTGACAAAGGAAAAAGTTATAGTGCAAAAACATGCTTTCGCCCAAATGACGTAGACCGATATATATATATATATATAGAAAATTTCAATTTTCCTTGCTATATTAAATATAAAAAAAGAATTGAATGGTGATAATTTAAAAAGCTGCAAATGGATTTAAATATATGGAAAAACAAAATTTAAATCAATTATTCAAAATACAATACCAGTAAAAAACAAAATAACGTCACTCACTTTAAAAAAGCTAAAAGAATTGTGAAAAAACAAAAAGTAAAGTTAAAGTAATAATGAATAATGTGTTTTTTATAAAAATATTTAAACTCTTACGAATGCATGAAAAATTAACAATTAAAAATTGGATATATTATATTTTTTTACTTATTTATTATCTGTTTTTAAAATTTAAAAGATAGGAATATTTTCTCTTGATTTTCAAGGTTCCTTTTTGACAACTTGACAACATTGGTTTCCACAATAGTACATATTGGTAAGTTGAAAAGTGTAAAGATTTAAATTATTCTATTATTAATTACTTTTAATCAATAATCAGAAAGGTATTTTGTAAGAGCAAGAAAAATATAATTTAAATTGATTTATGTTTATAATAATAAATTTTCTAAAATAATTTCAATTATCACGAATTATCAAAGTAAAAAGATTTTTGGGTGCAACAAGAACTGAAATTTTTTTGTTTTCTTATATAAAAATTCTTTTATTTTTGTTTATTTAATTAAAATTTGATGATTTTAAAAATTAAATTTATTTTAATTATTACCAATAGATTTAGAGTTTAAATATTTTTAATATACATCTAATTTATTTATGTTCATAATTATTATTCAAGGAATTTTTGTTAAACTGAATTTAATAGGTTATAGAACATTTGAGATGGCTTTTTTGCTATTAATTTTTTTTATTAAAAAAATGCGGAAAAAGGGGTGAAAAATTCAAAAAATTTGAATTTTATATGACAGTACTAGGGTTTAAAAAAGAAAAGATAGAAAATTCAAGCCCGGATTCGAACAAAAAGACAAAAATTCATTTTTCACTAAAATCAGGTTTATTGCACAAAATAGCTTTTGAAAAACTTTTAACATTTTCAACACAAAGCATAAATTTTTTTATTATTTTAAGAATTATACTATATAAACTTTTTTATTGAAGCATGAGTTGTATTTTTTATAATTTACAATAAATTATATCAGATAAATTTTATTTGTTTCATTACAATTCAAAGAAAGAAATTTATTTATTTTTCTTAAATTATTATTAAAATAAATATTATTTTATAAATTTATTTCAGCAGAATCATTATTATAGCAAATTTTTGTATATAAATAATTAAGTGATTTACCACCCTAAGTAAAAATATAAACCTGCTGTCATAAAAGTTTTTAATTTAAATTTCGCATTTCTCATGGTATTATGCGAACTTTTTTCAGATTTATTACAGTCAAATTTGACATACATTCATGTCAGTTTAATTCAAATTTGTAATAATCTTAACATATTTAATTTCATTAGCATAAATTTTTTGATTGTTTTGTTTTTATATTAAAGGTTAATCATTAAATAAATTCATAAACGCAATAGAATGTAAATTTATAAAAATAAAGTGGAATAATTATTAATGGTTTTGATTTTTATTAATTCTTATTATCAAAATGCTTTTAATTCTAGATTATATTTTACCTCTTTGCATTTTTTAAAAATATTTATTCTGATTTCAGAATGGTTTATCAAAATATATCCCTGTATTTTCAGTTGTAAATATTAATTTTCCTTATTATCTTACTAATTGTTATATTAATTATATAAAACTCACTGAGGTTTTTCTCTTTTATGTATTTAAGCATATTTAATCAAAATCAAGTATTTTAGTATTATCTTTGTTTATTTTTTTGTAATAATATATTTTCATATTTTTTATTTATTTATTTTTGCTTTATTCAAAAATTAAATAAGTTTTTCGAATTGCGAAATTTATTTAGTATCTTCTTAATGCATTTTAAAAAGTTAGGGTTGTTTTTTCATAAAAAATATTTTTTTAAATTATTTTAACATCAGATTTTAAAAATGTTTGTTTTTTTAATTGTCTTGCTGGTCTATAGTAATTTACAAATGTTTATGTTGTTATTTTTTATTGTACTTCGTTAAAATAATTTATCAAATAAAAGTAATTATTTTTTGTCTATTAATTTACAAGAACAGAATTCATAACAGAAAATTTTTATAATGTAGTTTTATAAATTCAAATTAAATGACTGTGCTGTTAAAACTATTATTATCTTATTATTATGAAATTATTTTATTTAAAAAAAATAACTGCACATAGTCACAAATATTGTATTTCTTAAAGGAAAAAATAATTGACCAAAATTAATATTATTCTTCATCATTGAACGTCACATCAAAGATTTTTCATTCAATGTATAAAAAGTGAAAATTATTTATTTTTTTAATTTTAAAATAATAAAAATTTCCGAATTTATTGTGAAAAATAATTTAATTTTTTTGAATTTTTATTCTCTTCATATTAACTAATTATATATATTTTAATTTAACCTTTATAACTTCCTTTTTTAATATCAAATATTTTTTATAATGTTCGGGTAATATTTACTTCATATAAGACAAAACTTATTATTTACTTATTTATTTTATATTTAAATTGTAATTATTTATTTCTGATTCTAAGAACTTGAAAAGTTTTTGCAACTAAAATTAAAATTTTTTATAATATTCATTATTATCCTTCATCATAAATAATAATATTAATATTTTTATATTTGTAATGAAATAGTTAATTAATTCATTAAAATCAACTTATTTAATAGATTACTTTATAAATTATTTTTCAAATTGTGTTTTAAATAATTCACTCATTTTAAATTTTATAGTTAACTTTTTATTAAAGTTATTTACATTTTTTAATATTTGTGATAGTCAAAAATTCACCATTATCCACATATTGATTATTTTATAATGTTAATTTACTTTGAATAATCCTTCCTATTCATTGATGAAAATATTAAAATTAAAAAGATATCAATTTATTTAATTATTTTTGATTAATTATGAAAATATGGACCATAACGCAAAAAATGAACAAAAAAAAAAAAAACGAAAACATGCATAAGAAATTACTGAAAATTGACTGAATTTTGAAAAAAAAAAATCCGAAACCCATAAGCAAAAAATTCACTCCCTGTGCTGGGGGGGGCAACAAAATAAATAAAATTTAATTTATAAATAAAAAAATATTATTTGAATACAAAAAAAGGTAATTAATTAACTTAAAAATGTAAAACATCATTGAAAAAGAGAGACTATTATTTAATCCTGCAAGATTTTGAAATCAAATGAGCGAAGAGATTAGAAATTGGAAACGGAGGAAGAACGAGAAAAAAAAATGAGTGAAATCATTTAATAATAACATTTTTATTTTTATTCTATAAAAATGGCTATAAAGTTGTAATATTTAAATAAATAAATTAAATTTTTGACGAAAAAAAGATATTTGTACCAAAATGTTCACATTTTCAAGAAAGGTTAAATTCTTCTAAATTTTTTATGGGGATATTAATCAAAAATTTATTTATTAAAAATAACAACTAAAATTTCGAATGTATCATTTATTCTAAAATTAAATAAACATTATGTTATTAAATGTTTATAAAATTAAGAGTTTTTGGTGACTGATGTTGCGATTATAGAATTTTATTAATTTAGCAAAATTATTGAAATAAAACTATGCATTTTGCTAACTTAAGGTGCACGATAAGCGTCAAATTTTGTAATATTTTGTCTTAACTAAAAATGATTTGAAAGAATAAGATTTAGTTTTCTGAAAAAATCGAATTACTTGCCAAAAAACAAGTATGGCGATCAACACTGCTCTAACTGCCGTACATAAAGTAGCGCAAGTAGAATTTATTAAAATCATTTTAGATTAAAATTTAAAATATTAATTAAATTTAATTCCACTATTAAAAAAAATAAATATACAAAAAAAGTTTAGAGCAAGAAATTAAAAGGAATTTTCATAAACACAAAATTAATATTTTTCTTAAATGTGAATGAATCAAAAAATAAAATTCTCACTTATACGAAAGTTAAATTCTAAAAAAATAAACAAATTTATTTATTTGTCGTAATAAAACCAGTATTCACTGGCACAAAGTTGAATTTGAATAATGCGATAATCAACAAGGATAGAAAAAGAATTCGCTTATTTTAATCAATTTTTAAATTTCAATGAATTTGCTATTTTTGTGAAAAGATTTTAAATTAAAAATCATAAACTAATTACAACAATAATAATTAATTGCAATTACGGGAGAAAAAGAATATTGGCGTCAACGGCGTGATCAAGATTGAAATATTCTATGGAAAGTTAATTTCTACAATTAAATTAAATATTTCTAAAATAAAAATAACAAAATATTTTCCCGAATTTAATAATGATCAAGAAATAATCATAATTTAAATAAAATATATTTAAAAAAGTTTAATTGTTAATTTTTAATTTGAGTAATGCGTATTAATATCATTTAATTTATCTTTAAAATTTAATTCAATTTAATTTAAATATTTTGAAAATTAATTTTTTTCTGTATTCATAATGTTGTTTAAATATTTTTTATTTCTGCTTAAAACAGACATATAGAACTCTGATTTTTTTTAAAGAATAAAAATAATTTTTTTTCGTTCTTTGAATAGCAAACAAAATTTTTAATTAGTGTCTTTCTAAATGGTAAAGAGTTAACTATATTATAATCACATTTTTTAGTAAAATTCATATTAATTTCATTCTTTTTAAGATAATAAAACATAAACCCAATGGTAATATTTTGAATTTTATTTAATGCAGTTTAATCAAAATTTAAATTCAAAGCGAAAATTTTAAAAATAAACGTTAATACCAAAGTTGCAATTCAAGGGCGCCAGCACAAGAGTTAAAAAATTGGGTAAAGTTTATTTTCAAAGCTCTTATAAAATATATAAAATGAAATTGTAAAATAATAAAAATAAATAAAATTTTTCCGAGGAAATAAATAGAATGTTTTTAAATTATTATAGAAAAAATATTTTATTAAAATTTAAAATAATTTATTTACTTTCAATATAAATTGAATTTATTACAAATAAAATAAAATATTAAATTAGAAAGTTAAATTTCTCTTTATTAATTTCATTTCTTAATATAAATTTTATGAAGAATTTTAATGAAATTTTTTTACTATGTTTATTTGAAATTTACTTTTTTTACAATCAACATTTTCAAAAATATTGACATAAATTATGAATGCCAGATTTATATTAATTTTTATTTAATAAACATTTTGATTGTTTTAATATTTTGAAATCAACTAAATCCATTTTAAATATTGACATTAAAAAATAAATTGCATAAAATACATAATTATAAAAAGGAAAAGAAATAAAACTTTGTCATAAAACTATAAAAAATAACAATAAAACTCTTCAATAAATAGAAGAAATACATAAACTTCCAAGAAATCTAATTTAATAATTAATTATATTAAATTAATTTAAACATTTTTTAATGTAAATTATTGAATGTTTTCAAATAGAAAATAATTTTTAAATTTTTTAAAAATAAATAAAAGAATATCACTTAATTTATTTATGTCGCTTTTGAAAAATTATTTATTTTAAATAAAATCTATTGAAAATGAAAATACCGAAATCCGACATAACTTTGTATTCAAAAAATTAAATTTTATTAAAAAAAAAATTAAAAGCAAGAATCCATCGTCAAAAAGGGGCGGAGCCAAAAAACGGTGACCGTCTTCAAACAAGGCAAAAATGAGTGAGTAAAAAAATAGCGGGCATTATGAAGAGAGAGTGCAGAGAAAACATACAAAAAAGAAAATGGTGGGGCTTGTTGCATTTTTCTCTGCACGCTTTTACACCCCATCATAAATTGGGGGTCTGAGGACAAGCCTAAACCTTTTGGATTGGCCGACCAAGTCGATTGACTTTCGATTGACTTGATCGGCCAAAAAATCGATAATTTATGTGTGAATATTATCTACTAAAACAAAAAAATATTAGTAATAAAAACAAAGAAAATAACATTAAAAATAAATTTATTTTAAAAATTTTCTCGTGAATATATTATAAATTTAAAAAAAATTATAATTCCAATAAAAAATTTTGAATTTATACATTTTGGGGTAGTATTTGAAAATATTAAATATTCTTTCGTCAAAACACTAACTTCATCAATAACTCGTGAAAAACTTCTTAGGTTGTTTTTGTTGTTTATTTTCTCTTTTATTCTTCTTTTCTAATTTGTAAGAATTAATTTTTTCAGATATTTGGGTCACCTTAAATGAATGTTTTACGGTTTTTATCTACTTTAAATTTATTTTAAATATATTATTTTATGTTATTTTTGAATCTTTTGCATTTTCTGAGAATATATTTTTTTGTTTTTTTTCTAAAACTATAATTCATCAAATAAATGATAGAAATAAATTTGTAATAATTATAATGAACATTATGTTTAAAAATTAATTGTTGATTAATATTCAAGATATTTTAATTTTCTGCGTATATCTATTTTCATGCAAAAAAACGTGTATATAAATTATTTTTTAATGATAATTCATTTTTTAAAAGGCTGTAGTACACAGTTTTAAAAACTATCTAAATAATTATTTATATTTATTTATTTTTTATTATTTTTTCATATTATTATTTTATAAGTTATTTTGTTCGGTTTATTTTTTATTAATATAGTTAAGGTTATTAATGTTGCTTTAAGGATAAAAATTTTTTAATTTAACAATTAAAAAGTTTTTCATTATCATTAAGTTTTCACAAATTAATCAGTTAACATTCCGTTATTTGAATTTTATTTGTAAATTTTAATTTAAGAGAAATAAAATTTATCCATTGTTCTGTTTACCATTTGTGTTTTATATTCTAAAGGCGCATGTTTGGGCATTTTTTCTGATACAGAAAAATAAAATAATGGGAAAATTAAGATTTGTTTTACATTAAATACTTTATTTTTAGGCTTGAAAATATTTTGATTCTCTTGTTTTCCCCAATTGCTAAGTTTCTTCTCCAATATAGCTTTGTTTTTATTCATTTATATTTATTATAACTCAGTAATATTTGCATTGAAGTTGATTTACTTTAAAAAATTGTTCTAAATTATTTTTTAAATATTTTTTTGTTTATTGTAGGAAAATTTATAGTAATAGAAGATTTTTAGGTCCATGTTGTTTGATAAAAATTTTGGCTTGGTTGTTGAATTTTCAATGCTTTGATTTGTTTAATTTTTTTTATGGTTGAACCAAATTTGAGAATTTATAATATCAAAAATTTAGAATGAATATTTTAAGTATATTTAGATTTCATATTTCGTATACTTAATTATTTCTAAATTTTTGTATTTAAAAATATCAGAATTTTTAAACAGATGAGTTTTTAATTTTGTATCGAGACCCGATTGAAGAATTTTTGATTTTTTCGATCCGATGTTTTATATTTTACATTTGATTGAGTGATTATTAATTTTTTCCAGTAATTATTGTCTTAATCATAATTTAAATATTAAAGCATATTATAATTTAATGTTTATAAACTGTTAAAATTAAAATTTGAATAATTAAGACAAATGTTGGCGACTTTTATTATAGCGAAGAGATTAATTAAATCCACAATACATTTTTTTGACAAATTCAAAAATTCATAACTCCGTAATTTCTGCATTTATTTTAATACTTCTTTTTTTATTTTGTTCTAAAGAAAGTCTTCTTTTATTTCATGCCATCGTTTCATTTTTTATTTGCTTATTCAATTTTTTTAGTATTTTTTCCCGACCATGCAAAAATTGAAAATTGGCCTACTAATTTTTCTCGAATTTTTTATGGTCAAAAAAGTAACCTGATATAACAAAAAAGAAGGTTTTCTGTACAAATTAAACCAGTAGAATCCGAATATGGCCTTTAATTTGACCTATCGTTTAACCCTGAGCTTGTACTGCTCCAACTCCATGCATGAAGTTGGAGCTGTACAGGTTTGTTGAAAACACAGAGACCTAATCTAAGGCCATATTCGGACTCAGCGTGGTCAATTTACTTAGTTTAATTAAATTCGGAATTTCCAAAACCACTTTTAAAACATTTTGTTATTTGATGGTCTTGAAAAATGCCGTTTTTGGAGACCATTTTTAGACTCGGCCCTCTTAACACGCATATTATATTTATTATGATTGTTTTTGATTTCGATAATTTTTATAAATTTCTTCTGAGGATAAATAATTTTTGATAGTTTTGTGAATTTTTCTTTGTGTTTATTTTTTGCGAATTGTTATTAGTGAATTTTACATTTTTTTGATTGAATTGAATATTATAGTATTTCTTGGCTCTTTTTTTTACATTAAATGATGAAAAATTTTCAATTGTTACTTAATTTATTCTTAGATTAATGTTTAAATTTTTGCTATCAGATTCATGAACTTAATAAATAAACGATTAACAATTTTATTAGATTTATTTTAATAAATTGATCAAGACGGTTTACTTAAGAGTTGAGTTATTTTGGATGATAAAAATTTAAAATGATCTATTTAAAAATTTATAAAAATTTATTTTTTTGTAGCACTAATCAATATCTTAATAGTAATAAATTATTACTTTTTTACATTTCCAACGAAAATAAATTTTTTTCGAGTTTTGAAAAAAAAGTTTAATTTTTTTAGCCACTTTGTTTTTTTTATTCAAATCGTAAAAATAAATGGTTATTGCTTTTTATTATATTATTGTAATAGAAGAGATAAACTAAATTTAATGGATAATTTATGCTATTTTTTAGTCTAATAATCTTATCAGATTTTTAACTGCATTTTTTTGTTTAATTTTTATTATTTTTTATTATAATAAAAAACTTTGAAAGAAATATAATTTTACTTATTTTTTTACTTTAAAAAATGGTAAATTCTTTAAAAAATATAAAAATAATTAAAAAAAAATTTAATTTTAAGAAAATAAAATATTTATATATAATATATAATCAATGCAGTAAGGCTTTTTATAATAATTTCTTTTTTGTAAATACTTCATTAAATTTTTGCAAAACAAAAATTATCACCGTATTATACTGAATTTTAAAAATTCAAATAACGGTAAAAAAATATTATTAATTATTTAAAATATTTAAGATTAAAAAATCGAAATTAATTTAAACATTACGATTCATTAGAAATAATTAGCATAAAAATGTATATTTTATGTTTATAACTAGGGCTGCTAATTTTATGTAAGAAAAATCGCGAATTATGTAAATAAAATATGTATAAAAAATGCTAAAATATGTATGAAATATGTACAAAAACCCCTAAATATGTAGTAAAATATGTAAATAAAAATTTTTTTAATGGTTATTTTTTGGAAGAAAATTCTTTTTAAAAAGTGAAATAGGCACAAAATGCCATAAAAATGACAAAAAAGGCTTTGAATTACATTTTAGTATTTCAAAAAATAATTTTTCATATATAATTTTTTGAAAAAAAAAATTCGATTTTTAGGGATACATTTTCAAAAAATTTTTTAAATTTTTCACAAAAAATTTCTATAAATTCTCCAAAATCCTCAAAATATGTTAAAAAAATGAAAATATGTTCGAAAAATTGCGAAATATGTACGAAAAAGTCCAAAATATGTATAAAAATATGTACATATGTAATATGTAGAAAAATCCCAAAATATGTAAAAATATGTAAATAAAAGTCCCAACTTTTGTTCGCAAACACAAAAAAGAAAGTGTTTTTCCTACTATTCAAAGCATGGAGAATCCAGGAAAAAAATATGTATTTACATAAAATTAGCAGCCCTATTTATAACTTGTGATTTCCTTAAAAATTTCTTATTAGATGAACTTTGTTTCGTCGCTTAATATATTTTTACATTTATTTGAATAATTTTTGAATTTTATTTATTACGAAATAACCGATGAAATGGATAATATGAGAAGGTAAATTTAATGAAAAAACCTTTTAAATATATTTCATTTTCTTGATTTGACAATAATATGCCATGAAAATGAAAATAATGAGAGAAAAAATCTTCATAATAAATTTAAAAAAATCAAATTTAAGTTCTTATAATTTTTATTTAGCAAAAAAATTAAATAATAATTGAATTTAAATATTATTATTATTATTGATACTTTTTATTAGGTTCGTACATTTACTTAGGGTGTAACATAAGTTTCCGCACAAATTTTTTTTGACAAATTCAAAAATTCATAACTCCGTAATTTCTGCAGTTATTTTAATAATTCTTTTTTTATTTTGTTCGTCAGAAAGTCTTCTTTCTTCCATGCCATCTTTTCATTTTTTATTTGCTTGATCAATTTTTCAGTATTTTTTCCCGACCATGCCAAAGTTGAAATTGGCCAAATAATTTTTCTCGAATTTTTTATGATCAATACTAAACTTGATATAACAAAGTTTTCTGTAAATTTTAGACCAGTAAAATCCGAATATGCCTTTAATCCTGATCTATTTTTAACCCTGAGCTTGTACTACTTCAAGTCGTACATGAAGTTGGAGCTGTATTGTATTCTTATAGTCCTAATTTTTCTCTATTTACTCAACTTTTCTCTACCTCTGTATCTCTTTTAATTTTTTTTAAGTCAGCCATCAAAATACCTACCTCGAAAATGACCATTTTTACATTATCAACTATAATTACCTTAAAGACTTTTCTAATGGGATTTATCTCTCGCCTGATAAATAGTAAACTCATTAGCAAATTGCAGATACTTCAAATCATGATTGTGGTTTTTTTTAATTTATATTCAAAAAAAATTCTTTAAAAAAAGTTGTGCGGAAAAGTGTGCAATCAAATAGCGGATTTACGGTATTACAAAGTTTAATGTTATTTTTGAAAAAACATTCGATAAGCTTTTAAATCGAAAATTTCTTTTAATGTTTATGTTATTTTTGTTGCCTAATTTAAAATAAACAAAAAATCCACAAAATTGCTAACATTCCTCAAAATATTTCGAGATAAAATTTGCATAAAAAATATGTAAAATTATCCATAAATGATATTATTAGAATATTAAATTTATTTAAATTAATCATGAAATTTAGTAAGGCTAATATTAAAAAAATTGAAAATAATATAAAAAATATTAAAACAATAGAAAAAAAAATTAGTTATCAATGAGATTGATTTAATAGATTACGAAATTTTTTAGTTACGAATTTTGCTTTGGTTTTAATAAATAAGACTTGTTTTACTATTTAAAATTTTAATAATTCTTTGTTTATTAAAAAATCTTACAAAATCATCTGTTTGTATTTTCGAAAGAATGGATTTTGATTTCTAATTATCTGACTTTTTTTTTACATAATTTACCTAAAGAATATTTTATAAATTTTTTATTATTATTTTCTTAACAAATCATAATTTATCAATCAGATAATCTGTTTTCCTTTCATTATTCTTTTTTATTCTCTTTAAATATAATCAATTTATGTAATAAAAAACAAAGTTTTTGAGCTGTTTGGCCTTCTTTATTATTTTTTAAATTTGTTCTAACTTTTTGGAAATCTTGATTTTAATTTTGTTCTTTTATATGAGAAGATACTTATTTTTTTAATTTAACCAAATTTATTAAATTCTGATCAAAATTATTATTTTTCATTTATTTGGACTATAATAATTTTACATTTTTTGTCAAAGTCAACCAAATTAAACATTCTTGTATCATTTTTTCAGTTGATTTATTACTTCATAAAAAGGAACAAATTCATTATTTTTTTGAAGCTTTGGAAAAATTTTCAAAAATTGTCACAATGATATAATAAGCAGTAATTAATTTGTATAGGATTAATAATCCAAGTGAGCTTAATAACTTAACTATAAGTTTATGACCAAAATTTAATTTCAATTATAATAATCCAAATAATTTATGTCGATTATTATTTTAATTTTATGTCGATAATATATTTTTAGAAGGTTTGCATAATTCTTAAAATTTTTTATATTCAACAATAAGTAGTATCATTTTGAGTACCATTTTTTTAAAAAGCATTGTTTTATGCCCACGCTTGAATGAGACCTGAATATTTTATGTAATTTATTATAATGTTTATTATTGAATTTTACAATTTCAATTAAATTTTTTCTCACAAAACTATAATTAATCAAATGAATTATAAATAATAGTTTGATAATTACAATGAGCTTTATTTCAAAAATTAATTGATATTTTAATTGATAATTTATTTCTGCGTTGATTTATTCTCATGTTTTTGTTTTCAATACTTTGTATCCAGTAATATTTTTTTTATAATTGGTTTATATTTATATTATTTATTTCTTTGGTACTTTTTTATAAAATTATAGTAATGCAATTACAGAAAGTATATAATGTGGACTATTGTTTACCAAATTTATTCAAGTAAATATTGTTCATAATTTTTTCATAAATTATTAAAGTATGTTTAAAAATTATATATAATATATTTTTATAAATATGATTTTAAGCAATTTTAGTATGGTAAGAATAAGTATAGTTTTAGGCTTAAGCAACGCCATTCCAAAGTTTGTATTTAGGGCAATTATTTAATTTGCAATGGATTTATTCAAGAAATATTTAACATAAAGGCGAGTTGATTTATAATTGAATTAACTTTATTTTATTTTTTATTCTCATTAGTAGATTTGTAGTTATTTAAATTATTTATTTTTTAAAATTATTTATTGCTATTAATTTTCTTTTTTGTAAAGACATTAAAATTTTCATTTTAAAAAAATGCGGAAAGATGTGTTTTTAAATGTTGAAAAGCATTTTTTTTTTCAAAATTAAGATTTTTTTAAAGATTGAGCAATCCCATTTGTTGATTTCATCATAATTAATTGATTTGAC
Organism: Heterodera schachtii; assembly: GCA_023374025.1. Taxonomy (NCBI): domain Eukaryota; kingdom Metazoa; phylum Nematoda; class Chromadorea; order Rhabditida; family Heteroderidae; genus Heterodera; species Heterodera schachtii. The sequence continues at coordinate 425,256 of SIJG01000049.1, forward strand.
ATCAAATATTAAAAAAAATTTTTTAATTATTTAAACTGATTAATTTATTTTTAATGTAAAATTTCAACATACTTTTTTTCAAATACACTACTAAAAAAGGGCTTTGTTCAAAAGTAAAAGTATTTAATATTGTCAAAATTATCTTTTAAAATTTAAAACATATTTTTATTTATTTGGTTTAATTTTTTTACACTAATTTTAACAATTCTTTGGTTTTTAATTAAAATTAAAATATAGTTTGGAATATCAATTATTAAGATGGTAGATTTGGTGCTTTTTGTCTGCATGCAACTGAAGATGATACCTCTGAACCTTAGCTTAATACTAATGTATAAATTAATATGGTACCTATGAACATTAGCTTAATACTAATGTATAAATTAATATTAGATAATACTTTTGCTCAGTTTTTAAAATTATAAATTTTAACATTGAAAATGCTAAAATAAAGTAAAAATTAAAACATTGATTACTTTAAGTAAAAAAAATTTTTAAATCGCCTTTTACATTTGTCCATTAAAATTAAGTTCCGGTTTATTTTTTCACTAATTTTTACATATAATTGATTTGAAATACCAAAATAATAAATTTACATTTGTTATATATTTTTATATTTAGATTTTTTAATGATTCGCCCGCCCTCTCGAATTCTAGAAGAATATTTATTTTCTTTCATTTTTTATAAAATATTTACATACGAAATTTTCATTCCAATTATTAAAATAAAAGCAGTAATTTATTCAATTTTAGAACATTCCAGCGAACTGTATGTGTTCAAATCACTTTTAAACCGCTTTTATCGTGTAGAGCATAGGCGATGTGGTCCAGCAAGTTTTCGGCTTTTTTGGCTCCGGCGCCAAAAATGATCAGAAAAACTTGGTCAAAGTTCCGGATAATCGATAGAAATAGTCATTTTTAAAAAATTATAAAAAATTTTAAAAATTTCTAGAGTGACTAACTTTTTTTTTATTGTGATCAGCAAAAAATTCCATTAAACAAAATAAAACAAATGAATGAAAAGAAGTTAGATCAAAAATATTTTGAAAAAGATCAAAATAATTCACCATCTGTCTAGCGGATCCGAACCAGGGCTGGACGTAATTACGGATTACGTATTACGGATTACGGAAATTACAGCCTTTTTGGAGTTACGGGTTAAGGATTACGGGCTACGGATTTTTGGGATTTTTCCGTAATTTTGATCCGTAATTTGACTTTTTTATTATTTTTCAAGGCGATTTCTTGCAAGATTATTTTTTATAAAATGATTTCTTTTTTTCTATTTTTATTAAAAGGCTACCCAAATTTCGATTTAATCTGACTTATTCTTGGTAATTTGTAGTATTATTAACATACATAAAAGGGGGGCGGGAGGCTAGCAAAGGGGAAAAGAGGAAATGCCTAAAAATTTGGCTATTTTTTAACAAAATTCGTTAAAATTCTGAAAAATTTTTCTTCGGCGGCGCTTATCGGCACCGCGCGACCCAAAAACTCCTAATTATTTTTAAATATTAGCTCCAAATCTTAGTCATTTTTAGACAAAATCTTAACGTCACAAATTATAATTTATTTGACTTTTGGCACCGCCAAACCCGGACAATCTTTTTATTTTGTTTTAAAAGGGCTTCTAAAAGGGTGAGATTATCGAAAATTAATGAAAAAAATTTTGAAATTTACGACCACAGCTCTGAATCTGCCATTTTTACCCCTATTTTTCTCCCGGTTTCGGCCCATATTTTGGGATTTTCACCACAAAAAAACATGCAAATATTTTATTCTAATCATAAGTTAATCTTAACAATTTTTAGATTGCGTTTTTTAAATAAAAAATTTTTAAATTAAAATTTTTTTGAAAATTACGTATTACGGATTACGCCAAATTACGGCCTTTTTGGACCTCCTTAATGACGGGTTACGGATGGCCGTAACTGAAAAAATTGCCGTAATTACGGATTACGGATTTCCGTAATTGAAAATCAGTTACGTCCAGCCCTGATCCGAACCCAAAAACTTTATATAATTTTTACACATTTGTTTTAAAACATAATATAATCAAAATAAAAAAATAATAATTGAATGGTAAAAATAAATTTAAAAACACTCTATCTCTTTTTTCATTAAATACATCAAGGTCAATTTATACAAGTGAAATGGACTCGAGATATTGTAACGAGGCAATTATTAATTATAATTTAAAAAATTTTAAATTTATTTTATGCTTGCATTTAATCATTTTTAATTAATGGTATTTTCAATCTTTGGTATTTATTTTTATAATATAATTATATTTTAATTAGTAATTTAATAAGAACTTGGAATAGTTTTTTATAATCAATTTCTTCCATGTACCATGTGAAATTAAACGGAGCGGCTATTAGATTTTTTTATCTTTCTTTTATAGTTTCATATCAATAGTAAATAGTAATTTAATTATGATGAATTAAATGATTTGCAAAGTCTTTTTAACTCTTTTTCCATTAAAATTATGAATTTTTAATTTCTTTATGTAACTATTTAATATTTCTTAGATTGAAATGAAAATAATATAAATCGTTGTAACTTTGATTAGCATTTATTTTAAATTTTATTTAACATGTATAAGTAAGTTTTTAAGGTCAGGTTTCTTTTTTCTAATAATTTTTCATCATCTATTTTTTTAATTGTGGATGCCGAATTAATTTTATATACTGTTTATATTATTTATTTTTTATAATTTTTACATTTCTTTTTCGCATTTTTTAATAAATTTAAGATTGATTTTTGTTTCTATTTTTATTTACATATCTCGTGGTTGACACAAGCACGTTTCTCCTCATGTGATTTCTTCTCATGAATATTTTTGGCAGTTTATTCTTATAGGTTTCATTATTTTAAAGAATTTATTTGCAATTCATTTTTTATTATCATTTAAAGGGTTTCTAAATTATTTATGAGTTTGCATTTAATAAAATTCAATTTAATAAATGTATAGAGAACATAACTTTTAATATTCTATATTTAGATTTCCTATATATTAAAAAATTTAATATTTTTTTTCCTTTTGAACGAAGGTTTGTACAAACAGTTTTTGGCACTAATTAAATTTTTTTAAACTTTATACTTTTATTGAACTAACAAATTGTATTTTTCTATTTATTTTATAAAATTTGATTTAAATTTGAAGATAATATTTTGAATAAATTATTTATTACATCTCAAATGGATGTGACTAGAAAATGACAGAATTGTTTGTAAAAAACGACAAGGAGAAAATTTTACTTATTTGCTTTTTCAATCCAATGTAATTCGTTTTTTATAGAAATCAATTAACTTAAAATTTAATTTTGACAACCTAAAGGAAGTTTGTTTATCAGGAAATTCAAAAATTCTCAGTAATCGAATAAGTAAAAATGACACAAATAAATTTTTCTCAAATCAATTAATTCCATGCTAATAAATGATAAACACTCACTTTCCAAAATTAATTGTTCACTCCTCATTTTCTAATCACTTCGTTCTGATCACAATATTTTTTTCACTTCCGCTTTTATATTTATTCATTCATTTTTTATTATTGAATGATTTAATTACTGAGAATTATTTTTCTTGTCAATTATATTAATGTGAATTATTTATCATATTATTTTGGGTTTTATTTTTTTAGCTTACAATTTGAAAGAATTTAATTAATTTCATTTTTATTTTCATGATCCAAAAACTGATATTGATTCCGGTTAAGAGTGCTAACAATTAATTTTTTTGATTTATATATATTAGTAATTGTAATTATTTTTTGTTTTATTTGAACATTATTGATTTTTAAGTTCTGTTTTCGTTCAAAACATTAAAAAAATATTTTTAAATTAAACTTTTAGCTTTTATAAATTTGGTAAAACTCTTTATATTAAATATTATTTAATGTTTCACATATTTTTTAAATATAAATTGGTTTTAATTACTTTTTGATTTATAAAAATTTATGATGACATCACTATATGAAAATTTATGTTACAATATATAAATTTCACATGGCCAAGATCGTGTGTGATGCTTCGTGTATTGAAACTATTCGTTTTTTCAAATTGAATAAAAAAAATTAATTATAGTTTAATTATATTTAATATTCTTTTTTTTAATTTAGTTTTGAATTAAAATAAATAAAATTATAAATTCATTATTATATTTTCTTCTGTAATTAAAAAAAAACAAATTTACGTGTTTTTATTTTACATATGGCAATTTATTTTATATTTTCTTTTATTTTTGGCGAAATTTTTATATTAAATCAGAGAATGCGATAAAATTTGTTTTTGAATAAATGAATTTTTTGAATCACTGTTAATTGAGAAATTTAAGCAATCAAATACTGGCTCGTTAAAATTAATTATAATAGAAACAGAATAATGAATTGTTAAAATTAATAGCACGAAATTTTTTTAATAATAAGATAAATAACATTATTTACGAAAAAATGTAAAAGATTTGTAATAATAAAGAATTAATAAAATTATAAATAATGTTTTTTTTCATTATGATATTCTTAAATTATATTAAAAATTTCGAAAGTTTGCATTTATTGTTACAATTTATATATTATATATTATCAGAAGGTCATTATATATTATAAGGAATTTTCTTTACCAATAAAAATGAAGTCATGCAGCACATTTCAGACGAATCTTTCCCAAGTATGACTTTTATGTTCTATTCTGGGAAGAATGCAATGTTTGACAAATTGTATTTTTAAATTTTATTTTTTGATAACTTTTTTATTTTAATTATAGAAAATATATGATTTTTAAAGGATTATTAATTAATTTCATTATTTTTTTTGAATTTTTTTAAAGATTCATAATTATTTTTAATATTTTTACAATGAACTTATAAAAAACTTTAACAAGTAATTTTCATTTAAAAACAATTCAATAAATAACAATATCTGTTTATCATTCGTAGCCAACTGAAATTGCCTAAATTTGAATTTTAAATACGATAAGTTTTAAAATTTATATATATTTTTAACGAAAATAGATTTTTTTATTTTTTAAATGAGTATAATTTTAGCAGTAATTGTATATTATTTTGTTTTTTTCTCTTACTTTTTTTCGTTTATTTTAACCTTCATTAAAATATTTTTTCTAGATAATTCTTTTCTATCTGTAAGATTTATTTTTGATTCACATTTTTAATCATTTTTATTATTTACATATTTCGCAAATTCTCGGTTTAATTTTTCGATACGCCCTTCACTTTCTGAACTCATAATATTTAATTTTGAAGATGTAAAACATTGCCTTATTATTTTTAAAGATAATCTATTTCCCGATATTTAACAAATTCATCAGATATGACAAAAAATATAGAAACAAATTAATATTAAATTATTCTTTTGTTGCAATATATTTTTTAAAATTGGTGTCAAACTACAGTATTTGTTTAATATTTTATTTTATGCTCGAATTTTTTCAGGCCTTTTTTTATCCATTTGATGAGATCGAATATTTTTCTTTTAATTTTTTAATATTTGATAAAGTTATTTTTTTTAAAATAAGTAATGGATTTGGAAATATCTTTATTATTATCAAAATGCTATATAAAATATATTTGCAGAAAATGTAACCTACTTTTATATCCATCATTCAATCAAGAAAACAATTTCACAATATCATAATGTTTGATATTTATTTATATGCATTATTTTTCAATTATAAATTGTAATCAATATTAATGATTATAACATTTTGACAAAAATAATTTTTAAATAATTTTGTAATATTATTAGTTGTATAATTTAAAATATTTTTAGAATAATTTTTGTTTTAATTAATGTTTGTATGATAAACTTTCTTATGCTAAATAATTAATTAAATGCTTTCGATTGTCACTTCAATTAATTAATTCATAATTTCTCGTTTTTACTATTTATTGTGACCACTAATCATAAAATTAAAATTTCTTAACCCTGTCCCGATTAAAAATTTTTTAAATAGAAATTAATTTGTTTTATTTAAATATTCTTGTCAGTGAACTACCTTAATTTAAATTTAATTTACATGCTTATTGTTACATTAATTTTTTTTTATCCCTCGCTTGTTCCCTTTCGCTGATTCTTCTTCATATCCAGCCTTATTAGTATATATGTATTTTTAAAAATTGATTTAATTTGTTGTTTGTAGAATTGGTTTGTTAAGGCAGTATTTATAATATTAATATTTGTTGCCTATTGTTTAACCACCTAGTCTTATCTTAGTCATTTGATATTTGTTTTTTCAGATAAATTTTTTACGATTTTTAACCTTCGGCTCCGAATTATATATTTTTTAATTAAATAAAACTTAAATTGTCAAAATCCAGAAAATTTATTGATGTAATTCTTCAAATAATTCAATGTGTTTTTTGTGCACATTTAAAAGTAAAAAAGATCAATTTTAATTTTTACCTTTACTGAAAAATAATCATTAAATAGCAAAATTTTAACATTATATGAATTTTTACACTTCAATTGTCTTACATTTTTTTCGTTTATAAGATTTTAACTAATTATAATTCTATTTGATTTCCTGATAAGGTTCCTTGCAATTATTTCAATCACCTCTAAAAATATTTTATTAATAATATGGACTAAAAAATTGCAAAATATTGAAGAAATATGGACAAAAAATTTCTGAAACTTGGTCTGAATTTTTGAAAGAAATTCATACACCTTAAATTTTTGTACATCATATTTTTATTAGCTGCATCGCGTTATTAGTCATAAAAAGACAAATAAATAATAATTTTATAAATACAAAAAAGGAAAATGGCAAAACATTTGACACCGAATTCATCTTCCAGCGTTTTTCTTTCTTCATCACATTCGGCTTCTGATTTTGCTTTTTTCAATTTTTCCATTTCTTCCTTAACATTTTTTTTACTTACACCGATCGAATAAAAAAAAAAACTGAATAAACAGCATTTATTATTTATATGATATATTTTTTAATTTACTATTTAACTAAATATTATTTTTAATTATAGTAAAAAAATCTCAAATAATTGCTGTATTTATTATTATTAATCATTAATGTTGTATTTTTCTTTCATTGTTTCAAATATATAATTAGTCATTTTTTCAGCCTATTTTCCAATAAAATGTAATAATTAAAGTCAAAATTTTATTTTCTTTTTATTCTCCTGGTGCAAATCGTTTATGTTTAAGATAAGGAAGTGCCTCCAATTAAATTTTATTGTTTCTTTTATTAATAATTATGATTGGTGTTTTTGTTTTTTGAATTAAGTTACTTTAATTGTCTTTTTTCTTTAAACAGTATTTAAAAGAATTTTAAATTTTTTATTAAAATATTTTTAGTGATATTTTTAAATTAGTTAATTTTTGTCTTTTTATTTAATAGTGAATATGTTTTTGAATTTGTATTTAGTTTAACTTTATTTTTTGGGAAATTTATTCGGAATTTCGATCCTATTAAAAAGTTGCATAATATTTATTTAAATTCATTAGTAAGTTATTGAAAAAAATTTCATTCTATGTCTTTTTTTAGTGCTTTTTTAAGTTGCTTTTTGTCTAATATTTTTACAAATAAACTTTATTTAAATAATTATATCTTTTTTGAAATTTTAATTTCTTAAACTTTATTCATTTTTCATTGTATTTTTGGATTTATTTATTTTTTTAATTTGTTTTCTTTTTTTTTTTTTTGGAATATTTATTATAATATGCTCCCTGTCTTCTGTGAGCCGCCGTCTTATTATTAAAGTAAAAATATTTTTCTTTAAAAATCCATTATAAATATTTATTATGATTTTTTCATTCCCTTCAAATATAAAGCCAAATTTGTCCAGCTTCATTTTTTTTTATTGTATTTGGATTTATTTTGTATCAAAATAATATTTAAATTGCGGTCCAGTACTCGTGCTTAATGCTGACAGTTTCTTTTTTAACTACTTATAATTTTTTATGATTTCAATTTGTTAATTTAATTATTAAATAATATAAAATGCAAATTGATTATTCATTAATGATTTTTCGAATAAAATTAAATAAATTCATTAGTATACTTTAATTATCCTCTTTAGAAAGAAAAAATGAATTAATAATGAATGCTAAAGTATATAAAACCAATAAAAATGAAGTTTGAAATATAATCTAATTATATAAATTAAAAATAAATAAATTTATCTTTTAATTTGCTTTCATTATTATCAATTTTTTCGTCTATACTTTTTTGAAATATTTAATCTTTATTTTAATTCGTTTTAATATTTATACAATTTTTAGATTTCTCAAAGTTTACAATTTGTGAAATATTTGTTTCTTAACATTTTATTTAATGTGACTTTTTAGTGTTCAATAAAATTGTTTATTTTCAAATTATTATTTAGCAATTTCAATTAGCTTAATTTTAATTAATTAAAACCAATAAAAATAAAGTTTTAAATATATAATCTAATTAAATTTATTACATTAAAAAATTGAATTATTTTTCTTTATTTTAAAAGAATAAAATAATAGTTAAAATTTACATAAAATCTTTAATAAATAAATAAAAATTATTATAAAATAATAAATGAAAAAAAATTATTTAAACATAATTAAAAAAAAGTTTAAGTGTGAATCTAAATATAAAATTTAAGAGATTGAATAATTTTAGAATCAATTTAAACAAATAAAAATTCAGAATTATTAAAAACAAAAAGAAAATTAAAATAAAACATAATTATAAAGAGACAAATTACAATTTTCATTATTCTTAATTTTTTTATTTTATTATTATAAATAATCATTTTTTTAAATAAAATTTCTTTATAAAGTATTGAAATTATAAAAAGTTAAATTTAATATTTGTTATAAAAATCCACTATTTAAGAGAAAAAAGATCATCTAAAACCTAAAATAATATTTTTGATTATTAACATTTTATGGGATATGAGTAGAATAATAATATTAATATCGTTTAAATTTTTCAAAGAAAGCGCACCAAAAACAAAGCGTAACAAAAATTTAATGATTTCATTTTTCCATAAAAAACTAAAAATATATATATTTTTAAATGTTTATTTATAATTTCATTTTCATTTCTCAAGAACTCAAGTAATTAGATTTGAATTTTTAATTAGGTTACAAATTAATTAATAAAAAAAATCTTATTTTGGGAATTAAAAGAATTCGTTAAGTATATCTTGTCATCACAGCTCACTAAAACCGAACAAAAATAATGTTTAAGATAAGTGCATAAAATTATACATTAAAATAAATATATTATTATTTTATTAAATTTGAATTCATAAAAATTACTTTTTAAGAATTTTTTTATTTAACACTCATTTAGTAATTTTAAAAATTGGTTATTATTATATTGTTTTTAATTGTCAAAAACATAATCAAATTTCATCTATTAGTTTTAATAATATTTTTTAAAAAACTTTTATATAATTTTTTTCATTTACCATACTTATCAAAATGAATTTTAAAGGACATTCGTGAACGAAACATTAGCGGATTTAAAAACAATTGGACGCGTATTCTGTGTAAAAGAATGAAAAATTTTTCGTGAAAAAGTCCGCATTTTGATTGTACTTTCGAAAAGATAAAAATGACCGCATCGAATTTTTTGATTTTAAAAATTATTTTAACTATTTGCAAAATTATATATGAAAATTAAATTGAATAAATTAATTTTAAAAGTAATATAATATAAAAAGAAAAGAATAAACACAATTGTCGAGCATTTTGAGGTTCACAAGTTTTTGAACAGAATTTATTGATATAAATTTACTTAAAATGATAAAATTAAATTCAAAATACATGAGCTAATAAAAATATCTCAATAAAAATAAAATTAAAAAAAAAGAAAAAGAAAATTGAACATCTATTGAAAAAAGCTATATTAAATTTGATGACGGAATTGTTTTTTTTATTAATTAAAAAGGTTTAGAAAAAATTTTAGTTATAAATATTAAAAATAAAAATAAAATTAATTTCCCAAAATTTCATAAGCATATTTTTAGTAGACAGTTCAGAAATTAAGTCCACTTCCCCTAAATTAGAGAAGCCCACTGAAATAAATTTACAAAATCTTTAATTGATTTAAAAAATGAAATACCTTTTGATTTTTTCGACGAAAATTAAAATTCAAACTGAAAAACATTAATATAATTGCACCCAAAATTATTCTATAAACCAATAAAAAAACTAATATATTAATGAAACCTTTAACTGAGGAGCATTAAAAAATTTATCTCAATTTAAAAGAAAATTTATTTCCAATAGCAGCATAAAATTATTGTTTTTATATAAATAAAAGCTCGATTGAATTATTTAGAGTTAATTTAAACACATCAAAATTCTATTATTTAATAAATACAAAAAGAAAATGAAAAATTAACGCATAAATTGAAAGTAAATTTAAATACAATATTCAATATGTTCCAAAAGAATGTTTTGTTTCAAAAAAGACTTATTAGAAAGCTTGCTTGAATTAATTAATCTGTACCCTTATTACTTTGGAATGATTAATTTAAAAACAATTTGATCAAATGAGAATTATGCGGATTAATAAAAAAAAAAAAGAAAATTAAAAGCATAATTAAAAATATGGATATTTCTATCCTATTTTTAGATTTACCTTGGTTTATTTTAAAAACTTTATAAAATTTAATAGAATTAAATATACATTTTTTAATTCACAAATACTATAATTTCAAAGGAAAATTTTAGAATATGTCTTAATTAATGTTATATTGTTGAAAGTTGATTCATAAAAAATATATAATTTATTTGTAATTAATAATTAATAATCTTAGATAAAAATTAAACATAAATTAAATAAGAAATTTATTAGCATACCTAATGAAAAACGGAAGCTTTTTCAATTCATAAAGAATAGGAATTATTCAATTGAAATTAAATTAACTACAAATAACAAATTTTTCTTCAACTCAATTTATAATTTATAGCAATAAATGAATTGTGAAAACAAAAACAATCAATAAAATATTATGATATGAAGATAAATAATTCATTTATAAATATATAATAAAACAAAAATATTTAATTTTGCGGGGAATCGAGGTCCTCAAAGTACATCGTAAGTCAACAAGATTGAAAAAATTAAAGGAAAAATTAATTTATGATGCTTAAAATAAGCAAATTAAAAGTAATAAATTTGCTCTATTTAAATTTACGAAAATATTTGTATAAAAAATCGAAAAAATGGCACACGATCCAAATTTCGGTTCATTATTAAAAACAAAAACTTTTATTAATTAATTAATTTATTTTATTTTCACTTTAATGAAAATGAGTAAATAATTTGTTTTGAAATAACAAAAGTCATAATTCTACTTAATCAAATTAAAATACAAACTTTTCCATGAAGCTAATTGGAACTGGAAAATAATATAAAATTTATTTAAACCAACAGAAAATTATAAAAATTATGGGTATTATAAATTTTCAATATAAATTTAAAAAAATTCTACAAGAATTTATAATGAATATTTAAAAATAATTAAAAAAATTAAACTCAATAACCATACGTAAATTAGCGAGTTTTTTTTAAATTAAGTTCATTAAATTCAAATTAAACGTATCTTATAGATTGATATTGAAAAATATTTAGCAATTTAATTAATTAATCAATCAATTATGTTAAATTCAATTTATTATGATTCTCAAGATAAAATTATTATTATAGAAAATTCAAAATAAAAAAATAATTATAAATTAAATAACAGATGAAAGAAGATGATTATTTAATGATAAATAGCGTCGCTACTAAGGTTCCGATTAATTAGTCAGTCCATAATTCAAGAAAGATTATTAATAGCATAAAATAATTTTATAAGATCAATAAAATTATAAAGGTTAAAAGAAATTCAAAAATAAAATTGTATTGTATTGTAACTGAAAATGTGATTTCGGCATATACACTTTCATTTTATTTATTCTAATTCAAAAATATGTACATAAAAGTGAAAAATATACACATAATTTTTCCAAATTGAGGCGAATTTTCAAAGATTTCTTCAAATTCGTTAATGTTGTCTAGCCCCATAAATTTTTCAGATTTTTATAAACTGCAAAAATGCTTCAAATTTGAAGTTAGAATTAAACGCAAAATTTCTGCAATTTTTGTTATATTGATATAAATTTGAATTAATTATATCCAATTTAGAACGTCCTCGAATGAAAAATAATAATAATATTGAATTAAATTAATAAAATAGTCTAGACATTAATTGAATAAATGACTCTGTCAATAAAAATTAATATGAACAAGAATATTAGCATAAAAATGCCATTAATAAAGGAAACTGACGAAGTCCAGATAGAATGAATGAAAGGAAGGCATCTTTTCCATGATTTAAATTAAGTAATTTAATGAGCTAACAAAATAATGCTTAAATCGTAGTTAAAAATGTTAAAATAAACAAATATTATTTTTCAGTAAAAGTAAAAAAACTTTTTAATATCTATATTTAGATTATTACTTTAAGGTAAAAAAATTAATTAAAAATTGACTTTTTTCACTCTTATATTTGCACCAATAAACACATTTAATTATATTTAAATATATAATTAAAAAATTTCTATGTTAGAAAATAAATAAATTCTTTTAATAAAAATCAATGTTCACAATTGCGAAAATTCACATATTAGTTAAATTTAGAGAAAATAATATGGAAAAAAAGAATTATCTAGAGAGTTAGTGAAAATATTTAAAAAATGAATTGTTATTAATTTTTTAAAATAAAATGGTACTAGTAATTTATGGAAAATAAATCATTTGGACAAAGAGAAAAAATTTTGAAGCAACACAATACCACCTTTTTAACATTTGAATAAATATCCGGTTAATTAAATCCCCCCAATACCCTAGGGACAGTGCGCGAAATTGTTGCCACTACGGTCCGGTTAATTAATTACTCCCTCCCCCAATACCCTTTGGTTCTTGCTCGAAATTCCAACTACGGTCACGAAACCCATTAACTTGGCGGCAACTTCAAAGGCCGAAACCCGTCAATCATTATTTGTCTCCTCACGATCCCGGCTAACTACTGACTTTTTTATAGAATATAAAATTTTGTATTTATTATATTTTTCTTTTAGACTCTCATAATACTACATTTTAAAATTATGGTCAGTTTGATTCATTTACGTTTTTCTATATTTCAGTAGAAGAGATACTAATTTAGAGGGTAAAAAATATAATAATGCCTTAAAGAATCATTGAATTAAATTTAAATATATATTAATCTGTTATTCAACTTTTTATTAGAAAAACTGAATGATATGGGTTTAGAATTGATTTTTAAAATTTACGAAATAAGAGCCAGAAAAAAGTAAAACCTTAATAATTTCAAATAAATATAAATGATAAGGAAAAAATATACTAAATAGCCAACCATACTCATTAAAGGTTTTAAAGATTATAATTAAAAGATTAATAATAACAATAAATTAACCTAAAATTAGATTCAATACTTTGTATAGTTAAACGTTCAAAATCAAATAATTTCAACTATTTAGCTAAAAATATATATTTATCATTGGAAAGCTATAAGAAAATAATTAAAGTTTCATAAAAAAAATAAGTCATTAAAAACAATACTAAAAAATTGACAATTTTGTTGCAAAGCTGTTAAAAAATTGAAGAAAATCAAAATTCATAATGTATTAAAAATTTGAAATGGAAATTTTGTTTTTTCATAAATTAGTAAATGTACCAATTATCTGTAATAATATTTTCATAAATTAATTTTGTTTAAAGAAAAACATCTTAATTTTAATTAATACACTGTGTAACAGGGATGGGCCAAATCGGAAAATAAAATGCGAAACGCGAAATTCCAAAAAACGCGAAATTGCGAAACGCGAAATTTTTTCTACAACTTTTTATAGTCAGAGTCATAAAGCAAAAATAATTTTCGGAAATATGATTTCGCCATTTTCATAAAAAAATTCTTCGTCTCCACGAAATTCATTGGCATTTTCAGATTATTTTAATTTTCCTTTCACTTTTCACTGATATTCTTCCACTTCGCTTTTCGTTTTCACCTTTTATTATTTCATCTCTGTTGAACAGATTTCCAAAAAATTGGCTTAAATGTCATCGGAAAAGGGGTAAAAATTGTTCATGCCCGGAATAACCGTATATAAAAAATTAGTTGTTCAAATGCCAAAAAATTAAGAGCGATTTTTTATGAAAATGGCGAAATCATATTTCCGAAAATTATTTTTGCTTTATGACTCTGACTATAAAAAGTTGTAGAAAAAATTTCGCAATTTCGCGTTTTTTGGAATTTATTTCGCATTCAATTAAACCTTTTTAATTTCCTCTTCGTCTTCCCAACTATTTTGCGAATAAGGATAGCCGACCCATTTTATAAATAATTCTCTTTTTTTGCCAACTTTTCTGGATGTTTCAATGCCCTCGATTTGGTAAAAAGTGTCTTGCTGAATTTTAAAAATTTGTGTTTGAATCCTTTTTAAATAAACTTCAGGGAATAATAAAATATTGCGCTTTTCAATGCGACTCAGAACACATTTGGCTATAACAAGTGGAAATTTTTCCGCTTGTATTAATGGGCGTTCAATGCTTTCGGTAATCGGCAGCCAATGCGCAATTTCAAATTGAAGTTCAAGAGGAAGCCACCGCTTTTTCGACAACGGTGATGGTGATAATGATGATGATGAATTTTTATTTAATTTATATTTTTGGCTTCTAAGCTCCATTTTTTTACTAAAATTAATTAAAATTACCAATTTAAATTAAACAAAAAAAATGGAATTTACAATTTGCAAAAATGACTTCAGATGGTCAATTGTTTGACCTCCATTTCTCTTAATCCATCTATATACACAATATTGGGTTATCATCCATCACTTTATTTCTTCTCTTTATAACTCCTTACCAAAGTCTTCAACTTGTACACTTAATCTTTGCCTTTACTCCTTGGTTTGTAGACTTTCTTTTTTCTCTTTCTGCCCTCATTGGCTTGTACACTATTTCTTTATGCCATTCTCCATCTTATTCATCCTTTTACCATTTAAATTGGCTTGTACATTCGTTAAAAATGATTGTGTGTATGCTATTTCTTTGGACATCTGTTGATTTAATATACACTAATCACATGAGCCTAAGAAGAAAAATGCAAACGAATCAATCGAGCTATCCCTCATATTCAAAATGAAAATAAATTCAAACATGTGTCTTATAAGCTTTCTCCATTAAGCACATTAATTAATTTATTATTAATTGTTTATTTAATAATAAATAAATTAAACAAAGGCTTTAAAGTTCAATTTAATTTAAGCAACCATGTTTGTTATTCGTCACAAAAAAAAATTTAAAAAGGAGAAAAGAATAATGATCGATTTTTTTCTGTTACATTATGGTTAACTTTTTTTTTCATGACATTGCAAGGGAGAGTCATAATTTTGTCTAAGCAAAGCCGAAAATGCATCTATTCTAATTTTTAACGAAATTCAAAAATTAAATTAATGAATTTTTTTAATTTCCTAAGATATGTATCAAATTATTTTCAAAAATTTTTAATTTTTGGAAAATTTTTGCCAGAAATTAATGCAACTCATTGGCTAAAACGAAAAATTACCCTCCCTTTGCACATCATGGTAAAATCATTACGGGAACATTTTGTCCAAAGCTTTAATTCCCCGCTCAATCTCCTCGTTCAGCAGACTAATCGCTTCCACCTTCGATTCTCTTGCTAAGAAGAACAAAATTCGCGATTCAATTTCTTCGATTTTTTTCATCAATTCTTGCTTGTTGTTTTTCAGCAACTCGGAAGCGAAAGCACTTCCTAAAAGCATAAAACAATAAAACATTTGCCTTAAAAATATTGAAAATCAAAAAGTTTATTATGATGGATTTGAGCGAAATAAACTTTGCATAATGTATTAAATTTTTAAATTTTCATAATGATTTATCAACTTTTATTAGACTTATACTTAAAAATTCATAATTAATATAATAAAATGTCAATCGACCTAAACTGTATACGAATATTTGAAGATGTATAAACCGTATAGATACTAACAAGCCAGTCAAATTTCTTAAAATCTAAAATTACCAAAGTCAGTATGTTGGCCTTTTGCGCTTCCCATGCCAAAAGGAAAGCAAGCAGATGAAGAATGCATCTGCTCATCAGCATCCAGTTCCTGCTCTTCGGGCATCACTTCACTGTTAACGCTTTTCAGCGTTAGTTCTCGCATTTTGATCTCAACGTCCTGGACATAAATTCGGGTCTGAATGAAATTGATAAATTTGAGTTAACGAATAATGTAAGGTAGTAGTAGTACGGGAATGATGACGAGATTTAAAGGTGTCACGGTTAGGTCCCGGATATTCAAAAAAAATTTTTCCGGAGCTATTGTCAAAATGCCCGACCCCCGTATTACTATAAATAATATATTTTTGCCATGATATTTAAAAATGCTTTGTGAATATGAAGAAAACAAAATAAAATTTGGTCACTACACGAAAATCAGAGCAGACTACCTTCTTTGCTGACGTGGGCTTAAATTGCTTCTTTTTGATTTGATGCTTTTTCTTAATAAAGAAAGTCCCGCCGGGCAGCCGAATTGGAGCTTTCTTCATACGCATTTAATTTGCTAAAAATATTTGGGAAAGGATTTAAGCCGATTTCCGAGAATAACAGGTGAATAATGATTGCTGGCCAAGCGATGGGTAACATTTTTGCCATTTTTTTTTTGCCGAGACGCCGATGCGAGAAAAGCTGTAAACCTATCAAGGAGCAAATTTTACAACTTTTGCCTTTGCATTTGTCGTAATTACACCTATTATGATAAATTAATGAATATGTTTTCGTAAATATTGAATGTGGCTATTCTCGAGTTGTGTAAAATTTATTAAATAAATTTTTAAAATGAAAAAAGGAATTTATTAAATTAAATTCAAGAAATTGTTTTTAATTTTCTCCTCGCACTCTCCCTACCGTATGTACAATTAATAGTTTTATTTTTCTCATTTATTTTTCGTTAGTTTATATTCAATTTCAGTTTTCTCTTTCTCATTATTTTTTTCTCACCACCGTACCATTTTTTCCTTTACTCTTTGTACTCTCCTCAGCGTATGTGCTATTTCTCTTCACTTAACAGGTTACGGTATTTTTTTTCTGCTCCTTTCTCTGCTAAATTGTCCTCGGCGTATGCACTATTTCTTCAAATATCCATATTCTTTCTCCGCACCGTACCTCCTTTTTTTCAATTGACAAACATTTTGTGCCAAAGGCACAAAACATTCAACCCCATCCGTATGATGAGCAAAATATTAGAAACTGGGCCAAGCTTCATTTAAAAATTAGCGCAAAAAAATAAAGTAATGTCAATGCTTCATTATACTGCCGCCAAAGGAAAGATGTCATTTGTCAAAAATTCTTCACACAATTATGAGAAAATCTTGACCGGTCAAAGAAATAACAGCCGTAAATTAAGAGAAAAAGGTGACAGTTGTCAAAATGTCGTCGCACAATTACGAATAATTCTATGGTCAATCAACAAAGTGACGCCAAACATGAGAAAAAAGACGCCACTTGTCAAGAAACTTGGCGTCAAAATGTGAATATGAGTCAACTTCCAACAAAATAGCTTTAATATCTGATGCTAGACCGAACTGATCAACGTTGGGCTTAAATGTGTAAGCATGCAGGGACTTCTAATCGGTGTGGGCGTGTCACGCTGATCAGCTCCCCGAATATCGGCCGGTTCGTATACCCTGTAATTTACTTCAATCATTTTAAAAATTTTGCTAATTTTGTTGTTGCTTTTTTGGTCTCATATTCTTTTGCTTTCCTCTCCTCGTGGCTTTTTCATGAACAATTTTTAAATTCATGAAATAAAATTAAAAATATGGATAATTAAAATAAAAATGAATATATTATTATATTCAGTTGTTATTTGGTTTTTAATTTTATTTTTAAATATTCATTACATATTTTCATTATTCACACAATTAGTTCAATGTCCTTAATTTTATGTAATTCTTCAACTTTAATATATTTACTTGATATTTTACACTGTCTTCCACTCTCAACGCCTCAATTCTCCTAAGCGTATGCGCTATTTCTCCTTCTCCTCTGAATAGACTTACCATTTTACGCTAGGTCTTCCTTTCTTGCTGTAGGCCTTCTCTGTGCTTAAATTCTCCTCAGCGTATGCGCTATTTCTCTTATCCCTTCTGAAGCGCACTTTGTGGTTTACGGTATCACACAGTTTATGCACTATTTCTGCTTCCCCTCTGCGTGTCTCAATTCTCTTAAGCGTATGCGCTATTTTTTCTATACCTATCAAGAGTTTTACAGTCTTAGGTCTATCTAATTACAGTCACTAATTTCCCGAGCCGTTTAGATGCCCTGTGTCATCTTGTGCTTCATGGGTGGCTGTGCGCAGCTCTTCAGGTCATAGTTAGTTTAAAAAATTTTTAATTTTTAAAATTGATTATAATGCTTTTCCTCCTGCACCTCCCCTCTGAACGCACGTCTTCCATTCTTACCGTAGGCATAATTTCTCCTCCCTTCTCTGCGCTTAAATTCTCCTCACAAATGCGCTATTTCTCTTATTCCTTCTGAAATGCACTTTGTGGTTTACGGTATCACACAGTTTATGCACTATTTCTGCTTCCCCTCTGCGTGTCTCAATTCTCCTAAGCGTATGCGCTATTTTTTCTTCAAGAGTTTTACAGTCATAGGTCGCTCTAATTACAGTCACTAATTTCCCGAGCCGTTTAGATGCCCTGTCGTCTTGTGCTTCATGGGTGGCTGTGCGCAGCTCTTCAGGTCATAGTTAGTTTAAAAATTTTAATTTTAAAATTGATTATAATGCTTTTCCTCCTACACCTCCCCTCTGAACTCACGTCTAACATTCTAACCGTATGCATAATTTTTTCTCATCCCTCTCCGCGCCTCAATTCTCCTAAGCGTATGCGCTATTTCTCCTTTCCCTCTGAATGCACTTAACATTTTACGGTATCTTTTTATGCTCCTTTCTCTGCTAAATTATCCTCGGCGTATGTGCTATTTCTCTTATACCCCCTGAACACACAACAGTTTACGGTATCTTTTTCTGCTCCTTTCTCTGCTAAATTCTCCTAAGCGTATGCACTATTTCTCCTATACCCTCTGAACATACTTAACAGTTTACGGTATCTTTTTCTGCTCCTTTCTCTGCTAAATATCCTCAGCGTATGTGCTATTTCTCTTATACCCCCTGAACACACTTAACAGTTTACGGTATCTTTTTCTGCTCCTTTCTCTGCTAAATTCTCCTAAGCGTATTCACTATTTCTCCTATACCCTCTGAACATACTTAACAGTTTACGGTATCTTTTTCTGCTCCTTTCTCTGCTAATAAATATCCTCAGCGTATGTGCTATTCTCTTAAACCCTCCCATTGAACTTACACAATGACTTATATTTCTTTCTCATTTCTCTCTATAAGCAATTTTAAAAATCTAATATATTTAGATTCATTTTTAAAAGGAAAACCGTTCCCTGAAGCGCCCTTTCCCATTTTCTATTAACGAAATTCTCGGCACACCTCCAGCCAAAAAATTACGTCAAGGTTTTTTGATCAACCAATTGCTTGGTCTCGTGCAACAGGGAGAGGGAAGCGAAACATCGCCATCACAAAAGTTGCCGACTAATTTTGTGGAGAAATTGGGTAGCAGCATCGAACACAATGCCAAATTTCACTTCACCAAAGTGAAGTCGCGCTTCATCATCAAAGACTTACCTGCTGATGCTGAAGTACTTCTTTCCTGTATTCTCGAACACTGCATTGACGAGGCAAAGATGAACAGCCGAGAAAAGCGTTGTGAACCAACTCACCTCGGTTGCTTGATCAGTGGTCCATTGCTGGATGGAGGCGACGTCTTTGTTCCTATCCGTCCAATAACGACTAACACTACTGACAGCATAATGAATTTATTCACCAAAATTGTGCAATCGAAAAAACAAAAAGGCACAACACTTTTGGGTGAACCGTTTACCGTCACTGTAACTACAGTCGACCGCAACAGTCTTCCGTCAAAACGGCATCTGAAAGGGAGCGCAAGACGACGACTGGCACCTGTTCACCATCAAGTATATGAGAAGTGTTTGATCAAGGTGAAGCTTCCATCTTATTTATTATATCATTGACTGTCAATTTAAGATCCATAACCCTGACGAGCGCAACTTTTGTCTCTTCTATGCACTCCAAGCAACAATGGTAGTGAAGACACGTGGATGGCCAAGTCGGAAGTTCTACGACTACATTCATAGTCTTGCAAGTCAACTTGGGAAATTTCATCACGACACCGAGGAATTGATGCGGCAAATCAGAGCTCCACTCAATTTGGACGCGTACGACGCCGATACTTATGTGCCATTGGTCATCGATCATTGGAACAACGCGCAGCGGCAGCAACAGCACCGTTTTGCGGTTTTCATCTTTGGGGAATCCGGCCACTACAAGCCGCTATACAAATACGGCCACGACGACTACGATACGCTGTTGGCTCTGTACTTTAGCAACAACCATTTTGATGGCGTGCATTTTTTGAGTGGTCTTTTTGCCGGCAAGAGATACTGTATATCATGTGAACGGCCATACAGTAAAGCAACGATGCACAGCCAATCATGTAAAGCGCATTGCCTCATGTGTTCGCGTGTTGGCCCTGCGTTCCCGTGTCCTACGGAAGCTGACTTCATCCGACAATGTAAAGCGTGCCACAAAAACTTCCGCAACGCGGAATGTTACAACCATCATCTACAGTCAAACTACTGTACGCGATCAAAGAAGTGCCAAGACTGTGGAATCATATGGGACGTGCACAACAATACCCGAAAAGGACGGAAGGTAAATTCAAATTAATCATTTATTTAATATTCATATTATTAGGGTCACGTGTGCGGTGAAAAATTCTGCAATCTTTGTAACAATTTTCACAACATTGAACGCGGCTGTTTCATACAACAAATTGAGACCGGAAACCAAATAAAGCCGTACCGATTCATTGCTTTTGATTTGGAAACCATGCAGCATTTACCAACTGATCCACTTCATCCAGAACGACGAAACCATGAACCGAACTACATTTGCGCAAAAGTTGCCTGCCCTGAATGCAGTAACAACGGAAGCTGGCAGCGTGGAACAGCAAGTTGTCCAGTGTGCGGACCACATCGAACCGTTGCCTTTTGTCAACGACCGTTCAATGGCACGGCATGTCGACAACAAAGTTGTAACTGACAAACCAATGGAGGCGTTTGTCGATTGGCTCGTCTTCCAACTACCGTTGAAATACGACACATATGCCTACAGTCATTATGGTGGACGGTTTGACATGGTCATCACATTTCGTGAGCTTTTTCGCCGAGGATTTAATCCGGAAATGCTTCGGAAGGTAATTATTATTTCTTTGCCACAAATCTTTTGCTCTCTCTTATCTTTTGTACATGGTTTTCTCTGCTTTTTTATTCTCCATCTCTTTCTCTCTGTTAACACTACACCATTCGTGTACATCTCCTCTTCAGTATATACTATTTCCTCCACGACTTTTCCATTTTCTCTGCTCTCTCGTTTACAGTAATTTGTCTTCTTTTCGATTTTCTCTGCTCTCTCGCTTACAGTAATTTGTCTTTTCGATTTCTCTGCTCTCTTGCTTACAGTAATTTGTCATTGCTCACCTCACTATACAGCGCTCCGCCACTCTTTTTTATATAAAAAATGAATTATTCACAGGGTAACAAAATGTACGAGATGAAAATAATGGCGCAGAAGAAAAAGAATCCGAACATCATCTTCCGTGATTCCTTCAATCTGATGCCCTGCTCGATTGGTCAGCTGGTCCCCGCCTACGGCTTGGACGTCGAGGAGAAGCCCTTTTTCCCACACATGGCAAATCGTACCGACAACTACGGACGACAGATCTTCCCGACTCCCGAGGACTACCTGGCTCAGGGGATGATGCCAGAGAAACGACGTCAGTTCGACCTATGGTATGAACAACACCGACATCATCCCTTTTTGCTGGATGAGGCTTTGGCCAGCTACTGCACTAACGACGTGGACATTCTCATGTCAGCGCTCATCGCCTTCCGCCGGGAGTTTCTCGAAGTCACCAAACGACACGAGAACATCGATGATGATGACGACAGAAAAAATCATGATGGCATTGATGTCCTAAAAGAATGCATGACAATCGCCAGCGCCTGCATGAAGCACTTCCGGACCAACCACCTCGCTGCTGATCATTTGGCCATAGTCCCGGAGAGGGGGTACGACAACGCACAAAACCAGTCATTGCTGGCCCTCCGCTTCTTCAAGTGGTACGCAGAGAAGCACGGAGTGCAGCTACAGACTGCCCATTCGGCTGGTGGAGAAAAGAGGGGGCAGGGGAGAAGCGCGTCGCCAACTACTCTCTCGACGCTTGGATCGAATCGGAGAAGAGAGCCATAGAAGTGAACGGTAATTTTAACTTCTAAAATTTTGTAAATAAAATTTTTTTTTGCGTAGGGTGTGTGTGGCACGGATGCAGCAAGTGCTTTCCGGAGGACAATATGTTGCTGCCAAATGGGAAGTCGGCCGGTGAAGTGCGCGAGCGGGACGCAAAACGGCTTGAATTTTTGCGGAACCAAGTGGGCTGTGTGGACGTCTACTGGGAGTGTGAAATCGAGCAAATGCTGGCGGCAGATCCGGAGATGCGGCAGGCCTTCGCAGGCTATGTTGATGATGGACCGTTGAACATCCGTGCCGCGTTCATGGGTGGACGCACTGGTCCTATGAAGCTCTACCACAAGGCGCGGGAGGGGCAGCGAATTTCATATTTTGACTTCACGTCATTGTACCCATTTGTCAAGTGAATATTTATTTTAAAATTTTGAATTGATTTTCTATTTTAGTTTTGTTACTCGGTACCCAATTGGGCACCCAAAAGTGCTTGTGCTTAATGAGGAAGTGGAATGGACTCGCGCGGCTGACAACCCATACGACTTATCACTGCTTAAAGTGTGGGTGGTGCCGCCACGGCGTTGTGATGTGCCGGTGTTGCCCGTCAAAGTGGACGACCGTCTTTGTTTTCCGCTCTGCATACAGTGTGCCAAAGACTTCCCAACGAGTGGTGCAGACGACGCATACTACTGTCGTCACTCCGATGAACAACGCGGTTGGGTCAGCACCTGCACTTCGCTTGAGCTGAATGCTGCACTGGACGAAGGCTACCGTGTCACCAAAGTCTTTCGCGTGCAACAGTATCAAGACAGTGACGACAAGCTCTTCAAGTCCTACATCACCGAGTTTATGGCACAAAAAATACAAGCCAGCGGCTTCGACCCAAACATCAAAGGGAACGCTGACCTGGAAGCACAATTCGTGTGGGAATGCTATGAAAAGTTTGGCATCACCATCGACTCAACACAAATGATGCCAAACAAGGGCAAGCGCTCGATCGCGAAGCTTTGCCTGAACAATTTATGTGAGTTGACTTTTATTTGCCTTCTATAAAAAATTTCTTTTTTGAAGGGGGCCGATTCTCGCTGCGCAACTTTGGTCTATCGCAGACGCTTGATAACCAATGACCCAGTCGTGCTCACCGAATACCTCGAAAACCGATCGCTCGAGGTCACAGCAATCGAAGAGCTCGATGAGCAACACATTCTCATCAGCTACGAGAAGAAAAAAGAATGGATTGAGGAGCATGCATGCTCCAATATCGGTAAAAACAATTTTTATTATTTTTTAATCTTAATGTTTTTTTATAGTGATTTCTTTGTGGACGACATCAGCAGCACGCCTCCTCTTGCTAAAATCAATGCAGAAGGTGGTGAGGACACCTTCCTGCCAACTCCTTTACACCGGTAAAAAAGCTATATTCTGATGTAATGTACATATACAATTTTTCAGACACCGACAGCATTATTTTGACCCATCCGGATGACAATTGTCCACTGAAGACGGGCCCACACCTTGGACAATTCACGGACGAATACCCAAAGCATGAGATTTTGGAGTTTTGCAGTGGCGGTGCAAAACAAGTAAATTTTTTCTATACAAAATAATAATTTGTGATGAACAAATGTGTTCAGTATGGACTCAAGCTGCGCCGCAAGGATGCACCTGCCGACGCAGATCTTGAGTACGTGCTCAAAGTGCGCGGCTTCACACTAAACTATGATGTCGTCAAGAACCAAGGACTTCGTTATGAGACATTCAAGGAGCAGGTGTTACGGTATGCAGAGACGGGAGAGCGGCAACCAATCAACGTGATATATCCAAATTTTCTGCGGTCGAGCATCAAAGATGGGAGGGTCACTTCTTATCCTCTCCAAAAAACTTACTCTCCTTATGTTGGTAAAGGGATTGTTGGACCTAACTTTAGAATTTTAGACTTTGGTCATACTTTGTAATTGTTTTGTTCACCATTGATTGTATCTGCTCTCTCTTTCTCTCTCTCTCTCTCATATAACATACATGCATACACCCATATAAACACAATTTCTGTAATTTTATCTCATTTTTGTTATTTTATTCATGTTTTTAACAAAATTGTATGCATAATTAAAGAATAGAAGATGAAATTTGAAAAAATTAGGGAATGGGAGATACAATTTTATTATGTGAGCGAAGTTGTCGTTTTTAGGTAGAAAAGTGCATAATTAAGGACGTGAAAGTCATACAGAATTAAGCAATGGAAGATAAAATTTAAAAATAATTAAGCGTTGGGCAATATTTTATTATTCCCTGAAGTTTATTTAAAAAGGATTCAAACACAAATTTTTTAAATTCAGCAAGACACTTTTTACCAAATCGAGGGCATTGAAACATCCAGAAAAGTTGGCAAAAAAAGAGAATTATTTATAAAAGAGGTCGGCGGCTATCCTTATTCGCAAAATAGTTGGGAAGACGAGGAGGAAATTAAAAAGGTTTAATTGAATGCGAAATAGGAATAGAAAATTAGCAATTTAATTTAGACAGCTCCATTTTTGCACTCAAAATGGTGCAAAAAGCACAATGAAAACAAATTGGTTCTCGGGTATGCGACGCCCGAGAACCTACCCACACCTTCCAAAAGAAGCATAGATATGACATGTGCCATATTGGAAAGCGATGAGGATGGTGCAGATGAGGACTTTTTGTTAATAAACCGTAAAAAAAGCCAAAGGTTTATAATTAGTTGGGCGGTCAATTTTATGTAAATACATTTTTCCTATGTTGTCCTTCTCCGAGTATTAAGAAAACAAATATAAAATCGGTAATTCTTCATAATCTCAATTTAAATGGATTTAATTTTTGAATTTTTCCTTCTCTTCCAACACATAGTGTTTTGTTATGATACTGTATCCCTTTAGCGCCGTGTCAATGTTGGTGTGAAGGAGTTGGAGTTGAAAATGGACGGGCTGACAATCAAAAGCGGAACCAACAGTGAGCAGATGCCCGAGGCAAACCCTCAGCCCTTTGATCACTCAATAAACTCAACATCGGCCCTACTACCAACGAACATTGGCGCCGGTGGCACACACATTTCGTTCGGTAAATAAAAACAAATTTATTTGGAAGTGAACATTTATATTTATTGTATTATGGACATCCGATTTTACATTTATTCTATAATATTTGTTTTTCCCGCTTTAGGCACGGCATTCGCCAGCGAGTTCCTGACCGACGCCAAGAACCGACTGAACGCAAAAATCGAGGAAATTGAGGCGAGAATCCTATACTTGCTAGCCCGTGAATCGAAGTTGAATGCACTCAACCAACTGAGCGCAGAAATTGAACGAGAGGTGAATGTTCTTGAGAATATGTTCCCTTAACGGCCATGGGTGGGACTAATACTGTAATCATGTTTTTTAATTTGATAATCATTGGGATAATTTTCATATGACATAACCTCTGCTTTTTCAATAAAATTGTTTTGAGTATTTTCCTTTAAGCAAATTGAAAATTAATGGTGAAAAATTATTTTTTGAAATGAAAAATGTGAATGGATGAGTGAATGTGAGTGATCATGTATTTTTGAATGTGTGTAAAAGTTGTTGTTTGTGCATTGCTGTTCCTCTCCTCCTCCTCCTACTCCTTTACTTTTCGTCTACTGCATAAATCGGCGAATGAATGCTTCCAATTGTTTTTCTGCCTAAAAGTGGGAAAAAATTAGCACAAAATAATACACACACACACACACCGATTTTTTTTGCGTGGACGTAATTTTATAGGCCCACATTATATCCCGCTTGGTTTCAGTTGGGTTGGCATTCAATCGGGCGGCCACTGAAAATGCATATGATTTTATTTAATGACCAAAAAATTGCTAATTTACATCGGCGAAACTGCTGATTGCCCAGCAAAAAATGTAAGTGGGTTTTAGGCACCGGCTTCCCCTCTAGCGCATCCATTGTGCAAATCGCGGATGATGTTCCGGTAAAGTCCACTGCCATTTCGAGGCCAAACATGTCCGTTCCGAGCACCCACTCCAAATTCCTATACGCTAAAATTTTAAAATTTTCAATTTCAAAAATTTGTATGTGTTTGTGTGTGTGTGTGTCTAAATACCCAGGGAACTGGCCATGCGATGATGTTCGTATACATAAACATGGGGGGGGGTTGGGATACCCACCCTAACCAGGGAGCGGGGAGTCCTGCATGCGACAGCCGTTGCAAGTGAACTCAGCCTCTCCCCAATTAGGATGAATATGGGACGAACCCATGAGTACCCACCCTAACCAGGGAGAGGGGAGTCCTGCATGCGACGGCTGTCGCAAGTGAACTCAGCCGCTCCCTAGCTCGGGTGGATACGGGAGAGGAGGGGAGTTTGAGTACACAACATGCGAACACATCGCATGGCCAATTCCCTTGGTCTTTAAACACACACACACACAAACATCCCGTACGGATTATTAACTTTTAATTAAATTCAGAAATTTTTTTCATAGTTGAAAATCTGTTAACAAATTTTTTTTCAAAACATTTTTCCTCTGCTCAACTCAGCCCCCCCCCCTCACCCAAAGAAAATCCCCAAAAAGAGCCACCCTTCCACTTGACGAAATACGCCCGATCGCCCTTTCCGTCCGTGAACACCGCGAGAATTGATGACAGCTCATAACAAGGCTCATCAGGCACTTCCATCGGCATTTCGGCTCCATCTGTTTGCGCCTGTTGTTGCTGCTGATTGGCCATGTCATTTTCCTCCGCCTCCTCCTCCGATTCGTCCTTGTTGTCCTCCGCTGGCATCACTTCGTCCAGTTGCGGGTTGCCGTTGTTGTGCCCCAACTCCACCGACTCATCGTCTTGCCCCAACTCCGACTCATCAATTTGGCCACTTTCATTGTCCTCCGGTTGTTGCTCATCATCACCCTCAAAATTCAGTCGATTTGGCGACGCAATTTGCGGGTTAGTGCCATTGTTGTTGTTGTTAATGTTAGGCATTGGCGGGAGGTTATTGCCGTTTGGTTGATGCTGCAGCGGCTGTTGCTTGACCGTGCCATTGTTGGTGTTATTGTTAGTGTTGTTGGGCTGCTGCTCGTTCGTGGCATTTTCGTTTGGCACGGGCTCGGCCGGAATGGTGTGTTGCTTCTGCCTTTGCTGCTGCTTTTGTTTCTCCAGAACTGCGCGCGGTTTGTGTGTGCAGAGAATCTGTAAAAAAAAATAATGGTAAATTGTTGAAGAAAATTTCATAAAAATAATTTATTTATATTTAATAAAATAATCAACTCACTTTTTTCGTTGTTTCGCTTTTCTTGCTGCTGGTCTGATTGGCCCTCTTCTTTTTGCGCGCTTCATTCGCTTTGGCCCCGTACGTTTGCCCATTTTTTAAATTGGCTAAAATAAGAAAAATTAAATGTACAAATCAATTATTGGGACTGGGGGTGGGGGTCGAAGAAAATGAACGCTTGCTTTGGCAGACATTCAAAGCAATAGGATGACCCCTCCTCCCCCCTCCCCCCTCCCATTCTTTTTATCCGCCATTGGACGCTTGGGATGCACAATTTAGTGGGAAGGCAAAAATTAATTCGTCCAACGAAGGGAGAGAAAAGGGGGGTGGGTCATCATGTTTTTGACGAAAGAGTAAAAATGTTTTGGCGAAATGTACACCACCCCCCCCCCCCCACATCATTCAAATATTTTTGATAGTGATCGCATCAAATCAATCAATGAATCAATCAACCCCGCCCCCACTCTGTCATATGACTAATTAATCACTTTTGACCCCCTCCCCTCCCGAGCTAATTAAACACCAATCAATCACCCACTGACCCCACCCATTTTCGAACACTCACTCGTTTGTCGGGAAACAACAAAGAAAAAAATTAGACCAATAGCTTTTGGCTCGTGCGGGAAAATTCCCCCACCCCTTGTGGCGGCAACTTCAAAGTCCAAAAAAGGCCCAATACCTTTTGAATTGCGCGGGAAATGCACCACTCCCACCCCCAAGGCGGCAACTTCAAAGCTGAAAAAGGGCCCCATACCCTTAGGATGTTGATTGACAGGTCGGGACTCCCGAACCCCACTGCCAACCAAATAGAAAACCCCTTAAACCCTAGGGCTAATGTGGAAACCCCTACGACAAGTGCAGCCAAAGTCGGCGAGATCAAAGCCAAAAACCCCTCCCAAACCCTGTCGTTTGTGAGGGGAGGCCCACGATAAGTGAGGTCTTACCTTTAAATTTTCCCCAGGCAGCACATTTTTCCAACCACCACAGGTGTCAACACACCTGTCAATCAAAAAAATGATTGACAGGTGGGTTCGAGAACCCCGGATTCGGTATCATCAAAGCAAAACTCCTTAAACCCTGGGGACTGACGGCACCATCAAACATAAACCCATACCCTTGGGTTAGTTAGTGCGGGAAACCCCCCCCCCCCCCTAAACCCACGAGATAGTGCGCGAAACCCCCTTAATCCCTGGGGCTTCAAAACTAACCCCCCCTAAACCCACGGGACAGTGCGCGAAAATTTCGCGCAGCTACGACAAGTCGGGAGGGTTAACTACTAAAAGCCTCATTTTTACAAATTTATTCAAAACACGTTTACAATGTTCAAAGGTTTTATTTTTGACTGTCCATGATCAATTTGAGCAATTTTTTGTTTGTAATAAGCATTTTGTGAAATTCTGAGCATGAAAAATCGAAGTTGATTTTTTTGGGGCGCTTTTCCAAAGAACTTTTGGGGAAGAGGGGGCGGGCGGCGCCGGTAGGCTCCGCCGGGAAAATTTTTGTAAATTTGAATAATTTGTTGACAGATTTTCACTAAAAATGATAAAATTTTGCGATTTATGTATCATTTTTCTAAGGAAAAATAAGAGTTTGGGGCGCGGCGGTGCCGATAGGCGCCGCTGGAAACAGATTTTCACCAAAAAATTACCAAATTTTGCGATTTTGGGCCATTTTTCTAAGAAAAAATAGTAGTTTTGGGGGCGCGGCGATGCCGATAGGCGCCGCCGGGGGAAAATTGGAAATTTTGATCATTTATAAACAAGTTTTCATTGAAAAATACCAATTTATTGGTAAAATTTTAAAAAATTTTAGCGGAATTTAATCCAATCTTAGGGGTTAAAGTCGCGTTTCGCGCCAAAATGCGAAACGCGAAAGCGAAAGTGCCAAAAAAAGCGAAATATGCGAAAGCGAAACCCGAAAGCGAAAGCCCATCCATCCCTGCTGTGTAACATTAATATAAAGACACCTTATTTTTTGGGAGTTTGACCAATTCACATGAACCGATCGAGCTGAAATTTTAAATGTACGTAGCAATTATGAAAATATTAAGATTCAAAAAGCTAGAAGGCGAAATGACGACGGAAAAAATTTTACGTGTTTTTTTTCCAAATTGAGGTGTTCCATAATATAAAGACCCTTTTTCAGAAGGCTGTTAGTTTTTGAGTTGAGCATTAAAAAATCTGAAAAAATTCATTTAAGCCTACTTTTTTGGTACTGATCAAAAAAGTCAATTGCAACAAATTGATCAGATCACTCCTTCATAGTGATCTTAAAATCCAAAATGGTTTGAAACCGGGAAATTTTCAGAAAAAATTCCTAGGGGGCTGGAAAATATTTCATAGACGACAATATGATGGACAAAAAGAGCACAAAATTTCTGCTCAATAGGCTCACATGAAGTGGTAAAACTGGCGAACTGCGCGATTCTTGAGCTTCGCTAATGAAAATTTCCCATAATTTAAAAAATAAAAAAAATCAAAATGATCAATGACTGGAAAGAGATAGAATTCGTCACGATGTCAAGGTTTTAAGTGAGCGATTTTCACAAAATTTAACGACAAAAATTTATTTTCTAAAATTAGTAATAAATTAGAATATATAAAAAATTATACATAAAACAAGCTAATTTATCACTCTAAAAAGAAGTATTATTAATAGGGATCATTAATTTATGTGAGAAAAATCGCGAAATATGTAAATAAAATATGTATAAAAAACACTGAAATATGTATGAAATATGTACAAAAATCCAGAAATATGTACTAAAATATGTAAATAAAATTTTTTAAATGCTGTTTTTTGGAAAAAAATTCATTCTAAAGGGTGAAATAGGCACAAATTACCATAAAAATGACCTAAATAGGCTTAGAATTATCTTTTAATAATTTAAAAATTAATTTATTTATATCCCATTTTTGAAAAAAAACTATTTTTTGGGGCACATTTTCAAAAAAAAATTTTTACTTTTCGCAAAAAATTTCTATAAATTCTCAAAATTTTTGAAAAAAATTGCGAAATTTTGGATATTTTTGTGGGTATTTCATAAAAAAATTCCCTAAAAATTCTCAAAAATGCAAAATATGTACAAAAAAATGTGAAAAAGTCCAAAATATGTATCTAAATATGTACACATGTAATATGTAGAAAAATCCGAAAATATGTAAAAATATGTAAATAAAAGTCCCAACTGTTGTTCGCAAAACACAAAAAAGAAAGTGTTTTTCCTACTAATTAGAGCATGAGAATCCAGGAAAATACATGTATTTACATAAAAAAATGATCCCTAATTATTAAATCATACGGCCCTTCAATACATACATATAAGACATTTAAATAATTAAATAATATTTGGCATTTCGTTTCACTTCAAAAAACCCTGGGAAATGTTATTTTATAAAATGTTTTAAAAGTAATATAATTCAATCATCTGTTTTTTTTGTTTAGATAAAATGATCAAAAAACCATCAATATAAAAGTTTCTCTATCATTTAATTATTTTTGATGACATTAACATATATAATATTGTTTCTTAGTAATGAAAAAATATATCAAAGCACATGAAAAATTAAATTATAATCATTGAGTTATTTTTATGAAAATGGTCATTAAATGCAAATTTTTTATGAAAATGGTCATTAAATGCAAATTTTTTATGAAAATGGTCATTAAATGCTGTCCCATTTTTAAGCTGCATTAAAGTAAGTCATTTTCCAAAATGGAAATTTTTTTTTTTGTAAAACAAGAAGAAAATGTATTCTACGCTAAACCCTGTAAATCAGGTCAACATTAGTTTATTTGAAAAATCGAAAGAACGAAACATTTTTTGCACTTATTTACCAATTTTTCATCATTTTATGATATTTAAAAATTTTATATTTTGGCGTACCGATTAGGACATTATTTACTGCTTTTACTAAACTTAGCATTGAATCACTTATGTTTTCTACCCTTATAATAATTTGAATTAATTAAATCAAATTCGCAAAGTCGGAGAGCATTGAATGAGCAAAAATATGCAATGGAAGAAATCTTCTAAAGGGTGCTAGGTCGAACCGAAAATAGTCTCAGTGTGGGCGAACCGAAAATGGCTCAGTAGGGGCGAACCGAAAAATAATCTCAGTGTGGGCGAACCGCAAATAGTCTCAGTGTCAATAAAAATATTTAAATTTAATTACTTTAAAGAAATATTTTTAAATTGAAATATAATAATGTTAAATTTTAAAATTAAAAAATAATGTAATTGCGAGGTTCAACTTTCTTCAATGTGTTTTTCTTCAAAAATTCTGCTCAAAATAAATGCTAGCTTTTGTACCATTAATAATGTAGAATAATTTTTGAATTGTAATATTAGTGTAAAAAGAATAGGGATGAAGGAAAATTATGGGAAAAACTGCATGAAATTTGTGGAGAAATGAATGAAGATCTTAATTACGCAAATATTGGGTGAAATTTCTGAAGAAAATTAGTAGATTTGAAAATCCTCTAGTAAGCTTAATTGTCTAATTTGATTTAAAATGAAAATTTGTATTTCAATATAATTTTTTTGCTCGGAGATGGAATGCTTTTATAATATTCTTTTTTAGTTTATTTTTTTAAATAATCGTCTAATTAAATTTATTATTTTTCGATACCGAATTGTATTAAATTTAAATATTTTTATTGACACTGAGACTATTTGCGGTTCGCCCACACTGAGATTATTTTTCGGTTCGCCCCTACTGAGCCATTTTCGGTTCGCCCACACTGAGACTATTTTCGGTTCGGCTCAGCACGTTCTAAAGAAGGTGAATAATAATAAAAAGATAAAAATTCAATAATAAGTTAGCATGAAAAACAAATATTTAATTTTTATAACCAGGATTTTTATTCATAATAGAAATTATGATTATTAAAATGGTGAATTTTATATAATTTGAAATTTTATCATATTTATACAAAAATAAGCTTTATACTTTATAGTTACAAACAAAATATAAAAATTAATTTCAAAAAATCTTTTTTGAACCTATAATCTAATAAAATTAATCAATTTATAAATCAAAATAATCAATTATTTTCATTTCAGATATTTTAGCTTTTAAAAATGAAATGAGCAGTATATAAATGAATTTGACAGACAATATGGAATAAAAATATCTATGTCAAAATAAGTAGTGTAAATTCAAAAATATATATTATACTAAAATATATTATTAATCCTAATCCAAATAACAAAAGACAAGACAATAATAAAATTTTAAAAGAAAATCAAATTAGGCAAAAGGCATGAAACCAAATATATATACAAATAAATTCAGAAATTAAAAGTACGAATAAATTTTTAAATTTAAATTATTCTTTATTAATCACTTTTACAGATTTAACAAATTTAATATCATTTTAATCATAGAAAATTTCATTTTTTTTAAACTAATTAATTTAAAAATAAATTTATCAATTTAATGAGACTAAAATAAATTTTATATCATCACTAATATTTTATAACAATAAATAATGGCAAAAATAATTTTTAAATATATCTTTTTAATTTTATTATTTCAAATAATTTAAAGTAAAAAAATTATTTTAATTTCGATAGACATTATTTTTAGTAGAATTTAGATTATTTTGAATCTCTTACCTTAGTTATTTTTTTTAGAAAATTTGTTCAACTCAAATGTTTTTTATAAAAAAAAATTTTTATCTTTGCTCTTTTTACATATAAAAATTAAAAGTCGTTAAAAATAATACATAATATTTTGATAAAATTATTAAATTCTTTTACTTTTTTAATAGATATTCGTTTAGTAAAATTGATAAAGATTTCATTTTATTTTGAATTAGAATTTCTTTTATAAATTATTTACAACAGAGATTTATCTATTTCATTTTAATGAACTTGAAAAATATAGCTTTTTGATAAAAATTTTAAAATAAGGCTTAATTGAGGCATGTAAACTATCATTTTTTTCCATAACTAAATTTTCAAATAATTATAAAAATTTTGTTTGTGTTAATATTATTTTTTAGCATTTTTCTGATAAAAGTCACCCATTTATAATCCAATATATTTTATTTTGGAATGATTTTAAGAAAATATTCAGGAAGAAAATAATAATAATAAAAATAATAGGAATAAATAATAAACATAATAAAATAGAATAAAAAATAATATTTAAAGAAAATATAATTAAAAAAATTTTTTTGCTTTTTGAAATATATATATATATTTATTGTATGTATATGCATCAATTATTAAACATTATTTGAATCATATAATTGAATTCAGAATGAAATGAATTATCAAACGAAATAATTAAAAAAAATACTTATTTATTGAAAAGGTTAGTTTTATTTTTAATAAACATTATTAAGAATAACATAATATATAATTAAAAATTAATTAATCGAAAAAACAACAATAAACTTTTCTTTTATAAATAAATTGTAAAAAACCAATAAATTATTATTTTTTTAAATAGCTTATGAATTATTTTTACTTTCTTCTGGAATTAATTTTTTTCTCATTAATTGTAAATTAAGATTTATTTACATTTAAATAACTGTATTTTTGAAGCCCAGGTTGTAAAATGGTGCTCATTTTTTAATATCACATCCATTAATTCATTAAAATAATTAATATAGAATATTTGACAAAGGTCTCTAAAACAACTATCAAATCAAATGAATTTAAAAAATAAATTAAATGCCAATTCTCACTAAATAAATAGATTTAGGATCAATCCTTGAACTCATAAAAAATGAGCGATCCGAGCTAATTTTGTCTAACCAGTAATTTAATTAAATTCATTTAACCAATAAATACGTAAATAGCTGCATAGTATAAAATATAAAATATCCATAGATTAAAATAAAAACAATAAAATAAATTCAACCATAATTATCAGTAGAATTTGAGAATAGATTTTGTTCTAATGATCATCTGTTGTTGCTCACGGTACATTTGATAATAAATTTATCTAATTATTACTTCTACTACTTAATTATACAGTTTTAGCCTAAATTAAAACTTTAATTTTAATTTATGAATTAAAAAGTTTATAAAAATATAAATAAAAAATTATAAAATAAAATAACATATTAGAAATATATAATTAAGTTGCCGAATTGCAAACTTAAGTGAAAACAATAATATTTCTTAAAAAATATTTAGCATATTTAAATTTTTTATTTTGTCGAAAATATTGAATAAATTTAAATTTCTTAAATATTTAATTTATGTCAAAAATAAGCAAAAAAGCGAGAATTTCGCTTTTCAGGTTGATTTTTCGCTAAAATTATAAAATTTGGAGCGGTACCGGCCGGTAATACCGGTTTTTTGGTACCGGTACCAGTTTTTTCAAAAATTAAAGTACCGTTAACGGTTTGTCTATTACCGGTACCGCCGGTAAAAATAGAGTGAAAAAGATATACATATACAGGGCTGCCAGATTAAAATTTTCAAAAATCTCATTTGGCAGGCAAAAAAGCCTCATTTTGGGTCAAAAAGCCTCATTTTTACAAATTTATTCAAAACACGTTTACAATGTTCAAAGGTTTTATTTTTGATTGTCCATGATTAATTTGAGCAATTTTTTGTTTGTAATAAGCATTTTGTGAAATTCTGAGCATGAAAAATCGAAGTTGATTTTTTTGGGGCGCTTTTCCAAAGAACTTTTGGGGAAGAGGGGGCGGGCGGCGCCGGTAGGCTCCGCCGGGAAAATTTTTGTAAATTTGAATAATTTGTTGACAGATTTTCACTAAAAATGATAAAATTTTGCGATTTATGTATCATTTTTCTAAGGAAAAATAAGAGTTTGGGGCGCGGCGGTGCCGATAGGCGCCGCTGGAAACAGATTTTTGTAATTTTTAATGTGATTTGTTAACATATTTGTCCACAAAAATGGCCAAATTTTGCGACTTTGAGTTAAGAAAATAAAGGATTTTTATGGTCCGGCGGTGCCGATAGGTGCGCCGGCAATTTTTTGGCTTTTATTCACGAATATGTCATTCATAGGGGTGTATTTTTCACCCCCGCGCCCCCGCGGGGGTGAAGGTCGCGGGAGCGGGGGTTGCGGGGGTCTGAGTCACGGGGGCGGGGACCGGGGTGAGCCCAAAAAACCTGTTCCGTCCCCGGGGACGGGGGCGGGGGCGGGGTCCGAACCCTATTTGTTAAAAAACAAAATTCAAATTAAATAATTGTCAAACATTATGCCAAATTATCAAAATTAATCAAAATTTAAAAAATCTGACGAATTTTCCCCCAAAACCTCAAAATTTCTCAAAAAACCACAAAAAGCCTCAAAGCCTCATTTTGAAAATTTAGCCTCATTGACTTATCAAAAAACCACAAAATGAGGCTAAAGCCTCAGATATACCAGCCCTGTACATATACCCAATTTTATTTTTTCTTATCGTGATTCTCGGAATTAAATTTAATTAATGATTTTTCAATTATATTAAATAAATAAATAAATTTATTAATCAATTACGTAAGCCTCAATTAAATTATTATAAATTTTGCATTTCTTTTAAAATTGACAGAAATATTTTTTCAAAAGACAATTAATTTTTTTATTTAAATCTTCTTGTCAGTAATGACGATTGATTTGGTTGTTTTCATACATTTATAGTAGTACGAAATTTCAAATACTTTTTTTAAGAAATTAAAAACCACTGCTAATAATATCGTAATTGTTTTTAAATTTTTCTCATTATTTTATAAAATAAATTCGTTTCGTAAAAAAATATTTATTTATTTAAAATTGAATTATAAATTATTCTTCATCTTCGAAGAATACTTAATTCATTTGAATTTTAATGCTTTAAGACTTTAAGAGGATTTTTATATTTATTTTATTAAAAGTTCAATTTTTTAATTTAGAAATTTGCCTTGTTCTCTATGCTGTTTCCATTCTTCTCAGAGATTAAAAGATTTATATGGTTAATTCACAGTATTCCGTTTTTAGTGAGACGATTAATTTTGGGAAAAAAAATAATATTTTTTTTAAATATATATAGTGAAATAAGGATTATAAATTATTTTTTCATTTTTTACAATTTTAAAAGAAAAGATTAAATTAATCCAATTATATTTTATGTATTTAATTTTTTAATTTTTAAAGATTATTATTTCAAAATTATCTGGTATTCGAGTATCAAAAAGATAAATAATATTATAATTTTAATTTTAATTCTTTCTTAATAATAATTATTAGGTTAACAAAATCGAAAAGAGTTTACATAAAACATATTTGTAAAAAAAAAAATAGATTTTAATTCTTCATTATATTTTATGATGATTTATTCATCCTTATAAAAGAAATTTTCTTTATTTATTAAGATTATTTGATTTATACATTTTTTTATAATTTTCGGTGTTCATTTTGTCATGGAAAGGTTTTACGGAATACTATTTAAAATTTTGAATGTTTGAAATTGATTTCTATTTCTACTTAAAGAAAAACATTTAACATGAGTTTTTTATTATGTATATTTAGTGTAAGGATATCCCTAAACTAAAAAAATCAAGTAATAATTTGATTTTTACATGAAATTTAAATTAAAGAAAAATTTAACGATTAAATCATAATTGCCTTTTCAACTAAAAGAAGCATTTAAAATGACTTAGATTGTATATATGGAATGGATTTGCAAGTTTTCCTCTTGCACAAAAGCCTTATTTGAATTAATATAAATTGAATGTGTTTTTATAATGAATAAATGGACTATAATTTTTTTGCAATTTTTGCAAGTAATTCACAACTATGCATCATCCTTTTATGAAATTTCCTTATTATTTACAATTAGTTCAGCAATTAGGTGGTCTGTAAAAAGATAAACATATATCCAATTTTATTTTTTCTTATCGTGATTCTCGGAATTAAATTTGATGAAAAAATTTGGAAAAAATTTGGATTTTCATTTGTTGAATGCAAAAAGTAAAGTACCGGCCAAAACTGGTAAAATCATAAAGCTTTCCTCGTTAAAAAAATTATGGTTTGGATTCTTTGATTTCGTTTATTATTTCGAAAAATTAATTAATGATTTTCAATTATATTAAATAAATAAATAAATAAATTTATTATCAATTTACGTAAAATATGAATTTCTGATAGAAACAGTCGCGAATACGCGAGAAAAATAAATGCATAAAAATATCCGTACAATAGACAATTCGTTTGTTCTACAAAACCTATAAAAGAAAATTTTATTTTATTTTTTTTATTTTTTGAAATAAAAATTTATAGCAACAAATATGAACTAACCAAATCTGTGTCAAATTATTAAATCGTCACAAAACAAAAATATTTGTCAAGAAAATTAAAATAAAATATGTGGAATGGAAACATTTTTTAAAATTTTTGGCAATTCGCCAAGAAAATGTGATGAAGTCAAAAAAAAAAAGAAATAATTTTTTGTTTTTTGTAAATAATTTCTAAATTTTACATAAAAAGTTCAAAGATGCCATAATATTGACAAATCCCAAAACATTGAAATAAATTTTTTTTTCCAACTGTTTGCCAGAACAAGGCAAATTAAAA
Organism: Heterodera schachtii; assembly: GCA_023374025.1. Taxonomy (NCBI): domain Eukaryota; kingdom Metazoa; phylum Nematoda; class Chromadorea; order Rhabditida; family Heteroderidae; genus Heterodera; species Heterodera schachtii. The sequence continues at coordinate 463,480 of SIJG01000049.1, forward strand.
ACATAGTCGACAATTTATAATTTTTCATTTTCATTACTTTTTTGATTCCTTTTAAATTTTATTTTCATGTTTTCATCAATCAAAACATAAATAATGACGTTTGAGCAATTTAAGTTAAATTTAATAATTAAAATAAAAAGAATATTAACTTAAAATAACTAAACAATTTAATGAAATTTCTTTACAACTGACTTGGATATTAATAAACATTCTTTTTAAATTTTAAGCTTAATATTATAATCTGTAACCATTTTTTGTCTGTTCATGCACTCAGACTTTCATTTTATTTATGTAAAAATATAATTTCCTTATTATGCGTTTTTAGGTTTTTGATCATGCAAACTATTTTTATTGTATACAGAATACAATAATTCGCTGTCGGCTAAGGTTACTTTATAATTTTTTAATCAAAAAAATCCATTTATAATAATACTTTTGTTTGATAAGAAGAATTTTTTGATTATTAATGTTGTTCATTAACAATTTAAAATTTTATTTTAAAATAAAAATAAATTTAATAAATATTTTTATTACTTATTTCAGGCTATATCTGTTTTACTGGACTTTTCCATTCAGTGTCACATGAATTTTGTGAAGTAATTTTTTATTTGTTTTAGACAATTAAATCCATGTTTTTTTATGTTTTATCTTTTTATCTTTTACCAAACTTTTTTTTTAAATAATTGTAATTTTTTGATATTTAAAACTTTTCTTAAACATTATTCATTATTCATTTTTCTTTTTTTTTAATTTGAATTCATTAATTGATTGGAATTATTTGTTTTCTTTTCAACTATAAATTGATCAAATACACAGTTAAATAAATAAGCTTGAGAATTACGCTTATTATTTTATGAATGTTTATTATTTATTTAATAATTTAAAAAATTTATATTATTGTATTTTTAATAATGGAAAATTAATTTATGTTATTATTTGTTGTTTAATATTTTTTTATGCTTAGAGTTAACATTAATTCCTTTTCTTTTTTTATATCATGGTGTAGAAAAAGATTTGAAGCCATAGGTTAATGCTATTTTTGTTGAACAATTTTAAAATTATTTAGATTGTTATTATTAAAAATATTACTTTTTGGACGATATTTTTCGATTTAATTAACTTTTATAAAATTTTATTAATTAAAAAGTAAGTTTTTTAAATCTTTTAAAATTTTTATGAAAATTTTTATTATAAATGTATAAATATTAATAGTTTTTTGTTTATTAAATATATAAATTTAATAGTGAATAGGTTTTTTAAAGTGAATATTTTTTTTATTTAACTTTTTGCTTTTTTAGAATTTTGTGTAACTATTTATATTACTTCCTCTTAAAAATTTCAACATAAGAATTTTAAAGGTAATGATAATTATATGATGTTAAAAAAGTTTTAAAAATTAACATCAAATTTCTAAATCAAACTAAGAAATTTATTAATAAAAATTTTCATCATCTCCCCTGTTACATTCAATTTTTCTATTTATTTAATCCGAAAATATTATCTTTTTTTTCGCATATTATTTTAAATTATATATAGATTTAATTTATATATCCTATAGCGCAAATTTCAAAAAATGAAAAAAAAAATTAATCAGTTTTGTAAAATTTAAGTCTACTAACTATTCAAAAAAAATTTTATTTTAATTCATTTAATAAATTTATTAGTGTTATTTTTCTATTTTCTTGCAGAATGTCTTATCTCTTTTGATGATTAATTTAACAATGAAAATTATTAATTTATTTAGATTATTTTTATAATATGATCCTTGACCCGATTTGTTTCTCGAATCGAAGAAAACATTGGTTTTAAAATTTTAAATTAAGAGAATACTATGCATAATGGATTTATTTTTTTAGTATATGGCTCCTATAATCATATCTTTCGAACGTAATTTTAATCATATTTTTATAAAAAATTATCTATAGATTGTTTCTTAGGCCTTTTCTGAAAGTGTTTAGTCCACTCCTAACAAATTCATTCACTTTGTTCTTATTTACGTTTTTAAATGTTTGGCCATTTGATTTGCTGAGCCGTATCTAAAAAACGTCATCAAGAAATTGCAATATTGTGAAGTAAAAAAATTGAAGGAGAATATTGAATTACGTAAACATAACAACTTCAAAATTGAAATTTAATTGGAACTACCGTGGTGGAAAAAAGTATTTACTCAATGATAAAATTTGTAAAATTTTAAATTTCGGCTGGAATTTTAGGTGATTAATTTTTTTATTTATATTTATTTACCCCAATACATAGATCTTTCATAGAATTTCAATCCGCTTTATCATTCTGCGATTAAATCGCGTGATCAGACTTTGCTCAAAAAAATATGTGAAAGAGTCATAAATTGAGGGTAATAATTATAGAAAAAGAAAAATAATAAGTCTACTTAAACAAGCAAAATTTTAAATTTTACTAATTTTATCATTTTGAGCCTAGACTTTTTTCCACCACTGTAAAAAGGTGTGAAAATGAAAAAAATTATTAATAAAATCATATAATTAATATAATTAACATGAAAGATAATTTTTCTATTTCATAAAGCATTTTTTAAATAAGAATTATCATTAAAAATATTTATTAAAATAATAATACTTTTATGAATTTATTTTAGAAAAAGAGTTCATATAATAAAATCTTAACGATTACAAAGACAATTCGTGATTATTTAACTAAGAAATGTTTACGAAAAGCATAAAAATTATCTTCTTTCAAATTTATAAAAATCACTGGAAAAAAAATTATGGTGCTGCATGCCTCAGAATGGTTATTTAAAAAATAATGAGATAACTTTAAATAAATTTTAATTAAGATTAATATATTAAAAAAATAATTAAGTTTAGTGCAAAGGAAATTTCACGAATTTCGGAAGAGTACAACTCGAAGTAACATTTTTATTCACATTTAAAATTAAGTAAATAAAAGTTCCAGATAATAAAATTGGATGATGGATAATTAAAATTTGCAAAGAAATTAAAATTGATTAAATGAATTATGAATTTACAATAGATGTAATGCTAAAAGATTTAATGGGTTAAACTAATTCAAAAAATATTATAAATTTAAAAAATTCAATGTGTAAAAAACAAAAGGTGACTACCGAATAGTAAATAACAATTTTACATAATAACTTTTTTAAATTTAACATATGTCTTTCATAAATGCACACGTTGAGAATATTGAAATATTAAAATATACAATAATCAAATGTAAAAAAAAAACAAAAAACATTAATTTAGTTTAATGATAACAAATGCACTGAATTAGAAAGAAAATGAAATAAATTTATTTTTTAGAGCGACCCCAAGAACTAACTGTTGCCGTTTTCGTCTACTTAGCAAGTTTATTATAATTAAACCAAAAATAAAAGCATCCAATAATTAAACATCAAAAAACTATTAAGTTAAATATACTAATGAAAAAATAAAATATTACCAAAAAATAATAAAGTGAGATTAAAACATGAAAGAAATTATTAATTAATTTCTTTATGACTTATACCCTTGAATTAATTATATCGAAAAAATATCTAAGAAAACAAATTCAATATCTAAATAACAAGTAAATTATTCATTATAAATTTGAGAAAAATATTTAGCGTGAAGAACATAAATCACAATAACCCGAAATCACTATTATTGTGACATATGAGCAATTCAATTAATAGCAAATGAATTAATTAATGTAAAAAGATTTAAAACAAATACAAATAAAAAAAAATATTTAATTAAAATATTATAGCTAGAAAAACCTTCAAAATTAAACAAATTATATTAAAACAATCATCGATTAGATAATATTTAATATTTATTTATTAGTTTATCTTGATTTCGATGAACTTATATTTTTAATTATAGATCTTTTATTTATTTATTTTCTTGAACGTTTTTTGTGATTTAACTTCAGAACAAAAATATAAAATCTATTTTTAATCTCAAATCTTAAAAGCATTCTGATAATTATATTTTTTTAATTAAATAAATAAAGCTTTTTTATATTTAAAATAAATTCAAAAATATAGTATTGTTTTTAATAAATGATTATATTTCAATGAATTTTACTAAATTAAAATGTTTTATTTTTTATTTGTTTTAATCTCATTTTAGGTCAATATGTATTGCAATATAATAAGATTAAGGTCATTTGAAAAAGTTGAATGTATTTTCTAAATCTAAAATAATATTACTTATGGAGCATTAAATTAATTCATATTAAATTATTTTTATATTTTTTATAATAAATAAATTGTCAATTTCTTTTTTCTAACAAGAATATAAAAAAATATAAAGAATTAAGTAATTAAAGGTGATTAAAGAAAAATTATTATTAAACAATCAATTAATTTTTTAAAACTTTGAATTAACTTCAATCAGTTTGATGATCTTTTAACGGATTTTTAATTACAAAATGCAATATTAATCAGGTCACCAATTTATTCTTTTTAGTCAATGCACTAGAACACTTAAATCTTGATAAATAAATTTTGTGTTTTTTTTCGTTTTTTCATAGCTTTTTTACTTAGTTGATAATTCTTTTTAATTTTGAATTTTCTTGTAATATATTGATGGAATATAAATGATGAATTTTTATAATTTATTATATACTTGATACTTATTCTAGCTTTTTTATTAGTATTGTTTTTGGTCTTATTAAATTTCAATTGTAATTTTAAGGTTTTTTATAAAAAATATTATGAGAATATCAAAATATTAATACTTAAACAAATTTAAAATTACAATTCGTAGTGCTTTTAGATATATCCGTTATAAAAATAATAAATTTAAAAATTAGTGAATGGTTTTTTAAAGTGTACATTTATTTTAATTTAATGTTAAATTAATAAGAAAAAAATAATTATTAAAAAGTTTTGAATGTAACCGCATGAATTTGTATTAAAATTTAATTCAGTTTTTATGAAGAAAAAGAAAAAATTTCAAATTCTATGCCGAATAATTTTATTATTACATTTATAACAATAATTTTACTTTGTCCAGTATTCCTGTAAATCACGAAACTTGAATCTCATATTTATAAGTGTTTATTTATTTCGTTAATTAATTTTTAATTTCATTTAAATAATTAATTTAAAAACTATTTTTGTAGAATATTATTTATTGTGATGATTTTCGATATTTTCTACCTTATAATTATTTAAATTTTTCCTTTTTAATTCATTATTGTGCTAATTTATGAGTTATATTTCATATGTTTTATTTTATTTTTCTTCGATTATCATTATTAATTTAGATTTTCATTGCTTTTGCTGTTTTACTCTCGTGGAGTTGGAAAACGCATAATGTAAGGTGATGATCATATTTTAATAACTATCTTTTCCTTGATTTATGTGCAACTTATAAAGAATAATGCATTTTATTAATTATAGTTGGATATTTAAATTTCGGGCCAATTTATCAACAGGAAAAACAAATTACCCTCGGTTTTGGTTTTTCGGTTATTTCGGTTAATGAAAAATAATATTATTTTTATTTCTTTTTCTATATTTATTGAAAATCCTAAAATTTTTATTTAAGATTTCTGCTTAACATTTGATCTCTTAAATTTTTATGCTTAAAAAGATTTTTACTTTTATGGGTACATATTTTTTTAAATTTTGCCGATTTATTTATTAGAGCAAATGGCTAAAATATTTCTCAAAAATGATTACATCATTAGGAAAGTTTTCATGCCGGATTGATTAATTTAGAAATAATAATTGAAATATAATTTTTATATTAATTATCTATTAATTTTAATGAAAATAAAATAATAATATGATTAAAAAATTTTGATCAAAAAAAAACTTTTTATTGACTTAACTCGTCCAAAGTCCACTTTTTGGTACGAATTAGTCGGCTGTGATGCGTTTATTTTATTTATAATAATATTAATTTTCTCTTTTTTATTCTCTAGTAAATTCTACTTATTGTTTGTAAAGGTTAATCCGTAAGTTTTTATTTGAATTACAAAAATAAAAAAGATTTAAACTGTGCCCGCCCTTTTTTCTTCTTTAAAATTAAATCTCAATTTTCGCAAATTTTATTTATTGTTTAATCTGATAAATTATAATTTGTGTATGAGAGGCTTTTATTTTATTTATTTATTTTTTATTAATTTGTTTGATGTAAGAGATTATTCGAGTTTTCTTTTCTCAACGTTAAAATTAATATATTAATTACTGTTGAACGACAAAATAAACGGACATTTTCAAGGATTTTTAATATGAAAAATTAAATACAATTGTTTCAAAAAATTCCGGTAAAATGATTAAAACAGATGTTGTCCAAAAAATAAATTTTTTGATTTTGAGAAATTTTTATGGAAAAGTGAGTTTGACTTCCGGTGGTGCCGAGAAATTCTGCCGGTGAAAATTTTAAATAATGAGGCAATTTAATAATAAATTTTGCCAAAAAAGTCCAAATTTTACGATTTTGAGGAATTTTTTAAGAAAAAAAGAGAGTTTAAAGAATCAACGCTGGAAATTTAACAGATTAAAACCTCTATATTTTTTACATGTTTTATTTTTAATCGGCAGCATTAATTGTTTTATGTAAAAAAATACTTTTACTTTTATTAATAATTATATTTTTTCATTTTAGCTTTTTATGCTTTCCATTTTTTAAATATCACAAAGTAATAAATTTATTAGAGACATTAAATAAACAGACATTAAGATCGGTTTCTGTTGTCAAATTTTCTAATCGCTTGTAGAGGGATTGAACCATTGGAAAGAAGAAGGGATAGTCAAGAAGACTAGCCACTAGGCCATTTGAACAATTGACAGAGTTACTTTTAAAATATATTAATTTTTTTTTAATTTTTTCCTTTTAACTCTAATTTTCATCACTAATTTTTCACTCATTCAGACCCCCATTCTTACCAGTGCTTGTTTTTCCCGGTGACCGGGACCTTTTAAAAAACTTTTGCATTATTCGGGACCAGTTAAATTTTCATAATTTAAATTTAAAAAATAATTTTAAATTATGAATTAAATAATAAAGTTGCCTAAAGTTTCATAAAAAAAATTATTTTAAAACCTTAAAATTAAAAAAAATTGTGGGTTATTAAAATTTAATAATTTATTTTTAAATATGTTTGTGGCGTATCAATTTCAATTATAATTTTACAAATTTCTCTTTTATAAATATTCATAACTTGAATAAAAAAGAGCTATGTTTAAATATATTGACCATGAAAACAAATTTATAAATCCATTTAATATTCATAAAATAAACAAAAAGATTAAAGCCAAAATGTACTAATCAATATTAAAAAAATTGCTGTATATTTAAAATTAATCAATAATTTCAGCAATACCACTTGATATGATCATTGGATAGAACGTCTTGAACATGAGATATTAAAAATAAAAATATCGAATCAAAAATACCATTAAAATATTAAATTACTAAATATTTATTAAAAAAGGAAGAAACGTATTAAAATTGGCAATAAGTAAAAAAAGAAAATAAATATTTAAACAAAATAACAAAATAATACAACAATAAAAAATTTAAAATTTATCCAGTCAGGAGGTATTACTCAACTTAAATTTTTTATTGTTAAACTAAATGTTTTTCTGAAAAAAGCAAAGATAAAATTTTAGGATAATTTAAATTTCAATAAATTATTCAAAAAGATTTAAAAAGAAAAATAATTTTATTTTATTAATTATTTTTAATTGATTGAATTTATTACGCTATTTTTTATGTTTTTGATGAAAACATTTAATAATGTATCTTTTCACGAAATAATAAAATTATTTTTGTTTCGATTTTTATTTGCGATATCTCGATTATTGCCTGGGACGCTTCATAAATTTAATGAATTTTTATATTTCTTTTAAAATACATATTTTATTTACATATTTCGCGATTTTTCTTACATAAAAAAAGAAGCCCTGGTTATTAAGTATATATTTTTTGTTTTTTTTATTCCTTAAATTAATTCTCAATTTTTTGCAAATTTACCTTTTATAAATGTATATTTTTTATTATAGTAGAATATAAATTATTTTAATTCTCTTTCTTGAATTCATTCTTTCTCTTTATCTTATCTACGATAGATATTTATATTTTTTATTTATTTGATTGCTTTGTTCAGATTAATTAATTATTTTATCAAATTAACACAGGATATTTTTTTCGTTGAATTTCTAAATATTTAAAATATTATTTTTGTGTTTAATAAATATTTTACAAATAACTCTTTATTATAATTATTTTTTTTATTAAATTTGTTTGCATGAAAACTTTTTAATGTTTTCCATAATATTTTTTACTGATTTTTGATTGCATACCAAAATTTACTAAAACAAATATTTAATGACGTAATTTTAAATAGTTATATTTAAAAAGTATTTTTTTATGAATATAGAGTATTGATTTCTCGAATTATTTAAAAGATATAATATTTTATATCATTGTTATTTTCTTCTTTTAAATTATTAATGTGTAACCCTGATTGTATTAACGAAGAAATTAAGAATCAAAGTTTTTTGAAGCAAAATTAATGAAAAATTGCCCAAATGAATTATATCTTCATATCAAGATAAAAATATAACAAAAAATTAAATTTATTTAAAAAACACAACAATTCAATAAAGCAATTTTGTTAAAACTTTGCCAGCTGACTCTCTTAATTTAGACCCAATTTTTGACAAAGGATAGAATGACTGATTTAATGGATTGACATCTGACAGATGATGAATTATTTAAATCTTTTTCACAATATCATTCCGCATAGCAACGTTTTATTATTATGTTATTTTTATGAAACTAATTAATAGAATCGCTGATCATCTTAAATAAAAGTATAATGACCTTAGCAATTTTTTAAACCTTTTTCAGTTGATGTGATGAGTCTTTCTCGAGAAGGTTCATCCATTTTGACATAATGGACTAGCACTAGTCAAATTTAATATTATTTTTAAATCTTTATCACTTAATTAACATATTTTTTAAATTTAGTTTCTTGGGAAAATCATATTAAAACCCTAGTTAAACAAACGACAATTATCATAATTGCTCTTTTTTACTCATTTCTATATTAAGGTTGAGTCCTATTTTTATTTTTTATAAATTAATATTTTATTATGTTTATCCAACCTTCGTTTTACGATTTTAATTGACATAAAAATGCTTTTAAATTTTGAGTAGATCGAACTGTGCACTACAATTCTTAATACTGAAGTTGGCTTTTTCTCTAACTCAAAGCAAAGAAATTCTAAAGATAAAAATCCTATAATTCATATATATTTTGTTGAATGGATTAAATAGATTCATCTTTCTCGCTTATGAGTATTATTTTTATTCCATTTTTTATTCTTAGTATTTTATTTTCTCTGCTATTAAAATAAAGTATAAATAAAAATGCTAACAATTAATAATCATTGATTTGTTATGATGCATAATTTTTATAGTTTTAAAATTAGCAAATAAAATGCTTCGTGCATCCATATTCCTATTTTAAATAAATTTTTCTTCGATATTCTTGCTAATAATTGTTTTGTATTTTGCATAAATAATTTACTTTTCAGCTTTGAAACTTATAGCAGATCGCCAAAATTTTAAAATTTACTCACTAATTGATTTTATATAAAAATTATTTTTTTAGATAAAAAGAATATTACTCTTAATTTTCAAATTCATTTTTACCCTTTTTAATAATTCTTTTTTAAATAATTCAAAAATTAGTAGATTATCGATGAAATTGTTTGAATTCATCTTGTGAATTTTATTAAAACATATATTTATTTACTTTGTCTCGTGGTTTTCTTTTTTTTTAACTAATAATAATATAATTTTCTTTTTTATGAATAAATTTTCAAATTTTCGTTATTTCATCCGTTAATTTAGATTATCAATTTGGTATGTGACAATTTATGGCACCCACCTTGTTTTAATTTTTTATGATGCATTTGAATTGTGATTTGTTTTCTCTGAATTCTTATATTTTAAAGATAAATCAATTATTAAATATCACGGTAAATTAAAATTTAAAAATTTCGCATCCAACAGGGATCTTCCTTAATAATAAGCACGCTTTTGAGATTATGATTTTATTTGAATTGATATATAGATGGAGAATGGATGATGGTTTTTCAACAATTTGCAATATAATATCAACATTTATTTTACATGGAAGATTAGATAATCTGTATTATTTTTAAATATATAATTGAAGTCGCGTTCTTAATTTTATAATCTTAAAAATTAAATAAAATATGTGTTCATTTTTAATACTATTCGCAAATGTTGTTGAAAAAGATTTGCATTTTTTAATTTTTCTTTTTTCAATAGTTTATTATTATTTTTCGATTTTGATTTTAAATTTAATTATAATATAGATATTTATTATCATTATCTTAATATTTGTACAATGAGTATTGGTGGTTAAATGTTAAATTATTCATTTAATTAAATATTGCTTTCTATATGCATTTTTGATTTATAGCAATTTCTTCATTTTATTTTATTTATTTTTTCCTTTCATGTTGAATATTCGCGACAATTAAAATTATAATAATATAGATTGGTCATTGAGAATATTTGAGTTTATAATTTCATTTTTAAATTTTCTTGTTTTTTGTATTAGATTATGTGATTTATTTATTATCAAAAAAAATCAAATATAATACTTTGAAAAAAGTACCGCAAAATAATTTTCAATAATTAAGATTTTCATTTTGAATATTTTTCATAATACCTTCTCAATAATGACAAAATGCATTAACGCTAACTTATTATAATTGAATACTTTAAAAAATGAAAACTTTATCAATTCATCGAATATATGAAAAAATATTATGTATTATTTAAAAAAGTTTTATTTATAAAGTATTTTATAATATTTTTTGCTTTTATAATTTGTGCTTTCTTGTCCAAATGTCCATGTTAGCCATTTCATAGCGAAAAATATATGAAAGTTAAAGAATTTTAATACTTTAAAAAAATACAAGTCGATTTTTAAATTTTATTCTCCAAATAATTTTATGTCAAATATTTTTGAACTATTGCTTAATTAAATGTTAATTTTATATAATTATTAGATTGTTATTTTGTTTTTTTAATTCCGATAAATCTTGATGCGAGTAAGCAGGTTGGTACCAAATACTCCATCGAATTAAAGTAGATCAATTATGAAAAAATGTAAATTAATTTAAACAAATTTTGTATTTTTTAATTTTTCTTGAATATTTAAATAATCTTATAGTTTAGCTAATAATGTAATTTTTTTATATTAAAATAATTAATCTTTAAATTATTAAAGAGTTTTTATATATATATAATATATAAATAATTCTTTGTTGATAAATATTTTATATTTTTTTATTAATTTAGATTAATTTTTATTAAATTCTCATATTTTTCTACAGCGATATTTGTGTCGATGTTTGATTTTTTATTATATCATTATTCCTATTTGAATGAAATTGAAAATTTAAAGTTATTTATGAGTTTTGGGATATTTTTACATTTATCATTTCAATTTTGTTTTACTAAATAAAACTTAATTATACCAATTTTTATGAAATTTTTTTAAGTTTATACCCTAAGTTTTAAATAATAACTATAAATATATTCATATGTCAATCCAAAAAATTAAAGGAAATGTCATTGGAAAAAAACATTCAAATTATATAAATATTTTTTCTTTAAAAATAAATCTATAAAACTCATTTTTTCATATCATTTGCATATGATAAATTTAATAAATTTATATAAAATATTATTTTATATTTTATTTTTTCTTAAATCTTTTCTTAATTATTTTATAAAATCCTAATAATTCTATTATTATTTTTTTAATTTTAAATAAAAATGATTAAATAACAAAATATTTTTATTTTATTTAATTTTTTACTATTTATTGTAATGAATATTTTTATACGCTGAGTTACAATTTAATACTATAATTATTGTTTTCAAAATTAGAGGAAAACATTCAAATTATACCAATTTTTTTCAGTAAAAATAAATTTATAAAATTCATTTTTTTATATTATTTGTATATAAAAAATTATTATATAAATTTCTTATACAATTTTTGCTTTTTTATTTCTATATTATAAAATAAATTTAAACATTTTTTTTCACTTTTTAATATCAATATTAGCAAGGAGCGGCTGTAGAGAAAAAGAAAAATGACTAAAATATTTTAATTTCTGTTTTATTCCATTCATTAAATTTTTTTTTATTATTTTGTTAATTTTATTAAATACACCTCGTTATTCTGACTTTAACTTTGCTTCTTTTCTATAAATTGGTAAAGCTCAAAATTTGAAAGTTACAATGAAAAAAAATTTATTTAAAAAATCAGATTATTAGAAATAATAAATATTTATGAAAATAAATTAATTCTTTAATGTTTTTACCAAAATAAATGTTTCCTAAATATTTCTTTTCTATTTTTCAGAATATTTTTAAATTATCTTTTTTGGATTAATTATTGTTGCGTGAACGGTACCGTAAAATTCTGACTAAGCCTTGACTTTTTAAATCTTGCATTTGATATTTTGTATGAAATTTTTAGATTATTTAGATGAATAATATTAATAATAAATTAATAATCTCTCTTTTATCTCTGCTCATAATAAAATGTTTTAGCTCTTTTTTTCAATGCATATAAACAAAAAAAAAATATTTAAAAATAATTTCCGGACCCTAATTTATTAATTAAATTTATTGTATATTTAATAAAAGTTTTATCACATTGAATTATTTTTCTTAGCAATGTTTAATTGTATTTCTCTAATTGAAAAAACAGAAGAATTTTTTTAATTGAATATGAAATTTTATGACCAAATTTTAAAAAATTATTTGTTACATATAAAAATAGGTATCTCTTTAAAAAAAAATTCAATACATTCATATTCAATTCAAAATTAATATTTGAAAATAATTCATATTCATAATCTCAAAATTCTATTTTAGTATATAAATTTTATCTTAATCGTCACTTGTAAAATAAATAATTTAAATCAAAAATTTAAAATTATTAATAATTATATTTTTTGATTGAATTTGATAAAATTACTTTAAAAATATATAAACCACAAAAAACGAATATAAGCTTACAAAGGAGAGGTACCCAAGTGACGGTGGGACTTCTGAATGAATCTTACAGGGTAGGTAGATTACCCCCCCCCCCCTTTGTATTATAAAATTTTTTTTATTTTTGCTAAATTAAGCTTCTGGCCGAGAGATGAAGCTTTTCCTTTTTGCCTTTTTCAATATCATTCATAAAGAATGAAAAGCCAATGTGAGCGGCGATGGCTTCTCAACACTTTTGCTGATAAGCAAAAATAGGTCAATAGTCAAAATTATTCTCTTATAAAAAATAAAATGAAAAAAATATTATGAGCAAATTATTAACATTAAAAGGCTTAAAAATTATTTTGCAAATGTAAAAAACAAAAAACAATTATTTGCAGGGCATGGGAATTGAACTTAAGAAGAAGAAAAAATGAATGGAAGGCATACCCACTAAGCCATCGCCGCTCACATTGGCTTTTCATTCTTTATGAGTGATATTGAAAAGGCAAAAAGGAAAAGCTTCATATCTCGGCCAGAAGCTTCATTTAGCAAAAATAAAAAAATTTTATAATACAAAGGGGGGGTAATCTACCCTGTAAGTTTCATTCAGAAGTCCCACCGTCACTTGGGTTTGTAAATATTTTTTATGCTTAAAATAGTTAGCAGAATAAAAATTTATGATGTTTAAAATAATTTGATAATTTTTTTTTATTTAATATTTTAATTTCATAAACAAAAGTGATTAATTGCATTTTTTGTTGTAACGATAGCGAGTTAAATTTTAGCTGTTATATATTTAATTTTCTACTTTCAAGTACATCATGATCACATGAGTTGCCTCTTGCAATTCGGTGACAGAAGTCTTATTAAATCATTTAAAAATTTCTAAGATTATTTATTATTTTGTACACTTTTTCTTGACTTTTTAATTATTTTAAATGTTGAATTAAGTATTAGGTTATTTTCGGTCCATATTTATTGATACAATTTTTGTTATGAGATAGTATTTTATTCTATTCGTGTTATAACACTTATTTTTTGTATATAATAAAAAAAAAAGCAAATTTATTTAACTTTTATTTTTTGTCGGATTATTAGCTTAATGATCATTTTTCTGGTATATTAATCTTTTCTTCATCTGTAATTTATTATAAAAATATATTCATATATTTAATTAAATGATGATAATTTTCAAATTTATATTAGGTATTATGATTATTGGCCAGGCTTGAATATTAGCTTAATAATAATAATAATGTAATATTTAAGAAATATCGAACTGTTGGTGTTATAAAAGGTCAAATTTGAACACTGACTAAATTAATATTCCTTTAATTAATTGCCTTTATTTGAAATTTAAATGAAATGAAACACATAAAAGCATATATAATGTTAAAAAAATCACTTTATTTTCAAATATTATTCATAAAAGTATTGATAAGAATTTTTTTTTGTGGAAAATTATTAAATCATATTTTAATGTTTTATGAATAAACCTGGATCTTCGCCAAAATTTTCTTAATTTAATTTCTTATATAAAATAATTACTCAAATATTTACTTTTTTAATTTTTTTTTTCTAATATAAATATAATAGCAATGATCGCAGGTTCAATGACCTTTTGGAGTTGGTCGTTCTCATCATTTAGTTTTATCTTTGTATTTTTATTTATGTTCCATAGATAATTAAATATTTTACTATTCGAATAAAAAATAATTTATATTCATTTTGAAGAGAAAATAACAATAAGAATAATTTAATATAAATTGTCATAGTTATAAAGATTAATATTAATTTTATGTAAATTTATCACTTATTTGATTATATTCATGATGAGATTAAATCAAATCAGAAAATTAAAATCATGATTAATAAATATCAATCAAATAATTTTAAATAAGCATAATGGAATTAATCTAATTTTTCTAATTAAAAAAAAATATATATAATTATAATGTAATGAAATATTTGTTTAATTAAATATTAAATACGCCTTTTCATTCAAGAATATCCTGGTGTAAAGCATGTGTATATAAAAAATTATACTTAAAATAAAAAAAAGTTTTAAATAAAATTGACGCCCAGAAGAAGTGAAGAAAAAACTTTTAAATTTGAATAAGCTTTTTAATATTTGTTTATAATTATAAAATGCACAAACGCAAATTAAATAATATTCAATAAAATTTAATTTTTGAGATATCAACAAATATTTATTTACGGTCTAAAATTCTAAAAATAATTTTATGCACGCACTAATTTGCTTGTGCATCAATGTTGGACAAAACAACATAAGGAATAAAACAGTTATAAAAATATTATTTGCTTTTCGATTTTTAAAGATATTTCCATTTTAATTCGAGTTTTTAACTAATTTAAAAAAAATAAAGAAGGATATGCGCATCAAACAAACTCAAAATAAGTGAGAAATCAGCATGTGATAAAAAATCAATACAAATGCAAAATAAGATAGTAAAATTCATAAATTCCATATTATAAATTATTATTAAAAAAAATATTTAAATAAAGTCGATTCACAGTATAAACGTAAAGCAAGTAAAAAACAAAAGAATAAGTAAAGTATTTGAAATTTCGAAATTTAATTAAAAACATAAATATAAAAAATTTAATGTATATTTAAAGATGATAAGAAAGAAATTTATTTAATAAAACAAATATTCACATAAAATTTAAAAATAATAATAATTCAAAAGCGACCGTGAAATCGGCCAATAAGTCATAGACATAATGTAATACAAAAAATGAATTTTAATTTGAAATAAATAAAAATTAAAGTTCAAGCAAACCAAAATTAAAATTGACTAATAAATAAAAACACTAAAAAATTAATTATTTACTACTATAATAACATGACAGAAATAGTTTTGCACAAAAATAGAAAATTATATATATGTAAGATAAATAATTATATGTAAACAATTAGAAAGATAAATTACCAGTGGCAAAGTAGTACAAAATTGTTTATAATTAATTAATGCTAATATGGCATTCACTTAAAAAACTCAACTCAACATATGCTTATTTTTTTGAAAGCCAATGCCAATAATTGGCTGTCAAAGTAATGTTCATTATAAAACAGTATTATTTAAAGCAAAATAATTAAGCAAATAATCCTATTTAAAAATTAATAAATCTTACATTTGTAAATAAAAAATAAAATATTGACAGTGTTGATTTGGCAACTGATATAATCAAGAAAGAAAATTCTATCGAATATGACAATAATTAAGTAATTAAATTAAATTTCAAATCAGAAGTATTTTTAATATAGGCTGGAGCAAAGAGAATATACGAGGCGCATCCGATCATGATTATTTGGATTAAAGTATGGGAATTTAGCACACATTTTTTAGTAAACAAAAATATTTTTTTAAAATTATATTATTAATAATACTTAAATTAAATGTGGGCAAACCGAAATATTTTAATGGAAAAATTAAAACCAAATTATCAATTTATTTTTGATTTCTAAACAAAGTGAAATATTTTAGTAATACTGCTAAACTAAATAATTAAAAAATATAATAATTAATTATGGAAATTCCCAAAATAGCAACCAAAAAAAACAACAACTAAAGAATACAAATTTATTATTACTATTAATATAAAAATATATTTTTAAATTTATAAAATGTGATGGCGCAAAATAAAAAAAATTATGAGCTTTTGGCAAAAGTAAACAAAAATAATATATAAGTTAAATCCCAAATTGAAAAATAGCAATATTAAAAGTTGAATAATAATAATTCCTAAAATTACCAAGTCCCAAAATTTCTTTTCCACTGTACTTTTTTCCAAATTCAGTAATGCTTAATTGAGGCTTTCTTCAAGCATATGTGCTTGTCTTATTTATATTTTGTCTTTAATATATTTTTCTTTATTTAATAATTTTTAGGACTGAAATAACTCATCATCGGACATATCCCCACACCCATTCTTTTGACATTTCGCCCAACCCTTAATTTATAAATTTGGCCAAAATATTTTTTATTTTTATTTTGATTGTTGACTAACTATTTCTAAAAATGAATAAAATCATCGAACAGATAATTATAAAATTATTTAAAATTATAAAATTTTGTTTGTTTTTTGTCTAGTATTCATTTCAAGGGCATTTTGAATTCTAAGAGACTTCAGATTTTCAACTGCAAAGGCCAAATTCAAGGCCGTCATTGCAATTCAAGGACGAATGAGAGCCCGATTCTTGAGAAAAGGTGTTTTTTCAGAATTCATTTCCTTTGGGTAGAAAAATTTCTATATAGGAAGGCTTATATCATAACATAATAATGCTCGAATTTTTGGGAATCGTATCTCCTAATGAAATGTTATGCCACCCGACACTTTTAGATAGTTTAATTTTGTTGCTTTTTAGAATATATTTTTTATAAAATTTATTAAAATAATTTTGTTATTTTTTAAAAATCTAAAATTATCTGTTATTATTTATGGGTTAATTTTGTAGTTTTCATTCAATATTTTATTCAATTCTTTTTTTATTCTCATGGTGAATAGATTCGTCTTGCGTTCAATTGGTTTATCGGTTATTGATGGTTAAAACTATAATTAATTATAATTTAATTAATTATCAATAAATTATTTTTTAATCTATTTTTAACATATTTATTTTGTTTGTATTTTTCTATTTGTTTATATTTCTATCATTAAGAGTATTTTCCCTGAAAAGAATGAATGCGATCGCTGTCCAATATCAAATATTTTCATCAAATGACTTTTAATTTAAATCTTTTTAAAACAGAAAATTTTTCCTTTCAACAACTTTTTTTAAATTTCTTGGATAATAAATTTATAGGAATTTTCTCTCATTTTTTTTTCTTTTTATAATAATAATAATTTTTATTAAAACTTGTAATCTGTTCTTATTTCTTATAACCTATTATTTATTCGATGAAATATTTGTAATAATAAATAATATTTAATTTGAGACATTTCTAATGTTTTTGTCATGTGATTTCTTCAAATGTAAGTAAGTGATTTTTGCTTTTGGATTTTTGATTTTCTTAAAAGATTATTACTATTTAATAGCTTTGTATTTAACAAAGATATGTTTTATAAAGTGAATTTGTATTTAATTTAACTTTGTTATTGGTAAGTTCTTTGTTTTGTTTCGATCCTATTAGTTATAATTTTTTTTTATAAAAGATAAATTGATATTTGAGAAATAAAAATTTCATCTGAATTGCTAAAACATGTGCATTTTTACATACTCCTTATTTATTAATGTCGGAAATGGATTTAATGTTTTGTATTATAATTTTTTAAGTTAATGGCGAATTTATTAGGGACTTATTTAATTTGAAATTTTCGATTAATTTAACAAATTTTCGCGGATTAAGGCTAATTTTCCTATATAATTTTTTATATTAATATTTTAAATTAATTTTTATATTTTAAAGAATTTTATCATTAAATTTAAATTTTGTAATTTTTTTTGATAGTAATATGTTATAATGCTTATAAATTGCATTATTTATTTTTAATCTTTTTAAAAAACATAGATTGATAAGAAAAATAGTAATTAGACTTTTCGTTCATTGGAACATATTCAATAAAATAATTATAAACAATTTATAACAAAGAGTAATTGTTTTTTTAATAAGTTTCATTTTTTAATCCATTTTTTATAATGAAAATTTATTTATAAAAATAAATATAAATAAAAAATAAATAATTTCCATTCCTCTGCTCAATATTGTTACTCTTCTATTAGTATTATTTATTTTATTTTTATATTAAATGTATTTAAAATAAATCCATTAATTTCCAAAAAGATGAAATTGACTTTTTTTGTGGCGAATTCTGAATTTATTAATATTTTACAATATAGTTTATTTTTAGTATAAATATGATAAAATTCAAAGTTAATATTTTAATATTTATGATTTCATTTTATACTAACAGAATACAAAATTGTCATTTAATTAATTATCAGTAATTAATTTTTAGAAAAATTTTCTATTTTATTAGCTATAATATTTCTACTCATTAACATTCTTAATAATTATTATATATATTTTTTATTTTTATTTCATTTCCAAATTTCATGGCAATGAGCCGGCAGCTTTATTTAATTATTAGCCTTTGTTTAGCTCATAAATATTTTCTTATATAAATGATCAATTTCTGTTAAAATGTTTCATATTTAAGCATATGCTTAAAAGTATTTTATTTCTATTTTTAAAAATTTCTATTTTATTATGGATAATTATTACCTTTATAAATCCGAAAATCAATCATAATACTAACAAAAAATGATTCATTGAATACTGAAGCAAATAATTATATTTTTCGAGATTTTTGAATGCCTTTTTCTAAAATAAATAAATTAACACAAATTAAAATATTTTGGTTAAGTAAAGAATAAATATAGTTGAAAAATTTTTGAAAATTTAAAATGTGATCGCGTGAAAAAGTCATTTTTATTTTATTGTATTTTTAAAATAAATATCCCATACCTATTTATCAACGACCTGAAAGTGTAAAACAGTTTATGGTCAAAATTTTTATATCTAATTAATGTTTATTCTATTTTATGCTTTTTTAATCTTTGTTTAAAAAATTTTTATAATAAAATAATTCCTTAAAATATTTTACCTTCATTTTATCAGTCTCTCAAACAAGGTAAAAAAATTTATTTATTCATATGCAATAAATATTTATTTAGTTTTTTTCTTTTTATCGTCCAACACATCAAATTGGAATGTATTCAAATGTTTTTTATTATTAAGAATAAATTGTTATTTTTTTACACCCTGAATTTTTTATATTTAATTTCAAATGAATTTGATATTAAAATATTTGTAATTGTAACATTTAAATTTTTATTATTTATAATATGGATATTTAAGTTTTAAATATTGAAAATTAATTTATCTTAGAAGATTTTCAATTTTATTTGCTACATTTATTTCAGATTTGTAATAAAATTATTACATTTAATTCTCATTTAGTAAAATTTATTTTTATAATTAAAAGTAATACATTCTATTACCTTTTTGCCAATACTTTATAATCATTATTTTAAAAGAAGAAAATATTATATTATTTAAATTTTCTCATCGATATTTATGTGTGAAAATAATGAAAAGAAACCTACAAAATTATTTTTATTCTTTTCGCATTTCAAGAAATTCATTAATATTTTTGATTTTTGTTTTATAATCATTTATTTGATTTATTTTTTATGTTTTAAAGCTAAAAATTATTTTTTTTTTGGGGTTTTTAATATGTTTTTTAAACATTTCATTTATTTTATTATAAGTATATCGTAGTAATAAATTGGCTTATGTAGGCAACGTGTTTTTTTTATATTTAACTTTTATAATTTAATTTCTTTTCCTTAGTTTTAAATCATGTCCAATTCACAACCAACTTGTCAGTTTTGTTTGCTCAAATTTTTATATTAATATTTTATTTATTTTTCCCACAAACAAAATTTTTTTTGTTATGCCACCCGACACTTTTAGATAGTTTAATTTTGTTGCTTTTTAGAATATATTTTTTTATAAAATTTATTAAAATAATTTTGTTATTTTTTAAAAATCTAAAATTATCTGATATTATTTATGGGTTAATTTTGTAGTTTTCATTCAACATTTTATTCAATTCTTTTTTTATTCTCATGGTGAATAGATTCGTCTTGCGTTCAATTGGTTTATCGGTTATTGATGGTTAAAACTATAACTAATTATAATTTAATTAATTATCAATAAATTATTTTTTAATCTATTTTTAACATATTTATTTTGTTTGTATTTTTCTCTTTGTTTATATTTCTATCATTAAGAGTATTTTCCCTGAAAAGAATGAATGCGATCGCTGTCCAATATCAAATATTTTCATCAAATGACTTTTAATTTAAATCTTTTTAAAACAGAAAATTTTTCCTTTCAACAACTTTTTTTAAATTTCTTGGATAATAAATTTATAGGAATTTTCTCTCATTTTTTTTTCTTTTTATAATAATAATAATTTTTATTAAAACTTGTAATCTGTTCTTATTTCTTATAACCTATTATTTATTCGATGAAATATTTGTAATAATAAATAATATTTAATTTGAGACATTTCTAATGTTTTTGTCATGTGATTTCTTCAAATGTAAGTAAGTGATTTTTGCTTTTGGATTTTTGATTTTCTTAAAAGATTATTACTATTTAATAGCTTTGTATTTAACAAAGATATGTTTTATAAAGTGAATTTGTATTTAATTTAACTTTGTTATTGGTAAGTTCTTTGTTTTGTTTCGATCCTATTAGTTATAATTTTTTTTTATAAAAGATAAATTGATATTTGAGAAATAAAAATTTCATCTGAATTGCTAAAACATGTGCATTTTTACATACTCCTTATTTATTAATGTCGGAAATGGATTTAATGTTTTGTATTATAATTTTTTAAGTTAATGGCGAATTTATTAGGGACTTATTTAATTTGAAATTTTCGATTAATTTAACAAATTTTCGCGGATTAAGGCTAATTTTCCTATATAATTTTTTATATTAATATTTTAAATTAATTTTTATATTTTAAAGAATTTTATCATTAAATTTAAATTTTGTAATTTTTTTTGATAGTAATATGTTATAATGCTTATAAATTGCATTATTTATTTTTAATCTTTTTAAAAAACATAGATTGATAAGAAAAATAGTAATTAGACTTTTCGTTCATTGGAACATATTCAATAAAATAATTATAAACAATTTATAACAAAGAGTAATTGTTTTTTTAATAAGTTTCATTTTTTAATCCATTTTTTATAATGAAAATTTATTTATAAAAATAAATATAAATAAAAAATAAATAATTTCCATTCCTCTGCTCAATATTGTTACTCATCTATTAGTATTATTTATTTTATTTTTATATTAAATGTATTTAAAATAAATCCATTAATTTCCAAAAAGATGAAATTGACTTTTTTTGTGGCGAATTCTGAATTTATTAATATTTTACAATATAGTTTATTTTTAGTATAAATATGATAAAATTCAAAGTTAATATTTTAATATTTATGATTTCATTTTATACTAACAGAATACAAAATTGTCATTTAATTAATTATCAGTAATTAATTTTTAGAAACATTTTCTATTTTATTAGCTATAATATTTCTACTCATTAACATTCTAATAATTATTATATATATTTTTTATTTTTATTTCATTTCCAAATTTCATGGCAATGACAGCTTTATTTAATTATTAGCCTTTGTTTAGCTCATAAATATTTTCTTATATAAATGATCAATTTCTGTTAAAATGTTTCATATTTAAGCATATGCTTAAAAGTATTTTATTTCTATTTTTAAAATTTTCTATTTTATTATGGATAATTATTACCTTTATAAATCCGAAAATCAATCATAATACTAACAAAAAATGATTCATTGAATACTGAAGCAAATAATTATATATAGTAATTTTGATTAAATATAATTTTTTAAAAGTTTCATTTTAATTCAAATTTAAACAAAAAAAAACATGCAAAAAGTAGTTATCGTATTATTAAATTGAAATTATTTCTTCATGATTCAGTATTGGTAGTTTCAATCTTTTGTATTTAATTTTCAAAATTTAATCATTTTCTTAAATCGTAAAGAACAAATGGGGCAATATAGGGAAGGGTCAGCAGGGGAATTCCGACTTATTGCAACTTTTGGGGGTTTGGGGATTTGAAAGGGTCGGAAACACAAAATGGGAACTTGTCGGGAATGCAAAAGTAGGGAATCAACAAGGGGAGAAGAGTCGAAGAAGTGGCGCGGAGAAATTCGAAGTCCCAATGTTGTGTCGAATGCGCTGCAAATCGAAGCAGAGACAAACAAAAACAAAACGGCGATGAAGAACAATTTATTTAAAACACGGAGGGAAAAAGGACAATGAAGTGACGAGGGAAATTGATTGAAGAAAGGCGAAGTAAAATTAAAACATAATTGAAGAGGAGGGAAATCTGAGTCCAAAAAACGAAGTGAATAAAGTGGGAAAAATAAATAAAACACAAATAATTTAAATGTAAAATGAACGCAAAAGGTATCGTAAGATAAATGGTCAATTCCATCACGTGCCACGCTCCACCAAGACAGTGTCCTCACTGTCGAAAATTCGAACCGCCGCATCCTCCCCCGGCACCATCAGTTGAGCGCCCGCGAAACGGTGCGGTTGCGGCGAGCAAGTGGTGCAGTGTTCTGAAAAAATAAAAGAGGGAGGGGGGCGAGTATAATTGGGACTTAGATAAATGGGGTCTTTCGGACATGGACAGATTTTTCCATTTCGTCTTCCATAATAATTGTCGACAAAATTTGGTGGAAAAGTAATTGAGAAAAGGCTTGGAGGTTTGTTTTGCAAAACAAAACCATGCTTTTCAACTCCATTAATCCGATTTTGACATGATTGATTCGATTTGTATTTTGAATTGACAAATATTCGATTTGAATTCGACTTGTCCAAATTTTTGGAAATTTCGGGAGATTTTTTGGGCTGGTTTTTAGCCAAAATGTTTAATTGGGAACGTTCCTTTTTAAATTTGGAATTGATAAAAACATGTGAATTTCCCGATTTTTGGGATTGGCAAATGTTTTTATTGGAGGGATTTTGATTGAGAACTGTCGGTTTAAAAAATGAATTGGGTTTTTGAGAAAGATGACATTTTTCCACAAGACTTTTCGCGTCTTCCTTTTTGTCGAAGCATCTCAAAATTTTCTGGAATTTGTTAGAAAATATTTTGAATCCTTTCCTCTTCAAAAATTTTCAGCAAAAATTGACTCTAACAAATTTCTGAACTCGTCTCTTTCGGCGGACACGTCCTTTAATTCCTTTTCCAATCGATGGGTTTTCTCTTCAAATCCATTTTTCGGTACCTTTTCAATCTTTTCCGTCTGATCAAATTTGGAGATTGAACTATTTTTTGGCATAAAATCTTTATGCATTTCCAGCCATTATTTGGATTCGTTAGAGACTGATGGGGATGGAATTGGATTGGGTCAAATGGCAATTTTTCGGGATTGAAATTTAAAAAATTTTTCGGAATATGATTGTCCACCAAGATTTGGCTTCCAAATTCCTTAACTTTTATTGGGAATGGCTTTGAGTTGTAGGGAAAACGAGCTTTTTGGGATTTTTCAACGAAAATTCTTGAGAAGGAGCCATTGAGAATTTGTTGGTTGCCGTCCCACTCAGAAATGGAATGCATCTCCATCAAAATCTGTTGTTGGGTTGGCTTTTCCTTTTTTGTCGTTACAATTGGTTGAAAAGGAATTTTTGCTCCTTCAAATTGATTTTGCACTTTTTCGAAGCCTTTCAAATGTTGCTTGTTCGGGTCGTGCTCGCTTTCAGAGCGCATTTGGATATTTTTTGGATGCTCATCGAATTGTTGAATGAGCGGACGCTGATAAGAAATTTGGTGGTGCTGTTGGCACGCTTGAGCATACCGGACCGGTTTTTGCTCTCGCCAGCTTTCGTCTTCTGTCCAATTTTGAAAAATTTCGCCGTGAATTTTCCGAGCTGGATAAAATTCATTTTGGCCATTTTGAAGTGCGAGTTTTTGTGAATTCGTTTGGGGAATTTGATTTGGGAATTCACAAAAATTTTGTTGGCCGAATTGGTTTCTGTCCGAATCCCAATTTGGTCGGCTATGCCCATTTTCATAACCATTTTGACCGTAACTGTTTTTAGGGCATTGGAAATTGTTATGGGAAATTTGATTTTGATCAGAAAATTTTCGGTAAAATTGGTTTCGTTCTGAATTCCAATTAACATGAGACAGCCCTTCATCATATTCATTTTGGCCATAATTTTGCGAAAATCGGTGCCGAACTGGTTGCCGATTTTCCATTTCATTTTCGCCCAAAGAGCCAAAATTTTGAAATTGGGTGGCGTTATTTCCAACCATTGGCTCCTCTTGGTAAATTTGAGAGGAAGAAGCACATTGAGAAAAATTGGGAAATTGATTTTGAGGCGGTTGGGAATATTGATTTTGGGGGAAATTTTGTTGGGTCATTTGGCTTTGATGAGAAAAATTTTGAAAGGGCTGAGATTGGTAGGAATAATTTTGTTGAAAATTTTGGTCTTGGGACGAATGCAAACCTCCGTTTACATTTTGGTTCGTCCTCGCACTCATCACTGATTCATTGATGTAATAGTCGAGCAATAAATTCATTGCTTAACGCAAAAAATAAATTAGGAAAAACTGAAAATTGGTGCTGAAAAATAAATTAAGCAAATTTCGAAAATGAATAGGAAAAAGTCAAATGTTGCTTGTTGCACAATCGGCTCGCTTTTCGGCTGCTGAAAGGCTGGGTTTACGCCGTCTCTGCAGGAGCGCCACGTAAAGAACAAATGGGGCAATATAGGGAAGGGTCAGCAGGGGAATTCCGACTTATTGCAACTTTTGGGGGTTTGGGGATTTGAAAGGGTCGGAAACACAAAATGGGAACTTGTCGGGAATGCAAAAGTAGGGAATCAACAAGGGGAGAAGAGTCGAAGAAGTGGCGCGGAGAAATTCGAAGTCCCAATGTTGTGTCGAATGCGCTGCAAATCGAAGCAGAGACAAACAAAAACAAAACGGCGATGAAGAACAATTTATTTAAAACATGGAGGGAAAAAGGAGAATGAAGTGACGAGGGAAATTGATTGAAGAAAGGCGAAGTAAAATTAAAACATAATTGAAGAGGAGGGAAATCTGAGTCCAAAAAACGAAGTGAATAAAGTGGGAAAAATAAATAAAACACAAATAATTTAAATGTAAAATGAACGCAAAAGGTATCGTAAGATAAATGGTCAATTCCATCACGAAATCATTTAAAAGATTGAATTATATTTATATATTCTAGTACCATTTAATTATTAATTACAAGAATTCAGTTATGATTAATGAAAATATTTTGTAAATTTTTTTGCAGTAAATAATTATGTTTTTAAATTGTTTATATAAATATTCAATATTCCATAGATTAAAATGATTTAATAGATATGAGCATATTATTAGTTGCACTCAATGTTTTACGCAACGAAACAAAAAAAAATTTACGTCATATATTTAATAATTCATTTAAAAAACTAATTTAATTAAAATATTCTAACTTAATATAATCAATTAAAATTATGTTTGTTAATCATTTTATGATTTTATTTTTTGGTTTGATTTTTTATTCTTATAGTTAAAGACGAAATATTTTTTGTATTTAATATT
Organism: Heterodera schachtii; assembly: GCA_023374025.1. Taxonomy (NCBI): domain Eukaryota; kingdom Metazoa; phylum Nematoda; class Chromadorea; order Rhabditida; family Heteroderidae; genus Heterodera; species Heterodera schachtii. The sequence continues at coordinate 489,738 of SIJG01000049.1, forward strand.
CTCGTCGGATCTTCACGACATGCATACTCTTGTCAGTCATAGTTTTCTTTTTTTGTAAAATTCTTTTATTAATTTCCGCTTAATTATTTATTATATTATAGAAAAGTACCAAATAATAAATTTTTTTTCTATGAGATTTTCTGTGATTTATTTTAAGATAAATAATTGAATTTAAATTTACTTATTTTAAAAATGTATTGTAAAATTTTCTATCTGTATGTTATCAGAAATTATTTATAAAGAAATGATATATATATATATATATAATATGTGTTTTTACAATTTAATTTTTTTTGTATTCTAAATACTTCGTTGAGTAAGTATATTTCAAATCCTTTTTGTTTCAATAAATTAGAAATATTTAATTGTAATTAGTAAAATAAAATAAATTTATTTTATAAATCAATAATTTTATTTGTTTTTGCATCATTGTTGGTGCATTGAATGTGTTTAAATATCAATTATTTTTGTCTTGAAAATTTTTATCTCATTTTATTACATTATAATTTTGTTGGCTAAGTTTAATTAAATAAAAAATTTCAACATTTAAAAAATCGTTAGCATATTTAGTGAAACATAATTAACCAATGTTGAAATGGCAATTAAAATTAAATTTAAAATTGCATTAAAGCTTTAAATGTCTTGAAAATTTTAACGTAGAAGAAACAAATTTTTAATTTGAATGGAATAAACAATAAAAATATTAAACTAATTCAAAATTACGTCAAATTACGAATACTAAACAGACAATTGTTCTCTTTACACAGCAAGTGAAATATTAATGAAAAAATATAACATTCAGTTTAATAAGAATGAACAAATTGATAGGAAATAAATAAATTGTAAATTCAAAAATTACTTTCAAAAGCTTTTTAAATCATTCAAGTGGTATGAATAACAGTTTAATAAATAGAATTTTTCTTAATTTTTAAATCAATAGAAAAAGAAAAATAATACTTTTAGATATTATAAAAATAATTTTAATTCAAAATAAAATAATAGCATTTTAATTATTACGAACATCGATATTTTTGTCACTTCGGCTAACCACGATTTTTTTTAGTAATTTAAAGAAATAATTGAAAAATAAAAACAAAAAAAAAAATTATTATAAATTATAAGAGAAAGGTGATGCATTTAAAATTCTTTGTGCTTACGCGATATTTAAAAAAATACAATGCACAAAAAGGAGAAACTGAAAAAAATTGTAAAAAAAATAAATTTGGTAAAAAAAGAATTTATTTAATATGAAAAATGAATATTATTATAACTTATATTTTTGTCTAAATAAGAATTGTTTACTAATGAACTCTTTCCAAACAATAAAGCAAATATAAACTTATGCAATGGAGAATTAAGTTAAGGCAATGATTAAAATTTTTTGATAAAAATTATTGAACAAAAAGCTTTAAATCTTTCAATAAATTACTATTATTTAATGCTTAAAAGAAGCTCTCCAAGTTCATTTGTCTATTTATTTTTTTTAAACAACAGAGAATAATTGTAAAAAATGAAAAAAGCGCCAATAATTCATTGCAAAATAAACAAAATTCCAATGAATTTAAATAGAAAACCAAGGACTTTCTTGTTTATTTATCGACTAATCAAAAATATTAAAAAGAAAACATTAAATGGTTCTAAAATAAAATAAAATCAAAAACAATAAAATAAAACAAAGTTCTCAGAGTTGAAAAAAGAGATTTTCTTTTATTTCAGTTGTTATTATTAAATAATTCGGCTGTTAAGAATATTTGTCACTATATTAAATTGAATTATAAGCTATACAAAATTGTAAAGTTTAGAGATAATTAATTGGTTTAAATTTATTAAATATAAAAGGATAAGTGAAACAAAAGAGAGAAAATAATTTAAATAGAAATAAATTTAATTAAAATGAATTTATAAATTTTTAAGGAAACAATTTTAAAATGTTTAAACATTCAACTTGTAAATTCTGCTGTATTTTAAATACAGATTAAAACAAAAATAAATGCTAACAGTTAAATTCTAGAAGGGCAGCCATGATGTGTGCAATTGTGTCCTTGACGAGTTATGAATCTGAAAAAATACCTTTTACTAAATATGTAAATTGAATAGAAACAATTAAATATTAAAAGCGAGATTAAATTTTTATATTTAAAAATATTAAATTCATTAAAAAATAAAAAGAACAAAACCCAAATAAATTAATTTTTTAAATATAAATTGTTATCGGGGTATCAGGAAACTCTCAGCATATTTGAATTAGTAAAATTATTGCTTATTTAGTTATACCATTTGAAAAAGAAAAACATAAACTAATAAATTTAATAAATTTTGTTGAGGTAAGAGAAAGATTTAAATTCAAAAAAAAAACTAATAACCTAGAATTAATTAAAAATTTTTATGCATTATAAAGTTATTAGCCAATTAATTTGGCTAAAAACGCACATGTTTTACATTAACTAAGGCTTAGAAAACAAAAATAATTAAACTTTAATAGAAACAAAATAAGCTTAATAAAAACTATTAAATACAAAAAAACACTGACTAATACCAATAAATATTTATTTTCATTAAAAAATATATATTTTTTGAATTGTTTTATTCAATGTTATTCTATAAAAATATAAGAATAAAATTCATTAATTCAAAAATATTATATAGAAAACTATATATAAAAAAAATAAAATTCATTTAAAAAAATAAAAATTTTAAATTATTATTTAAATTATCAAACTAATCATAAAAAAATCTTTTCATACCTTTTTTTCTTTAAAATTTAAATTATTTAAATCAATTATAAAATTAATAAAAATAACGAATTTCATAATTAAATTAAATTTTTTGGCGTGATTTCTTATAATTTTAAAACCAATTCAAGCATTTTTTGAAAACTAAAAAATATCGGTCCCTTGAAATAATAAAATAATCACACAAAAAAAAAATTTAATATTTATTTGTAAAAAAAAGTTGAAACATTTTGATTTACAATAATTTTTTCAAATAACTACTCAATTAATACCTTCTAAACATAAAATAAAGAGATAAATAAAAGAAAATGAATTTAATTTTTATATTAAAATATTTTGTCCTGTAAATTATTTTCGAAAAATACAAAATAAATCTGTGTGTCAATTAATAAAATTATATCAACTTACTTTTATAAAATAAAATGAGGATTTATTTTTAAAAATATTATTTTAACTTTTTATCTATCATAGCACTTCCCATTCTTTAATGAATGTCCAATGTTTAAATAAATTAATTAAATTACTAAATGAATTATGTTATATTATTTTTATATTTTTATTCATATAAAAAAATTTCATTTTTGTTTATTTTTATTTTTAATTGATTGACATAATTAGTTATTATAAAATATTTATGAATTTTTTGTAATTTGGTCTAATTTAACATTATAATTTTTAACATTTTTTAAATTTATTTATTTAATGCTAAATTTTTCTCCGTTAATTTTTTATTTAAATATTCGATAAATAATCCTTGACCACCACCATATCGACCCATCAAAGCCCGCTTTAATTTGCTGCTGGAGTTATTATGACTCAAACTTTTTATGTCCAATTAAGCTATTTTTTCTATTGTTTTATCTTTTTATTTAAAAAACCAAATCATTAAAATTATTGGTTTATTTTGTTTAAATTTCAATTATTTTTAAGTTAAGAGATTTATTTATATGTATTATTATGTTTTTAAGCATCACTGTTAGTAATATTTTTATTTTTATATTTAAATATAACTATTTGTTCTAATTAATAAATCATGACGTAAATCTTCATTTTTATTAAGAGTTAGTTCTTACTGTCCTTTTTTAATTATTTTAGATAATTATTTTCGCAATTATAATTTATTTCCAAAAAATTCAGGACAATTCTTAGAGGTGAATTTTTTGTCTTTATTGTATTTTTATTAATAAGATTTTCAAAATAATAAAAAAGCATATAATTGTATTAAGTTGTCAAATTTTAATGACATTTATATTTCTGAGTTGATTTTATATGACGATTTTTGTACTTAATTGTTAATTAAATAATGTTTACTATTGAAATGCATTCAATTGCTTATTTATATTATTCGTTTTTGTTTTTTAGTTTAATCATTTATGAAGTAATAAACATGCTATGTATGATCTTAAAGATTTCTTATATTATTTTTAAGAATTAAAATTCGTTTAAATAAAATATATTATTTTATTCATCGATACATATTATTTAATATCTTTTAATATTTCTATTTATTTAATTTTAAATGCTTTAGATTTTGTTTTAATTTTAAATGATATTATTTTTATTTATTTTCTCTTTCAATTGTAGTGTCAGAGAAAATTTAAAATTGTGCCCATTCCATTCATTGTTTGCATCAGTATTAAATTATTAATATTAATATTTTATTTAATATTTATATTTAATTATTTATATTTAATTCTTTCATAATTTCACTTGGATGAAATGCTTCCAATTTATTTCTTCTAATTTAATTATTATCAAATTTATTTTAGAATAGTTTGGGTTTTCGGTATCGTTAAACATCGCTGAAATTTAATAATTGTTTGGTTATAATAAAAGCACATAGCTGAAACTTTCTCGAAGTGCATCATTTAAACTGTGAAGAAATTTACAAATATTTTTATTTCTTTTTCAACATTATAATTAACGAAACTTTTGGAATTTAAAAGTTTTAAAGAATATTTTTTCATTGAGGGTTTTTAGGACCTACCCATTTCAATTTTTGAGAAAAATCTCGTTCTAAAGTCTCTTGAAGTCTCGGGGTTGAGTCTCTGTCTCGGGAATAAAATTCGGCGGAAAATATTCTGTTTAACATGGTTTTATTTATTTTTATTATTTTCAGTTAAATTTATTGTTTTTTTATCTTCATCTTGTCCCGGTGTAGTAGACGTTTTTATCACCTGTCAGATAATTTTTAATTAAGTTATTTATTAGTAAGTTGCTTTAGAAATTAAAAAGTTTACCCTTAATTTACATCTTTATTCCATTTAAGCTTATTGTTTATTTGTTTTTTCTAAGCAATGCTAGACATAATTGCGGACCGGACAATTGCGGACGACAATTGCGGATCGTACTTTTGCGGACGACAATTGCGGACGACAATTGCGGACCTTACTTTTGCGGACGACAATTGCGGACGACAATTGCGGACCGTACTTTTGCGGACCGTACTTTTGGCAAAAAATTAACTGGAAGGGTGGGCCTCGTCAGTACGATCCCTTCCGTATTACAAATTCGAAAACCTAAGTGTGTTTCGGCCCTTCCGTAGACACACCAAATAAGAAAGCTCACAGCAATAAATTAATAAATAACAAATAGAAAGCACAAATTAAGGAGAAAAAAGCAAAGCATAGGATGATAAAGCTATAATATGTTTATTTTATTGGCTTGCTGAAGGCCCAACAACAGCTTCTACGATATCACAAAAATTATTGGCCCCAATTATCGATGTCGTTTCCCGCTAGTCTATATTGTAAAGCTCTAAGATGCTCTAAATACTGTTGATCGGTCGGTTCTTCAATCTCATCGAATACCATTACCATTCGTTTAATTGCTGCATCATTTTCTCTATACTTTTTTGCTCTTGGTCGAAGAAGTCTTGAGTTATTTTTATGTTCATAAGTTGTATTTGTAGAAGCTGTTGTTGGGCCTTCAGCAAGCCAATAAAATAAACATATTATAGCTTTATCATCCTATGCTTTGCTTTTTTCTCCTTAATTTGTGCTTTCTATTTGTTATTTATTAATTTATTGCTGTGAGCTTTCTTATTTGGTGTGTCTACGGAAGGGCCGAAACACACTTAGGTTTTCGAATTTGTAATACGGAAGGGATCGTACTGACGAGGCCCACCCTTCTAGTTAATTTTTTGCCAAAAGTACGGTCCGCAAAAGTACGGTCCGCAATTGTCGTCCGCAATTGTCGTCCGCAAAAGTAAGGTCCGCAATTGTCGTCCGCAATTGTCATCCGCAAAAGTACGGTCCGCAATTGTCGTCCGCAATTGTCGTCCGCAATTGTCCGGTCCGCAATTGCCGTCCGCAATTGTCGTCCGCAAAAGTAAGGTCCGCAATTGTCGTCCGCAATTGTCGTCCGCAAAAGTAAGGTCCGCAATTGTCGTCCGCAATTGTCGTCCGCAAAAGTAAGGTCCGCAATTGTCGTCCGCAATTGTCGTCCGCAAAAGTACGGTCCGCAATTGTCGTCCGCAATTGTCGTTTATAAATTTGCTAATTTTGTTTCTTTTTTGAAAAAATAATATACAATATATTAAGAAAAGAAAACCAATTTTGCAATAAAGATATAATAAAAATTTATTTAAAATATGCAGCTGATAAAGAAAAAACGACTATATAAAAATTTATATAAATAAATAATTATTTTTAAAAAAGAAGTTTTATTTTAAACTTTTTGTTAAAATAAATTTTTTCTTTAATTTTAATATTGTCATTATCGATCAAAGTTAAATTTTTATTTTTATTTGTTCGTTCAGGTAATTTAGACCTTTATTTTTTGCGGAATGCAAACCGAAAAATAGAGTTTTTAGAATTTATCTTTTTAAAAATTCGCAAAATTGAGTTAAAGGATTCATTAAATAAAAATTATATTTTTTATTTGTAGAATTATAACATTTAGTATGATTCAGTAACAAAAAAATTAAATAAATAAAAAAAATTTCCTTTTATTATATTTATTCTTGTTTCTGTCTTTTTGCAAATATATTTAGTTTCATTTTCATTTTTTATTTTGTGGCCTTGTAATGTTGGAATTTAAGAATTAGTTATTAATTTTATCCTGAATTCTAATATATATTATAAGTTAATTATTGGTACAGTAAAAATTAATCTAATTTTAAATGATTATTCAATGTAAAAAAAATATTTCGCAAAACAAAGCAAAGTGAGAAAAACAACAAAGTATTAAACATTTGTACATTTTAAATTAATTAGTTTTAATGTAAAAATATTTGAAAAAAAACTATGTATGATGAATTTGTCTCTATTTTATATCATTTTTTCTTTTAAAATTTATTAAAATTTATTAATAAAAAATATTCAGGAGGTTATAAGTTGGAATTTGAGAAAATTCTTACGAATTTACAATGTGAGCTCAAATGCGTAAAATTAATTTACCATATAAAATTATGGAAATTCGAGTGACATGATATATTAATAATTAAAATTAAATTATTTAGTATAAAAATCACAAACTATTTCTTTAAACTTCTGGTTCTTTTTAATAAGATAATTAATATTAATATTTTTAAGCCAAAAACGGTGCCTAAAAAGAAAAAACGAATAGGAAGACCGCGTCGAAAGAATTAAGTAATAATTAAAAACCAACAAAAATGAAAATTTAATATCAATTTTGCAACAAATAACAAATTATTATTATAAAATGTAGCAAATTATTTTCAAATGGTATAATGTAAAAAATTATCATATAAGCAACAAAGTATATTTATATGAATTTACCTTTAAGAAGAAATAATTAATATAAAAAAATTACACCAAATTAATTGTATTATTTATTGTTTTCTTTAAAATTGTAAAAAAATAGAAAATTATTTAATTAATCCTTTCACTACATGTAATTTTAAAACTATTTATTTTTGAACTTCTGATAAATATCAAATAATAAATTCCCCTTAAAGTCGTAAAAGCATTAAAATTGAAATGAAAGTAATTATTCTGCGAAGATACTGATGAGTAACAACACATCATTCAATTTGAAATAAATTAACATTTTTGAACTAAAAATTGAATAATTATTTTACAATAATAAATAAGATTAAATCAAAATTTCAATCATCATATAAAATCAACCTTCGTAATAAAATAATATAAAAATCAAAAAAGTAATGATCAAATATTTATCATTTACAAATTATTTAATCCGGCACATCTGGACAATTAGCAGTGCTTAAAAGTAGGTTAATTTTAAAAAAGCGAAATGACAAAATTAAGTGCATCTTTAATATGTAATATTTCAGTAACTAAAAGATCACATCAAAATTTTAAAACATGTAAAGCTAAAATACATATAACGAAAAAAAAAATTAAGAAAAACATTTTCAATTTATAAATATACATATAATACATCAAAGAAACGAGCTAAAATAAATTGGAAAGAACATAATCATATTAAAAATAATAAAAAATATATAAAAAAATAAATATTTTGATTGTTGTAATTTTTTTTATTCATAATTAAAGAGGCAAAAGTATCATTAATTTTTTTTTAATAATATTTTTTTTAGTTATTATTAATTATTTAATAATTAAAAAGAAATAAATACTGTGTGACATACTCTTTAACATCTTAATTAATTTAAAAAATAAAGATTTAAAACATTTCAAAAGGCCTTATTGGCCAGATTGATTAAAAATTTATTAAAAATTATAAAGTTATTAATGGTCTATGCATTCTGAAAAAATAATTTAAAAAATAACCCTTCAAAACACCTCAAATGAGAAAAATTAATGACGAAATTATTATTTAAAATGATATAACTGGCAATTTATTAATTAAATAAACTTCACTAAAAATAAGACGGTGATAAATTAATAAATAATAAAATATGTAAATAGTCTTTTGGGAAACGAGAAATCAAATTACCATGATATTTTTGAGTTATAAAGTATATAATTTTTAAATTAAAAAAATAATATTATAATAATATGAGAACAATTTTTTATCATTAGCATTTAAATAAAATAAATGTGTTGAAGAAATTTAATTATTGGTTATTTGAAATTTTCTTGTCCGCATTTCTCTTAACAAATATTCATTTTTAATTTAATTTTTTCTTTTTATAATATTAATTATTTTGGCTACCTAATACGTATCTTTTTATTTAATATACCTAATATAAAAGAAAAAAATTATAATATAGATAAATAAAATTTATTTTTGAAATTAATCAAAAAGAAAATTAAAAGTAAAAATAATTAAGCATTTCTGATCATTAATTTGTATTTAAATTAACTTTTTGATTTTTAAATCAATTTATTTATATTAAATAAAAAAAATATAATTATATTATATTTTATTAAACAATTGTAGAATATTTAGAATGAAATTACGTTTCAGCTGAATTGTTATTATTTTTTGTCATATCTTTTTTTATATACAAAAAAATCCAACAAAAATTATTGTTTTTATGGGTTTATTTATTGCTTAAATTATTAATTATATTTCTAAATATGCTTATGTTGTTTTAAATGTCAATTTGAAAATTGTTTCTTCTTCGTCAAATTTGCCAAGACCTTTTTGGCTTTTATTAATTCTTTTTCAGATTTTGAGAACCAAAGGTTTAAATAAAAATTGATTTTGTTAAGAATATATATTCGAATTTATGTTGTTATATTTTTTTCATAAAAAAATCGCCAAGATTATTAATTTATATGATAAAGTTTTTTCGCATCTTCCATTTATTACATAAAAAACAATTATTAATAATGAAAAGTAATTAATTTTTGGGTCGATGAAAAGGTTTCTTTTTTCAATGTTTAAAAAATAAACAGAATTGAAAAATTAAATTGAAAATTATTTTTAATATTTATACAATTTTTCGCAAAATATATGCGATTAAAAGTTTTTAAAAATTTTTACAATATTCCCTTTATTAACAAACAGGAGAAATATTCGCCTATGAATCTTATCTGAGAATTTCAAAATAATCAAAAAATCTCTAAATAATAATTAAAAATAAAATTAAAGTTTTTAAAATTAAGAAAATGAGAAATAAACAAGTTAAAAACATTTCGCAACTCAAAAATTTCCAAGCCTAATGAAGTAAATTTATTAAAATCAAATTCATTCTAGTACAGGTATACAATAAAGAAGAATTTACAAAAATTCTTAAAAATCAGGTTCAATTTGTAACAATATAATAAATAATAAATTTTCGAAATCAATACAATTCTTTTTCTTTTCTTTATTTATGTATATAATAATCTTTTGTAATTTATTAAATTTTGGAATTATTAAATTTAATTATTTATTTCAAGTATCTTATAATTACATGAGAAATATTTAGTTAAATATTGCTAGTTTTTAATTATTTGATTAAAAAATTGATTTCATCAGCCTTTCTATCCTTTTTTGTAATAATATTTATATTAAAAAATATATTTATTTGCGATTATTGTAATTTTGTTTAGTAAAAATTAAAGTGTTTAAGTATCATTAATATCTTTTAGATTATATTTTTTCAAATTATTCTTAGGTTTACTAATAATAAAAAAACTATTAAATATTCTAACTTTTCTTGAGAACGAGAAAATATTAAAATAAATTTTTCATTAGTATTTTTTATAAAATAAAATAAAATAATTAAAACTTACAATAAAAAAAATATTGTACAAAACGATATTTAAAAACATAAAGAAATATCCCGAAAATATAAGGATTAAATTTTTTAAATAATAGTATATTTAAAAAACCGCTTCCGCATTATTATTGACATTAATTTTATCCACTCCATTTTGTCCGGATTACGGTAGCCCCCCATACCTATGGGAGGGCTGCACGCCAACTGAGCTCTAGTCATTTGAGCGCCGCCAAGTGAGCGCGGGCAATTTGAGTGCCAAAATTTTCAGTACTGAAACCAAAACCTATTGCGCGACTTTTTTTGCAAACCCAAACCTAAATTTATTTATTTTTCTCATTTAAATTTATATAGTTTAGTTTTAAATTTACAGCACCCTTACTGGTGTTGATCGTTTGTTTATTCGGCCAACAATTTTTAATTTCGCATCTTTGAGCGTGTGTCTGATTTTTTTTGTTAAATAAATTCATTAATAAATTTTTTCACATTATTGATTTAATTTTGTTCACCCCAATAAATATTTAAAATACTTTTATTACTATAATCCTTTGTTGTTTGTTTAAAATTGAATGGCATCAGAAGGTTTTCGCTTAATTAATTGCACCCGAATCATTCGACTGACCCCACAAGTTTTTGACCATAAAAAATAGAGATAAATTAGTGTGCCAATTTTCATTTTTGGCATGGTCAGGAAAAAGTAATGATAAAATTGATCAAGCAAATAAAAAACGAAAATATGATATGATATGAAAGAAGACATTTTGACAAACAAAATAAAAATAAAAATAATTAAAATAACTTCAGAAATTACGGAGTTATGAATTTTTGAATTTGTCAGAAAAAATTGTGCGGAACCTTATGTTACACTCTAAGTAATAAGAATTTTGAATTTTATATTCCATTTATATTAATTTATAACATAAAATAAAAACATAATTTTTCCTTGTCTTTTTACTGATAATATATTTTAATTTTTTTATTCAAAAAATTCTAAATTTTTTAAACTTTAAGATTAAGGTAAAAATTCAAATATCAAATCATTCAAAGATATATATATTATATTTATTTACTTAAAAATAAATTTCAAAGGCAATAAAAATCAAATTTTATTAAAAAAATATTGATGAATGAAAAATTGTAGGGAATTTTATTTAAAAAGTAAAAGTTTAAATTAATATTTTTATAAATTATTTTTATAATAATTATTTTATTTTATATCAAAATTTTTTTTATTTTTGATAAAAAGAAAACGTTAATTCTGGGAGGGCGAGAAGCGACCGTAAAATTTTAATGCTTTTCATTTTATTTCCTCATAATTTAAAAAATTAAGAAATGTATTTTTATAAAAATATTATGCTCTTTTTTTGGATTTTATTTGATTTCATTTGTGCTTATTTTTAGAAATAAACAAATGTAGAAGAACTAATTTTTTCTATTTCTCCAGTTCTACTTATAATATAATTTATAATACAATTTGTATTTGTTTTTATTTTTAAAATATTAATTAGTTGTTTTAACAAAAGCCAAATAAAAATTTAATTTATTTATAATTATAATTATTCATTCTTTTATATTTACATTAATATCGAAGTTTATAAATTTTTTATTCTTATTAAATCCACATTCGCTTCAATTGCTATTCATAAAACCGTATATCACTCTAAAAGTTTATTTCACTTTTCCTTTTAATACTTCTTTATTAAATTTTTTAAAACAATAAATAATTGAAATTAATTTTTTTCTTTTTGAAAACTTAAAATTCAAAAATGATTAGATCTAATTTTTGCAATTAAAAGGAGCATTATTTGTTTTTTGTTTTGAATTAAATATAAAAAATATTTTTTATTTGTTAGTTAAAACAATTTTTAATGATTTTTTTCCTTGTTAACTAGAGAAAAAGTCATTGCATTTATGCTTTACGAATTATATATATATATATATATATTTTCATAAATAATTTTACAATTCTAAATGTATTCTTAAAATGAAAAAACTTTATAACCTTTTCATTAATCATTTTTATTTTTAAATGATAAATGTAACTGTAATAGTTTAATTTAATGGCTTTTTTCTTTAAAAATACTTTAAAGGTTTAAATGTTTTTTAATAGCACGTGTCTCCGCAAAATCTTCCAGAGTGGTCGGCTTGGTAATTCTCTTATATCTTCTGTGAAGGATTAGTTTATTGTTTTATTTTTAATTTGTTTTTTTTTGAAAGTTGATATCAATAAATACATGTCCTGCCCAAGTTAAAACCGAACACTTCTTTGGAGAATTATTTTTGATAAAATTTATATAAAAATTTTTTATAGAAAATTTAAAAATAAATAGAAATATCCACGATCCACTTTTTAATGTATGCTTGTGACTTTTGTTAACCTACTACAATCATGGTAATATTTTATTGTCATTTAATTTATCTTTATTCCAGCTATATTCTTTCAATTATTTATTTTCTTTTGTATTTGTTATAATCTTTTTTTTATTAATTAAATGCGAGGCTATTTATTTAATTAAAGCATGAATAAAAGTTTTGTCATTATCTTTAAATAAGCAAAATAACTATAATTATATCGGTTTTATATTCATTTAATTAATTCCTTAATGGCCTGCTAGTATACGGGTTCATCTTCTGGCCGTAATTAAATTATTGTTTAAATATTTAATCGAACTTTTTAACTAATTTTGGTTTATGATCTTTGAATTTTAATCTCGGAATGAATGCAAATTCATGAAAAATATTAAAATTATTTTATGACTTCTAAATTTTCTCATCTTTTGCTTCTATATATTAATTCTAACGACATGGCAATGCGTTTCGGTTTGCTGTTTCGAAAATCATACATGATTTTCATATTTGAGCTAATGCTTTTATTATATTGATCTTAAAATTAATTTTTGGAAATTAATTTTTAATAAATGAATATATATTATTTCAATTTTTAAAATGACAATAAAGTATGCAATACAATAATTTTTTTTTTAATTTGGATGCACATAATTTTTTAATATAATATAAATTATGCTACTAAAAGTAAAGATTTTAAAAATAATACATAACATTCTGCTATTTACATTTTTAGTAAATAAATAAAAGACTTAAAATATGAGAATTAACAAAACAGTTAACAATTATCTAAAAATATTATTATATTTACCCTTTAATGTTTGTTCATAATAGATTTTTTAAATTAAATATTTTTCTTTTAATTATAAATTAATTTGATTTCGTGTCTATGGTCCTTTTAATATTCATTTGGATACCAAATAAATAAATAATTCATATTAATAAAATTTTTGGAGTTAAATATCTTTATGTCTAAGAATTTGCTTTAAAGTTACTATAATTCAAAGTATTTGAAATTTTATTAATTAATTAAGCAATTCATTAAAATAAATATTTTAATATAATCCTGTTGTTTTTCTAGTTTTTATTATAATTCTCCTAGTATTTTAGTTCTTTAAATAATCATTTAATTAATTATAGTTACGTATTATTTTGTACATAATCCTTTATGTTAATAAAATTTTATACTTCTTCCATTGTTATTCTTTTGCCAATTAACCAAATATATTATTATTGACGCAAAATTCTTACTATATTTTTTAAATCAATTGTATTCCAAAACTCGAAAAAAAATTATGCATATGAATTTAATAATTTATCAAAATATTATGTGTTCTCTTTATAATACAGTAATAAATTTATAAGACAATAATTAAATTAATTAATCTTTTTAAACACATTATTAAAATACCAATTTAATTAAAAAATAGTCAAAAATGAATCGCAAAATAAATTTTATTATCTGGATAAAAAATTAATAAAATATTTATTTAAAAAATTAAACTAATGATTAACCTTTAATTTGATCAGTTATAAATTAAAAAATGTTATTTCGATATAGTAGGACATATTAAATAAATATTAATGGAATCAAATTAATAAAAATAAAATTTCGGCTCTTACCATAAACCCACTATTGCAAAAAAAGCAAACAAAACCATTAAGCTTATAAGAATTAAGTTCCTTTTAATAGGCAAAGAAAACTAAAATAATTTAATTTCGCCGAGCCGTTGACACGCCACATACTTTTTTAATACTGAATCGATAATTTTTTGAAATTATTTATTAACAAATTGTTTATGCTATTTTCATCAGACGGGATCTCTGGTCCGGGTCTCCCGTTTTTCGGGACTTCCGGTCCCGGTCCCAATTTTTGGGCCGGGGCCCCGCCGGGAGCGGGACTTTTTTAAAATTTGTGGAACCTTAATTAATAAAAAGTAAAAAAAATACTAGTCAACTATATTACTTGGGATTGGCCAAGCAAAATCAACAATCTTATTTTTTAAAAGCATTCTTTTACGGCGCTAGGTCCTGCCGGCAAAAATTTTCATTTTTAATGCGTTTGTTAACATTTAATAAAAATAGATTTTCATCCACCAAAATGTATCAAAAGTGATATTTGGCCTACCATCCCTCATATATTCAACAAAAATAAAAATTTTTAATGAACTAAAAAATATATATAATTTTTCTATTATTTCTTAACAAAACATGGCCGAGAATTGAAACAATGTTTAACAGCTTTCAAAAAAAAAAGTTATACATCGTAATATTTTAGACTAAAATGAAAATTTTATCACTGATAAATGGTAGTAGTATGATAGATAGTATTTACCCTGAAATTTTTATATTTAATACAACAAAAATAAAACTATTATAACTGGTTCGTTTAATAATATTGATGGTATTCAATCAAGCTTTTTCAAATCTTGCAATTAATTTAATCAAGGTTTTTTGAAGCTTTGTTTTTGTTATGTTTTATTTTGTTTTTGTTTTAATTTCAAAAATTTTCTTTTAATTTTCCGTTTGCGGCTTTAAGCGGATATGTCGTTTAGGAAAACTCTAAGAAATTTAATTACAAGTTTCTCGCCAGAATCCTATTTTTATACTGATCATTTTTTCATAAACCTTTATTAAAGTTATTTCCTTTTCGATAATTTCTATATTTTTTATTTATTCATTTAGTAAATTTTTCATTAAATTGTTTGTTTTGTTTAAATTTATTAATATCAAAAAGATAAAAATAGTTTTTAAATCATAAATTATAGGAATAAAAATTGTAGCAAAATTACATTTCCTCGTTGTTGGAACTTCACATTAAAAATTATCATTAAAAAAGCAAAAAATATGAATATTAACAAAATCTTGAACAATTATTTCAAAATGATTATGATTATTCCGTTAATTTTGTTTGAGATGAGCGAATTATCATTTCACCGCTTAATTTGATTAATTTGAATTTTTTATGACCAAAATTATTTTCCAAGGAAAAATTTTTTAAACTAAATTATATTTTTTTATTTTCTTAAGTGATCTTAATAACGTTTGCTAGCTCTTAGAAATCACATTAGCGCCTTCCAAATTTCAAAACATCGCTAAAAAGTTATGGTCAAAAGTATTTCAAAATCTGGTTCCTTGAATTCTTTCGGCCATAACGTTTATGAACTGATAAGAATAGGGGAGGAGGTTGAGAGAAAATATTCTTTGAATATTATGAGCCCATTAAAAGAATTTCGGCACGAACATTCATTTATATCATAGAAATGATTATTTTTAATTATTTATTTTTAATATATTATAAAATCTACTGCGACAGAAAATATTTAAAAAAATAGTGAAATTTTATGTTATTATTTTTATATAATATTTTTTCTTCAATTTCCTCGACTTCGCCGAATCTTTTTTTCGTTTCTTACACAGGCCAATTATTTATAAAAATTTTGTGCTTAGCTTTTTTGGGTTTTATTTTAATTGTTAATTTTTAGAAAAACAAATATAGAAAATCCGATTTTTTAAAATTCTGTTAGTTTATCAAAAATAAAAAATAATAATTAAGAATTTATGTTACACTTTATTAAATGCATTATTTTAATGGTCAGTTATTTAAAAAGAACTAATAAAAGATTTCAATACAATTTTATGATTTTATTAATTACTTTTGAGTTTTAAATGTTTTTAAATAAATAATTAATATTCTTTAATAGACAATTTCCAAATTTAAAATATTATTTGATAAAAATAGATATAGCTAAAAATAGATTTTTTTCTCAAAGTTTTTTTGTTTTAGTAATTAATATATTTAATATATATTTTTGCTTTAAACTATTCATTTGTTTTTTATTCTTTTTTCATTTCAATTTGGATTCCCCGTATTGTTAAACTCGCAGTGTGATCCTGTACAGTGAAAACATTCTACATTAATTAAAATATCAGAAATAACTTGTAATTTTCAACCTTGTTTAGTGGGTCTTCGTGCGCAGATTAATATAATTTATTCCAATATAAAAAAAATGTTTATGTTTAAATTTTAACATAATATTTATTTTTAAAAATGCTTAATTTAGAAGATTAGATTAATTTATAGAGTTTAAATCTTATTAATTATCGAATGTCTTTCATTTTTGTTGTAATTTTTAAAATATTAAAAAATAATAAATCATTAATTTCGTTTCTAGTTTTCTTATTAATAAAACGCTACCGCACTATGGAATGAATCGACGAATTGTTAAAAAATTTTATAGAAATAAAGCAAATATAATAAATAAATAATTATTAATAATTAATAAAAAAAAAATCAAAAAAATCTAATTCCGGGGGGTTCAAAAATAAAATTGTAATTATTTAAAAACAGCTTTTGAATGTAAAATAATTTATTTACACGTCAATTGACACAAAAATTATCACAGTAAAAGTAAGGCGAAGAGATATTCTGAAAAAAATAATATTGGCATATAAAGAGATAAATAATTAAAATTTTACCAATAAAAATTTAATTTTTAAATTAACAAACGTCACAAAATATTTTTTAAATAAAGATTCATAAATTTTATAGAAAAGCGATCGAGTGAATGTAACATAGAACAGGCAGGAACATGTGTTTTAAAGATTTTTTTAAATATACTTACAAACTGATTTTAATTTTATATAATAATGCTCAAAAATTTATATGATTATATAAAATGAGAAAAGCAATTTATTAAAAAGGAAAAAATAGTTAAAAAGTATTCATTCGTTTAATTAGGTGCTAGGTCGAAGCGAAAAAAAACACAGTGTGGGCGATGCGAAAAAAACTCAGTGATTGATTGGTCATTTTCCTGAAGCCGATCGCACCACTTTCGGGGCACCAAAAGCACATCTGCCGGAGGACCCTCAGCCTCGCCCCCGACCCTGTCGATGGCCAACCCAAGCTAAGCGTGCCGGTACCAGCGGCTTTTTTGTAGAGCTCGATGAGCTCTACAAAACGGTATTAATGGCGTCCGGTTTTGTGGACTACAACTGTAGAAAATTGATGAGAAGTGATGCGAAAAATTGAAAAATTAAAAAAAAAATTGAAATGACTTGCATCCCGCCGTACATTAGGGTTAACCGGACGGCGCCGTGATTTTGTGAATAAAATTATTTAATTAATTTTTTAATTTATCAATCACTGAGTTTTTTTTCGCATCGTCTCAGCACGGTTTAATTATTTCTTAATGGCATAAAGTTTCAAGTGGATTTTGCAGAGAAAGGCATTTACTCACCACACGATTTACTCGGTCTCCTTGTTCCAAGAAATAATTTTTTTACGTCTTAACAAATTCTCCGAAGTTATAAATTTGTAACTCGCATTTTTTTGTTACATTTTTAAGAATTCAGCCAAAGCTTTCTATTGACACCGCCCAATTGGCTCCCGGACTTTTCGACAGTAAACATAAAAACAAATAATGCAATTTTTTTAAAATAATCCTACCCTTAAGAATCAGCCTTTAAAATTTTCAAAAATAGACTTCTAAGAAGAATGAAATAATTTTCTCAAAATTCATCTCCAAATTTTTTTATTTATTTCTTGGAAAGAATTTTAGATTTAAAAAATTATTTATTTCAATACTGTTTGGCTTCATTTTGTTGTTTTGGAGAAAATTTTACGAATTTACACCCCTAAATCTGAAATTTATTACTTTTTCTGTCGAAAAGTCCCCTTCTCAAATTTATAATATTTCTGTCGAAATTTCCTTTGCTGTCAAAAAGTCCGGCGCCCATCGGTATGCTATCCATAGAAAGGGAATTTTGTACGATCCGAACCCTGGTCTAAATAATCTATTTTCTTTCTACGATTTAACCTTTTTCTAGCTTTATTTTTTTGTTAAATTTCAATCGCCATAATTAAATATTTGAAGAGATTTATTTATATTCATATTATTCTATTAATTAAGTATGCACCATTTAGTCAAGAAGACAAGTTTGTAAAAATTTTCAGTTTTATTTTTTTCCCAAAAATTCTTAGCAAATTCATTAATCATTTTTTATTTAATCAAAATAAATTTAAGAATTTTCCTACAGTGTCCAATTCAAATCTTCCCTTCTTTTTATTATTTAATTATTCTAAGATTTTTCATTTACTAATTTTTTTTTTCATTTATATTTTTAAATTCATTTTTTCATTTTTTGATATAATACTTAATTTCATTTCTCTTTGTTTTAATTTAAATTTCTAATCTTTAAATTTGTATAGATAAATTTAATATAATTTAAGATATTTAATTAGAAACTAAAATTATAGCTTGATAGGGTAAAGAATTTTCTGCACAGGTGCTAGACTGAATTAATAAAGCTTTTTTATTTAAATATTTATTTTTAGTATTTTAATTTATTTCATTTGGTATCATATCATAAATAAAATATTTTTATCGTAACAAAAACTTTTTCATAAATTTATTGTACAGAATTTAATGCTTTTGATCATTAAAAAATAATTATATAATTTTCTTAATGAATTAAAATTATATGAATAAGATTTAAATGTTTTTTTGATAGATTTTCATTTACTAATCCATTTTTTGAAAATAGTTTATTTTTTCTCATTTATTGTGTTTGTAGATTAAAAAACTATTTTTTTAAAAGTAAAACAATTTGCTCCAGTGGTGGTGGGCGCCTTGGAGCAGACGAACGCAGCCATGGCGTCTCATCACCAGAACGCAATAAATTTTTAAATTTAATAATTTGGATTTTTATGAGTATATTTTTGCGTTATTTTCATTTTTCGTATGCATTTATATAGTTTATGTAAATTTATATATTTTTTTAAATTATTTTTATATTTACCACTTTTGGTGTTTTTTTTTGTATTCGGGTTTGTTTATATTTAAAAAAATTTGGATGCATAAAAAACTAAAAGGCATCAAAAATCGCGAAAAAGGCACTATAATAGGCACCAAAAAATTGAAAAAAAGGCATGAAAAGGCACGAAAATCCCGAAAAGGCATGTAAAAAAGCATTTAAATTTATAAGGCTTTTTTGGGAGCAAAACAAGTTAAACTTATACAAAAAATTAATTTTGGTCATTTAAATGATTATTAAATATTTAATAATGTTTTTCGAATAAGGAAAATTTTTAGACCTAAAATTTATTATCAAGAAAAAAAAATGCAATTTTGGCGATCAATTTTTGAGAAAATTTTTCACTTCATAGGGGTGTATTTCTGAAATTTTTTAAGGGATGTATTTTTTCGAAATTTTTTCAAGTCATCTTAGGGGTGTATTTTCCCGATTTTATTCTGTTTTTAATGGATTTTCCGGAAAAAAGACCAAAAAAGGCACCAAAACGGAAAAATGCCAAAAAAAAAATAAGAATTTTATAAATCTTTGTTTTTATTAAATAGTTGGAGTTTAAACTGTTATTTTCGAATTTTAGTGATTTTTAAATTATCATTTAATAAATGTTCTGCTTTTGCATGCTAAAATTTAGATTTTTTCTGAAAACCATCGGAACCAAAAATCTAGGGTTTGGTATAAGCGTTTTAGAAATTGCGGAGAAAAAAGCTTCGATATTGAGAAACCAAGTCAAGTCCAGAAAAGAATATTTTAAAACGAAATCGTTTTGGTTTGGCATTATGATACTGAATAACATTCGGAAATTATGGAAACAAAATTGGAGAATTTGAATTATTTTTTGACTTCAAATTTTTTCCCAGTTTTGATTGGGTTTTCAAATAGTAGTTTGTTTACGATTTTAATTGACATAAAAATGCTTTTAAATTTTGAGTAGATCGAACTGTCCACTACAATTCTTAATACTGAAGTTGGCTTTTTCTCTAACTCAAAGCAAAGAAATTCTAAAGATAAAAATCCTATAATTCATATATATTTTGTTGAATGGATTAAATAGATTCATTTTTCTCGCTTATGAGTATTATTTTTATTCCATTTTTTATTCTTAGTATTTTATTTTCTCTGCTATTAAAATAAAGTATAAATAAAAATGCTAACAATTAATAATCATTGATTTGTTATGATGCATAATTTTTATAGGTTTAAAATTAGCAAATAAAATGCTTAGTGCATCCATATTCCTATTTTAAATAAATTTTTCTTTGATATTCTTGCTAATAATTGTTTTGTATTTTGCATAAATAATTTACTTTTCAGCTTTGAAACTTATAGCAGATCGCCAAAATTTAAAAATTTACTCACTAATTGATTTTATATAAAAATTCTTTTTTTAGATAAAAAGAATATTACTCTTAATTTTCAAATTCATTTTTACCCTTTTTAATAATTATTTTTTAAATAATTCAAAAATTAGTAGATTATCGATGAAATTGTTTGAATTCACTTGTGAATTTTATTAAAACATATATTTATTTACTTTGTCTCGTGGTTTTCTTTTTTTTAACTAATAATAATATAATTTTCTTTTTTATGAATAAATTTTCAAGTTTTCGTTATTTCATCCTTAATTTAAATTATCAATTTGGTATGTGACAATTTATGGCACCCACCTTGTTTTAATTTTTTATGATGCATTTGAATTGTGATTTGTTATCTCTGAATTCTTAAATTTTAAAGATAAATCAATTAATAATATCACGGTAAATTAAAATTTAAAAATTTTGCATCCAACAGGGATCTTCCTTAATAATAAGCACGCTTTTGAGATTATGATTTTATTTGAATTGATATATAGATGGAGAATGGATGATGGTTTTTCAACAATTTGCAGTATAATATCAACATTTATTTTACATGGAAGATTAGATAATCTGTATTATTTTTAAATATATAATTGAAGTCGCGTTCTTAATTTTATAATCTTAAAAATTAAATAAAATATGTCTTCATTTTTAATACTTTGTCAAATGTTGTTGAAAAAGATTTGCATTTTTTAATTTTTCTTTTTTCAATAGTTTATTATTATTTTTCGATTTTGTTTTTAAATTTAATTATAATATAGATATTTATTATCATTATCTTAATATTTGTACAATGAGTATTGGTGGTTAAGTTAATGTTAAATTATTCATTTAATTAAATATTGCTTTTCTATTTTTTTTTACTTAATGTCCTTCCATATCAGCTTTTGCTCTATTTTTTTAAGGCCAAGTTAATGAATATTTTAGCAGTGGTTTATTATTGTTACTATTGTAAATATTAAAATATTATTAAATCTATATGCATTTTTGATTTATAGCAATTTCTTCATTTTATTTTATTTATTTTTTGAATTTTCTTGTTTTTTATTAGATTATGTGATTTATGTATTATCAAAAAAAAATCAAATATAATACTTTGAAAAAATTACAGCAAAATAATTTTCAATAATTAAGATTTTCATTTTGAATATTTTTCATAATACCTTCTCATGCAAATTATCTTTTTTTTTTTTGCTATATTCATTTATAATTGTAAAAATATTAAATTTTCAATATGCAATTTTATTATCTCGTTAATTGGGAATAAAGTAAAATTGAAAATATTACTTTTAATGTATCTTTTTGATTTAAATTTTCAATAATTCGCATAAAGAAAAATAAAAATTACAAAATTAAAAAATTGAAACATTACGAAAATTGATGAATTAAATTTTAAATAAAAAAAAATAAGATCATGCTTACAATATGTAAATAATAGATAAAAAGTTTCTAAAAGTTAGCTATACCTTTGCATAAATTCAAAAATTATGTAAAAAATAATATAGGATTTTCATTTTATAAAAATAAAAGATAAACTATTTTATAAAATGTTTCAAGAACTTTTGCAATTTCTCGAATTTTTTGGGGTTCTCAAAATCGAAGAGTATTAATAAAGTTTGCATTAAAACAATTCGCAATGAAAAAATTTATTCAGGATCTCGAAAAATTTGATTAAAAAATGATTTTGGGGAAATTTCCGTTCTTTAGGGGATAAAAAGTCAATTTAACTGATGGGGGCCGTTATAATAAAGGGTTTTTTGAAATATAATGAAGAATTTAAAAAAATATATTTTCTTAATATTTTTTAGATAATGAAGCTTTGAGAAATATAAATTTTTAATTAAATTTTAATCTTACTTACAGATAATTCCAAAAAATAAATTTTTAGCTATTTCAATAAAAAAAAAAATTAAAAAAAAAGGAAAAAAAGCAAAAAAAAAAAAATAAATAAAATAAAAAAAAAATCGCGCTTTATTAACTCAGCCAAAAAACTTCCGTTAAGAAATTTAATTTTTCATTTATAAGATTGTTTAAAAATATGGAGAGGAGGAATAATAAAATAACTAAAATTAATTCCTAATTTTTCACTTTGAGTTTTTTCTTTTTATCGCTAAAGAAATTTCCAGTTTTTATTTTTATTTCGAAATTCATTTTAAAATTCTAATCTAAAATAATTTTATAAACTGCAACGAAACAGGTTTAATAACATGAAAAGTTAAATACTCTGTCAACAAAAATTAAATTTCTAGAGAAAATGAACTACATACGAATGATATTGAAATTAATTAAATATATTTTTATTTTAAAGTTTGTAGTTAAATAATTTAATTCAATTAATCTACAATATAAAATGATTATGATAATTTTTACGCCTTAAATTAGTCTATCGTACTGAAAGATAGAAAAACACGATAAATAAATAAAATAAAATCTAACTGAAAAGGATTTTAAAGATTATTCTTGATTAAGCACCTATCACTTATGGGAGCCAAAAATAAAGATTTTATAACAATGAAAGTATTTTACACTCTATAAAACTTTTTTATTATACCAAACTTCAATACAAATTCATAATACAAGAAATATCAGTAATAAATGTTATAAAATGAATAATTTCGTTAGCCATTACATCAATGTTCTAATTATAAAATTAAAGAATAATAAAATTATAAATCATAGTTTTTTTAATAATTTTCTAAAAAAATAAATAAAAATAAAATCCTTAAAATTAGAGCACAAAAGCTTTTTAAAAAATTCAAATTCAAAAATTAAGTTATACTTGAATCATAGCAGCATAAATTGTAAGTGTGACAAAAAATATATAAAGATAGATTGATAATTACAAGCAACATATTGATTATGTGAGAACTCTTTAAGAAATTAATAAGCCGATAAAAGATTAATAAATAAAAAGCCGAGAAAAGGACGAAGATAAAATATTCAAAAAAGTATTAACCTAAAGTATCATAAAACTTTACTTTTAAATTTCTATGGCAGCAAATTTTATTTGAATTTAAATTAATTTTTGTTCGAAAACTTATATTTATTCTTTACGAAAATCGCGAGAATATTACTTAATATCAAATATTATCCATCTCACACATAGTTGATTAAATTAAACAAAAAATTCAAATTTTATCTCTTCCAAAACACATTTCATATAGAGCAGCAATTCAAAACTTTTAATGAATATGAAAAAAATAATATATTTACAAAAATTAAATAATAAACATAAGTTCATTATATTTAAAGTAAATTTTAAAGACGAAAAAATGTAATTTTGTTTATAATGTGAGGCTAAAATATGTTATAGTTTTTTTTATAAAAATTCAAAAGATGAAGAAAAAGTTAATAAATAGTAAAATAAAAATTTTTTTTATTATAAATAATTATAGAATTCTGAATAAAAATGATTTTGTGTGTTGATTTTAAAAGACCATAAAAGATGAGCTTAATTTAAAATCTGAAATATGGCTTAATAAAAAGCCCAAAGTTTTCTCTTTCGAGTGTTATAACAAAATGAACCAATTATTTTTTTGAGCGATTTTTAAAAAATCCGTAAACGAATCTATTCTCAATTACACGTTTCTTTTTAAAGAAGGCTAATTAAGAAAAAATTAAAAAATAAATACATTAAAAAATTAAAACCATTAATACGTATTTATGTTAAGCGACTGAAAATATAATTTAAAAATTTCTTTATTTTAGTTATTAATTTTTTTACACTTTTGAAAATTATTTTTCTTTATCAGCCACGAATATTTAAAAATAAAGGGCTATTTTTAAAATAAATTTTTAGTAAAATTAATATAAAAAAAAGTTATTAAATTTACTCCAAAGGAATTGTTCGAATTTGAGAGAGTGCAAAGTCGAACTAACATTTTATTTACACTTCTGAATTGAGTTAAATAAAAAAGTCCCGAAAAATAAAAAAATCTAATTGATGGAGAATTAAAAATAGATTAATTACACAAATGGGCTCAGAGGCTTAAAAATCTGACTGTTCTACGAGTGTATTTATAGTTCAATAAAAATTTCAATTTTAAAACTATATTGTAACATTTCAATAAAATAGTATAATAATAAACACATACAAACTTTATTATAAATTTATAAAAAGAGGATTTATTTGCCCACAACAAAGCATTATTAAAATGAAGTAAACTGCTAATAGAAAATTTAAAAAATACATCTTTAATCCAAAATAAACGAATATAAATGATAAGAAACAAATGAAATAAAATGATATTTAGAATGGATAAAAAAAAGATATTTATAAAATCTATTTATTTTATTTATTTTTTAATTTTCAATTAAGCCATTAATTGGCGAAAACGATGCAAAATATTTTGCAAAGCGTCTCGAAATTTTTTTTATAATTTATTCTAGAGCTGACAAATGAGTTGGACCGGGACCGGAATTCCCAGTTTTTTCCGGTCCCGGTCCCGGTTTTTGAAAAAATTGAAATCCCGGTCTTGGTTTTGCCAGTCACGCTCCCGGCGGGACTAAATAAGCACTGTGGTGGAGAAGGAGAAATTTTTGAGAAAAAAAAAATTAAATTATTTATTTCATTTTAATGGAAAAATTCTTCAAATTCTTCCCCCAATCGAAAATTAATCAAAAATCAACTAATATAAATGCCGCAAATGAAATAAAATGATAAATAATCAGAATGGATTCACTCATATTTTGAAAAAAAAATTATACTTTTTCTTTATTTATTTTTTAATTTTAAATTAAGCCAATAATTGGCGAAAACGGTGCAAAATATCTTGCAATGCGTCTCGAATTTTTATTATAATTTATTACTATGATCAAAGTTGCTTTTTCATTTTTAATTAAATTGAAGGTTTTGAATTACTTGTCTTTATTCCTTTAATTTTTTAAATTTATTTCTTAATTAGAGATATTTAAATTAACCACAGAAAAATTCTCAACGAATTTATAATTGAAAATTTTCTATTGCTTTGTATACTCACTATATTTTTTTAAAAATTTTTATATAAAGCAATTAAAATGGCCAAAAGTTTCGACTTTAGATTACATATTATTTCTATTATTAAGTCTTACAATGAAATATTCAATAATAATAATAAATAGTTCAACATTATGACAAATTTGAAAATGTAAATAATTATAATGTATTTTAAACACATAATAATAAGAAATGGGCAAAATGTTAAACCTCGGCGGGTGGGAATCGAACCCACTCATGCAACCCTTTCCGTGGGCAGCTCCGAGGCACATCCGCCCTTTCTTTTATGGATCTTATCAACCCACCGCTTTCCGCGTTTTAACCGCCCAGCCAGCTTCTTCCTTACATAATTAAGAAATAATTTTAATTTAATAAATTTACAATTTAAAAAAGATTAATATATAAAATTTCATCAAAAAAGCTAAAAGCGCAGAAATACTATTTATTTAATGTAAAAATAATTTATAAATATAAATTAATTTAAAAAATAAATATTAAAGCGTCGGCACCGTGAATGCACAAGTAGATGAGGGCGCAAGAGTTTAATATAAATAAAAATAAAGATATTCGAAAAATAATAAAAAACATAACAATATTTTAAATATGATAATAAAATGAGAGTAACATTTGTTCTAAAACAAAAAAGAAAATTCTTTTGCCCATTATTCAGATTACGGTGAATCCAAGAAAAACAAATATGTTTTTATAAAAGGCTTAAAATATTTGTTTGAATAATTTATATTTAATACAAATTCAACTTATAATGTTTAAAGATATGGTTACAATTTTAAATAAATATTATGCCAATTAAAAATAATGCATGAATATATTGGTCATATAGCTATTGTATGGATCAAATAAAATTAAATTAATTTAAGTTTAAAATTTGAGAGATTATATAAAACAAAACATTAACTTGTAAACTTTAATAATTTAAAAAATCTTTAATTTATTTACTTTTAGTTGTTTTGTTTATTAATCTTCTTAAATTATTATTAAACACTTTAATAAAATCAAACGCATTGAAGTTTTCTTGGAGCATCGTGGAAGAGAAAAACAAGATTATTCGAAAAGTAATTAATAATATTTTTTCCTTACGGTTTTTACTACTCTTAATAAAATTTTTTTAATATTTTAAGTTTTTGAAGTTTAAACTTAAATTGAAATATAGTTTTATTAATTTAAGGAATTATTTTCTTAGATTAATCAACTAAATTAAATTTGTTAATTCAGAAAATTTTTTAAAGGATTATTTTCCATAATTATAATTGCGAAATTCAATTTAATTAAAAAATTTATAAAATATTCTGATGAAAAATTCGTTAATATTAGTTAATGCCGTTAAATATAAAAGAATATGAGAAAAATTGCCAAGTCTATAATTTTTAATTCATGAAATTAATAAGATATTCTTTATTGTTTATTTATTTGTGATTAATTTAATTCATTATTTATGTCCCAAATTATTTGCCTTATTAATTAAATGTTTTTCAATAATTCCTCTTATCAATTTTTTTTAAAATTCTTTTCGGAAAAGTACAAATCAAATTATATTTATTCATTAAAAATTAAATTAATTTTTCGGTCCGGGGTACCGTGCCCGAGTGTTGAAAAAAGCTAGGTATCCTGCTGGAATGAACCGGGTCGGGTATCCTGGCCTGGCCTATCCTCTGAAAAAAATTATTAAATAAATTATCATTTACCCAATCAATTAAAACCGAATAAAATAAGTAAATTAAAATCAAAAAAAAATTTTATTAAAAAAAAGTGATAAAATCAAGCATTTATGTAAATTTTCACATATTGTTTTTAAAATGCATAAATTTCGTTTATTTGGAAAGATTCGATGATTCCATGATTACGTAACAAAAAACTATTTAAAATGATATTTTAGCCAACTGAATATCAGTTTTTAGGACTTAGTGGACAATAAAATTAATAAAAATACATAATTGAAAAAAAGATAATATAGATGTATTAATCTCTCAAGAATATTCATGTTTATTTTCTATAATTTTAGATATATTAATTTTTGAGGAAAAAATCGGATTACTATAAATTGAAAAAAGTGTTAAAACTTTATTGTAAATTATTGATTAAATTTAGCAATTTCGCAAAACACCTGGTTTTTGATGACCCCAATCTGATTTTTTGGCCTGATGTTCTGATAATTAATAATTAGAGCCATAATTAAATTATTATTTAGTACTTTTACGTGGTGCTGGGTTGTTTCCTAAAAACCGCCAAGGAACAGAAAAACAAAAAATCTTTAACATATAAATTCATAACTTGGTTCAGGACAAAAATGGCGAAATAGGCACAAAAATAGGCATTTAGGCAATAAGCACAAAAAGTCAAAATAGGCAAAGTTAGGCATTATAAAAGTCAAAAGTGGAAAACGTTTTTAGTGCTTATTTGAACGTATTAAGTGCGAAGAAATTTTAGACAATTTTGACTAATTTGTTAGGGTTTTCTTATGGTTTTCGCAAGAAACTAAATTAAAAAATATGTTAATTAAATGATATAAACTTAAAAATAACACAAAAAAAAATAAAAAAAACATTAATTTGTCTGGTGATAGACCAATTAATCTCAAAATGGATGAACCTTCCCGAGGAAGAATTAAGTTGTATTCTTTTAAAAAAAATCATTATAATCATGAAAATGAAGATTTAGCTACATAAAAGTGACAACGTATGTTTATAAAATTTATTTTCAACAAGAACAAATGGATCTAAATTAATTGTTAATGCTTTATTTATTGGAATTTTGTATTTGATAGCCATAATACTTTGTGATGAAATAAAAATTAAATAAATATTTGAAAATCATTATTTAAGAAAATTTAATTAAAGGAAAAATTTTTAAATATTTTAAAATTTCTTAATATATAATACAGTAAATATTAAAAGAAATTAAATAATTAATTATAATAAAAATAAATAATTAGATATATTTAAAAATGAAAGAGATTATTGAAAGTCCTAATTTAATGGATGCAAATTTTTATTTGAAAAATTTAAATTTCAATCAAAAAAATAATAAGATTTACTAATATATGTTTGAATTAATAAAGCTTTGAAATCATTCCTTGTATATGAAATATTCTGTCATTTGTTTAATAACATTCCAGCTTTATGAATTATTCAAAATAAAGTAGATAAATCTTTGTTATATGTATAATTATTTATAAAAGAAATTTTAATCCAATAATTCAAAAAAAAATAAATATTTATCAATTTTATTAAAAGAATATTTATTTAAAAAAATAAAAGAATTTAATACTTTATCATAATATAATGGATTATTTAAAGACTTTTAATTTTTATTTAAAAAAAGTGCATACAAATTTTTTATAAAAAAACATTTAGGACGAAATGTGGAAAAAGAAAGAACTTAAGGCAAGGGATTCAAAATAATCTAAATTCTACACAAAATAATGTCCTTCGAAATTTAACATTCAAAAATTTTTAAAAAATGGAATATTTTTTAATATTCTAACTTTACGTGAGATGATCAGGGGTAATTTAACAACGAAAATATTTAAATTTATGTTGATATAAAATATTCATTAATAATTTAATAAGAAAAAAATGATTCTTTTTAAACATTTAATTTAAATTATCAAAGTTTTAATTTTTATTAAAAAATATAAAAATTTATCCAAAAGTACAATATATAATAATGCCAAATTTATAAATAATAATTTTTTAACTAATAGTATGTTTGATAAATAATAGAACTAAGGAATTTAACGTAAAGTTAAATTAATAATTTATTCAAGTATAGATCAAAATTTTATATGAATTTTTTATGATTTTCTATTATTGTATTCATATTATCATTATGCTAATTGAATCTGCAAAATAGATAAGTTACTCCTAATAATTAGAAACTTATATTAAGAAAAGAAAAAATATATTTACCGAATTTCGGTTTATTCTTCTTATTAACATTATAATTTTGGAAATAAGAGTTCAAAATTTCAACGAATTTGAATCCATTTTTTGGGGCCATTCGAGATCGGCAA
Organism: Heterodera schachtii; assembly: GCA_023374025.1. NCBI lineage: Eukaryota > Metazoa > Nematoda > Chromadorea > Rhabditida > Heteroderidae > Heterodera > Heterodera schachtii. Next base: position 519,589 of record SIJG01000049.1, read on the forward strand.
GCGCAATTGAATAAACAGATGAAATCTAATAACTTGCAAAAAATTGTGATATATTCCAATACCAAATGAAAAAATACAAAAAATTCATCCATAAATTTAGTTGGACGCCAACAACAATACTTATGTAATTAAAAAATTTGTTTAATTCATACCAAATTTGGAATAAAAATATTAAAGTTTTAATTGTATAGCAACAATCTTTATGTAAATTCTTACATTTTTGCATTTTGTTATTAACGCATTCAATAAAACAGCACAAAAATAGGTTCTAGTCGGTTTTATGCGTCCCATGAATGACCATACCCAGTTTCTTAGGCCATAACTTTTTTCTTACTTGGTCAATACCTATATTCTTGGTATTAAACAAAAGCTTAAGGTCTATAGAAGCTTTTGTATAACTTTATTTTTAGCTAAATGCAATAGACAAAAAAATTATAATCGGAAAAGTTGAATTTCGTGTTTTTTTTTCATTGTAATTTCTTTTTTAATGCGAGTATGTGCTCTTTTCGAGCATTTATAAAATCTAGAGACTTTTGTCTTTCGCTTGGTACCAAGAATATGGGTATTGACCAAGTAAGAAAAAAGTTATGGCCTAAGAAACTGGGTATGGTCATTCAAGGGACGCATAATATGACATGGGACGCATAAAACCGACTAGAACGCAAAAATAATTATTGAATTTACTTAATAAAATAATATAATAATAAATCATCTTCCCAAATTGTTTTTCAAAATATTCAAATTCGAAGCGAAACTTTAAAATTTCAGGCCATTACAAGAGACTTAAAATGATTTATAAAAAATATAATGAGAAATTCTGTATAAAGTTCAGTGAAAGCGAAAATTGACAAATGAAATTTCAAAAGTGCACATAAAATTGGGCTAATGAAAATGATTTTTGTAAATTAAATATTTAAGTAGCAATATTTAATCAAATATTTACATTAGTCTAACAATAAAGCATGCAATGATTTTACATGTTAAAAATATTCAAAAATTTTTCCAAAAATAAAAGTACAATTAAATAAATAATATAAAAAATTGCACAAACAAATAAATATTAGGAAGATTAAATTATGTTAAAATTGCTATTCTATATGTTTTAAATTTAGTAGTACATAAATTTTAAGTCAAAAATTAACACAAAATAGGAAAAAAACCAACATATATAAAAAAAGCATATCAAACATTATTTTGTTGAGAAATTTATCCATAAAAACTTTTTTTTCTCACCCATTGATTAAAATGGAAAATATCAATTTTGAACTAATTCAACAAAAAAAAATTATATTTTTTTAAATTTTGGTTCAACTAATCAAGTATTTAACATTTATTTCGCCTAATTCCAAAGACTTGATCCGAACTCGAAACCCCAAAAAATTTTTTAAGAATGTTGCAGGCAAGTGGATTTGAACCCATGGACCAAAAACCCATTCTCACTTTATGCAAAATGAATTTCTTATTTTGATCACTTTTTTCGATAAAAAATTAATGAAAGGACAATTAAAAAACTTAATCGGTGTCTTTCTCTTTTTATTCGAATAATTATTTGATAAAAATTATGATTATTATTTGATTAAACTTGCAGTTAATTAAGTATTGGCGGCATGAAAAATAATTAATTTTTCGTTATTAATTTGTTATTTTCCAATAATGCTTTGATAAACCGTAATATTTAATTATTTATTTTTAACAATAATTTAATTATCCATATATTTAATTTTTTAAATAAAGTTATTGATGATTAAAAATTCAAAAAATAATTTTAAGCTAATGTGATAAAAAGTTATTTTATCATTTTAAAACATTTTTTCTTAAAGTAAAATTTCGTTTTATTTTAATTTATTCTCATTTCGTATCTTTAGATTATTGTATAATTCTTATTTTCTATAAAAGAATAGTTATATATTTTGCCTTATTATTGGTGTTTGTCAATTTTATAGGATCTTTTTTTCAATAATTTAAATCTACGCAATGCAACATTGATAGTACTCTAATTCATTAGATTATTTTTCCGTTACAATTAAAAATTGAAAAAAATGTTAATTTTATTTTTTAGAGATGGACAAAAAATCAAATATTTTAAACTAGCCGCTCTGAGGGCATGCGTGGGGAGCGTGCTCAGTTTAAACCCGTGAGCAGTTGGAATGGGCATGGGTGGCACCCGTGCTCAGTTGGAACCCGAGGGCTTGGCGAATGGGCTTGCGTGGCACCCGTGAGCAGTTGGAACCCGAGGGTTTCGCAATGATGAATGCGTGGCACCCATGCAGCGGGGGAACCCGAGGGCTTGGCGAATGTGCATGCGTGGCACCCGTGAGCAGTTGGAATGGGCATGCGTGGCACCCGTGCTCAGTTGGAACCCGAGGGCTTCGCCAAGGCGCATGCGTGGCATCATGGAAAGTGACTCAGTTGACTGGGCAGTATCAGCTACCGGAAAGGGAAATTTTTATTTAATTTTTTTTTACATTATAACTATTTTTTCAAAATATTATTTTTTTATCTATGGGTGTTTTCCTGGGGGGGGGGGGGCTGCCGCCCCCCCCCCCCCAACCCCCCCCCCCCGCTCACCGGGCCACGGGTGCACCGCCCGTACGAAACACGGTGAGAGTTTCTGTTGACTGTGAAACGGCAGCTACCGGAATATGCATGGCACCCGTGCTACAGTGTGGGAACCCGAGGGCTTTGCAAACGATGGCTTCGCACGTGTGTAGAGCAGCTTTCACACCCAAGAACACCAAAGAGAAATTGTCGACACTTTGTCCAGGTGTCGACACTTTTCCGGGTGCCGACACTTTGTCCCCACATGGACAAATGGTCTCAAAATGGACATTCCATCACTCACACGGCCTATTACGCGCTAAAAACATGTGTCGACACTTTGTCCGGTGTGTCGACACTTTGTCCGTTTTTGGTGTGTCGACACTTTGTCCGGATTTGAAAATTTGCACTAAATTTTTGCTCCGCCTGACTTCCCCGTCCAAAATAGGCAACTACAATGTATGAGTACTTTGATTATCGATTTTTTTCAATCCTTATTTTCGGACTCCCCCCCCCCCCCGCCCCCGCATCCCATACCTATTGGATGATCTTTGATCCCTATGGGATGGTGCGCGAGACTTTAATTAATTAATTTAAATTTAAATTAATTATTTAAATATTTTTGTGCGCGAGATTTTGTCCGATAAATTATGGAAAATCAAAAACATGGTCGCGGGCTCGAACCTCTGAGAGTGGAAGCAAGAAGCTTAACCACTTGGCCACAAAGGCAGTTGGAAGGTATGGGATAATTGTTGACTAAATGATGAAAATTCCGAAAAATTGTGAAAAATCAAAAACATGGTCGCGGACTCGAACCGCTGAGAGTGGAAGCGAGGAGCTTAACCACTTGGCCACAGGGAGAGTTGAAAGGAATGGGATAATTATTGACTAAATGGTGAAAAATTTTCCCCTTTACTACAAACGCTGCGGAGACGCACGTGTGGTGGGTGGAGAGAGTTATGGCGGACGATTTTTGTCTCCGATTTTTTTTTCAATTAATTGATTTTATGCTCCACACTTTGGCGTTCATACGGCTATTTAACCTTATGAAAAACGTCGTTTCTTCATTTTTTTCAATTATCTTAAATCAATATCAATTATCGTCCTAATTTTAAAATTATTATTAAATGCCATTTTTAAATATTTTAATAATTTTTCAAATATAAAAAAAATTAAAACTTACATTAAAAACATTTAAAAGTTATTTTAATAAATGCATTAAATTTCTTATATTATAAATAATTAACAAATGCCATATTTAAATATTTTAATAATTTTTCAAATATAAAAAAAATTAAAACTTACATTAAAAACATTTAAAAGATAATTTAATAAATGCATTAAATTTCTTATATTATACACTACATTAATATTCTTTCTTTTAAAGCAGATTTTTAACATTATTCAATTCCTTGATGCTTATTGGATTTTGTGCGCGAAACATTCAAATTTTTGCAAGGTCAACCAAGCACTATGTGACCGTAAAATTGTTTATGAAATTCGTTCGAACTCTAACAATTTGCTCGCTATCACAAAATCCAGTAAGCATCAATGAATTGATTAATGTAAAAATCTGAATTGAAAAAAAACTTATAGCTGTCACAAAAAAAACTTAATTATCTTTTATTTTTTAATTTAATAAAAAAAAATTCTTTACATGAAGGATTGTTTTAGAGAATCTCCACTATCTAATGTATTATAACACAAGTCTGTACGATAACTTTGAGTAAAGTTATTACGGATTTTATTTGACTGGGAGCAAAAAAATAACAAACGTCGTTTTTGAGCAAAAATAACATAATTTTTACCCCCCTTGGAGTAACCCCCTGTCTGGAAATGTCTTCCTGATCATTTTTATAAAGTTCGAACAATGTTCGACTTTTCGACCTTTTGTTCGAACTCTTTATTTTTAACAACCAAGGGCTCCCATTCACTGTACAAACATTTAAAGTATCTTTTGAGGTCTTACAAATGTTCTGTGACCGGAAATGATTAATTAAATTTGTTCGAACTCCTAAAAGTGGGTCTAAACGTCGTTTTTAAGCAAAAATAACATAATTTTTACCCCCCTTGGAGTAACCCCCTGTCTGGAAATGTCTTCCTGATCATTTTTATAAAGTTCGAACAATGTTCGACTTTTCGACCTTTTGTTCGAACTCTTTATTTTCAACAACCCAGGGCTCCCATTCACTGTACAAACATTTAAAGTTTCTTTTGAGGTCTTACAAATGTTCTGTGACCGGAAATGGTTAATTAAATTTGTTCGAACTCCTAAAAGTGGGTCTAAACGTCGTTTTTAAGCAAAAATAACATAATTTTTACCCCCCTTGGAGTAACCCCCTGTCTGGAAATGTCTACCTGATCATTTTTATAAAGTTCGAACAATGTTCGAACTCTTTATTTTCAACAACCAAGGGCTCCCATTCACTGTACAAACATTTAAAGTTTCTTTTGAGGTCTTACAAATGTTCTGTGACCGGAAATGGTTAATTAAATTTGTTCGAACTCCTAAAAGTGGGTCTAAACGTCGTTTTTAAGCAAAAATAACATAATTTTTACCCCCCTTGGAGTAACCCCCTGTCTGGAAATTTCTTCCTGATCATTTTTATAGAGTTCGAACAATGTTCGACTTTTCGACCTTTTGTTCGAACTCTTTATTTTCGTCTTATAAAGGTTCTAATTCATTCCGCAAGCATTTTTGCCTTTTAATTTAATTGTAATTAAAAATTAATTAATAAATTAATTAATAAATTAATTTGTTTGATGATAAATATTAGAAATAAAAATAAGCGAATGGGAGCGCCGTAGCATAGTGGTTAACGCTTTTGATTAAATGCTTTGCAGTTCTAGTCCGCACGGCGCTCCCATAATTAGGTAGAAATTAACAATGCTTACTAATAATAATGATAACGCTTTATAAATAATCGCTTTAATATTAAATAATATTATATCATATCATATCATATCATACCATACCATACCATACCATACCATACCATACCATACCATACCATACCATACCATACCATACCATACCATACCATACCATACCATACCATACCATACCATACCATACCATACCATACCATACCATACCATACCATACCATACCATACCATACCATACCATACCATAACCATACCATAACCATACCATACCATACCATACCATACCATACCATACCATACCATACCATACCATACCATACCATACCATTACCATACCATACCATACCATACCATACCATACCATACCATACCATATCATACCATATCATACCATACATACCTATCATACCATACCATACCATACCATACCATACCATACCCCCCATTTTTTTTGTTATAACATACCATACTAAAACAACATAACAAAGCATACTAACATAACATATCATACCATACCATACCATACTAACATACGTACCATACTATGCTAACACAACATAACATAACATATTAAAACAACATAACATACCATACTAACACAACGTAACATAACGTACCATATCATACTAACATAACATACCATATCATACCATACAATACCATAACATACCCCCCATTTTTTCTTATTTCACTTTGATAAATTTGGTAAATTAGTACAGTATTATTCCAATAAGTTTACATTATATCCCATTTTATATTATGGGTCATTAATAATTTTTAGTTTTATAAGCATTACTAAACTTTCCATTTAATATTTATTATTTCTCAATGGAAAACTCAAATAATAATCAACGCCATCAAGGACAACAAACACTTGGAAATGTATATTTTGACATATTTAATATTAAAATAACACTTTAAAAGTTTTATTTTTACCCATTGATGATATTAGCAAACACATTCACTATTTATTTAATTTCCATTATTCAAGAATGTATTCTGCACCGATGGAACACACAATCTTCAGTTCTTGAATGGATGCGTTGCCCAAATTGGCCAACCTTTACCGTATGTTTTTTTTAGGGAGAAGACTAAATTTGAGTTCCAAGACCGCTCTGTCTGATCGTTGTTTCAATTGATCACCGGCCCGAACAACAGACTCCCGCAGGATTGCTTTCTGTGACTAATGTTGTGTTGCGCAATGCTGACGGTCATCGGATTGAAGCATCGGGATGGCAAACACAAGCGGGTGTTTTGGCGTCATTGTCCATTGGCACTGCATACTGGTTCATGAACTGTATGGCACGTTCACGGTATCAGCGACTGGACTGTTGGTTCCGGATTGGCGTTGATGGTAGAAATGCTACCATAATACCTCATCCAACACAACAGGTAATTTTTTATCATTATACAAAAAAAATCGCAATGATTAGCAAACAACCAATGCTCGTCCTACTGCGTCAGTTGGACTTCGTCACTCAATCGCATCTATTTTGGGGGAACAAATTCAAGTTTCTAAAAATTAACGAATGTTGTATATAATTTAATTAAGGCTCAACCGATTCAAATTCAGACGGGAAGTGGTAGCAATGAAGTGGGTTTTATTTTATTATTTTTTTAATATGGATTATATAGGTAAATGGAAATGTGATTGGGTCACGTAATCAGCTACGGTCTAACCAAACCAATGAAGAGGATGTGAACAACAACAACAATGTGAGGAAATAATAATATTCTCATTTTGTATAATTTTGGTTGAATAAACTTATATTAGACACTCCATCATCGTTTTGGTGTACCAATTCGTACGCAACCTCCCGAGAGAAGGGTGGGCGAATGAATTTATTTGCATTGAATTAACTGATTGGCTTTTTAAAAAAAACGCCTGAGCGTCAAAGATAACCATCTATAAATTAGTCCACCGATATTTTAAAGGTGAATCATTCGATTGATGACTCATTCGTAATTGAACGTACAACACCAATGAGAAACACACTGAGAAACACGAGGGGGGAGGTGTGCGAAATCAGGTTTTTGCCTTTGGAGGACAATGAGCGTCCCGACCTTGTGATGGAGAGCCTTATTCAACATCTGCTCGACCGTGTCTTAGAGGGGCACTCGAGTCCAATGTTAGTTGGACTGCAGCTCCAACCGCCTGGATTTGATCGTCCCTACGTGATTCGACTTCGACCTCCTGAACAAAACAACGCGGCAGCACTTGCAGCAGCAATCGAGAGACTCAATGAACAATCGGCCGCTGGAATCGACTTGCTTTCTGGAACGACCGTCACAAAGGTTCTCGCTGTGTGGCCTTTGGAATCCGTTCGTGCTGATGCTCAGCGAGGGGGTTGACAAAAAAATTTAAAATTTTTGATAAAAGAAAATATAGGTGCGTGTGATTTGGATAATGAACATCACTTATCACACAAAGTGCAGTCACTTGTTCGTGTTGTGAACCCCAATGATCGTTACTGCCTTGCGCGTGCTGTTCTTCTTGGACTTTGTGACCGTGAGACGCGAATGCCAAATGGAGGTGGTCGTGAAGAATTCAACACATACGCTCGCCGTCAAAATCAACATGGGACTCAGGCCATTCATTTGCTTACAAATGCCGGTGTTCCTGTTGACAAGCACATGTACACCCTGGAGGATGTTGAGCAACTCCAACAATATATCAATAATGAGAATGGTGTAGGACAAATTCGACTTGTAGTCTTCGAAAAGGAGCAGGAATACCGTATTGTCTTCAAGGGAGAGGGGTAATATTTTTTTGTTTATCTAAACTAAAAGGAAAAATATTTGAAGAACTGCAGCGCGATTCAATTTATGTATCCTGCTAGAACGAGGCCATTTCAATTACATTGGACGAATTGCACAGCTCTTCAAGGTTCCTGGATACTGCATTGACTGTGAACGGAGAGCAGACGCGCGTTACCATGCGATTGGCTGCAAAGCGGCATGTCGTCTTTGTTTTCGATTCGGGGCTGGATACCCGTGTCAACGAGAACGGGTTTAAATTTAAGCTTATTTTTTTAGTTATAGTTTTTTTAGTTGTCTGATGGTCGGATTAGCTCACGAAAATGTACCGAATGTGGCTTCATTTTCCCAAATGACAATTGTTATGAATATCATCTGACGACTGATGCGCCTGCTCCAATTGATGGGCGAGGACATAGACAACGGCGTTCACTTTGTCAGTGGCGACGTTTTTGCCCCACATGTGGTCGGGTTGCCTATTTTGGAATCCATCAGTGTCCACCGATTCGTCGTGCCATTGGCCCAATTGATTGTTTTCGTTGCAAAGGTCCACATATGTTGGATGAACCTTGTTTTATCCAACCGATTGGTGTGGCAGCACCTTTACCAATGCTTACACCAGTTCGCAACAACGAAAACAACAACAACAACATTCATGATGAAAATGATATTGATTTTATAATCAACAATATGGGAGGAGAAGGTGATGAAGATGACATTGAAAACGGGGATGACATTAATGATGATGATGGTGGTGATGATGATGATGAAAAAGATGAACTGCTACCACTTCGTCTTTGCTTCTTCGATGCCGAAACATCACAGGATCGTCCACTCCAGCTCAACAATCAAGTCGCCCATAAACATGTACCTTTGCTCATCGTTGCTGAATTCATTTGTGAACCTTGCATTCGGGCTGGAATCAACATAAACGATGGGCAAGGTCAGCGTGCACCCGGTTGCGTTTGCCTATGTGGACGAGTGAGAGGTCAACAGATGCGTCAATGGATGTCACCACCATTTGTAAATGCTCCTGGAGATAATACTTCGCAGCCGGAAGGAGCTCCCGTCTTTAACAACCGTCGCTTCTTCTTTCATTCTTTTGATAACGAAGCTTCTGACCCAGTCGACCAATTTCTTGACTTTCTTATCCATCACGGATCAAGAAAAGCACATACGATTTGTATCGCTCATAACGGAGGGAAGTATGACTTTCATCTTGTACTCGAAGCACTTCATCGTCGGAGTTATCCACCTAAACGTTTGTGCACCAGTGGTCTAAAAATCTATTCCATGAAGCTTCGTGGCATGAATCAGCGGCGAATAACCTTTAAAGACTCCATCAATTACTTCTTTTGTGAGTTGGATGCACTCGTAAAAAGTTTTGATCTGCCACAACATCTCGCAACTGTGAAACCATTCTTTCCATATTTGTACATTCAACGGCAACACCTACATCAACGACTCAATGGGCTTCCGGCTATCGATTCTACTCACCGAACACAATGAAAGCTGATAAACGGGAAAAATTTCTTCGATGGCATTGTAATAACAATGATGGCGCTCGTTTTCAACTCCGTGAACAGCTAGCTGATCATGTATTGCGTAAATGATGTTGCCATTCTTCGAGAATCTGTGTTGCGCTTTCGAAAACTCATCGGAGAAAACACTCAGGGCCTCGATCCCTTTTTGGTGTCAGTGTATGAAGGAGAGAAAATATGAGATAGTGAAGAGAAAGTGAGGAAATTTTAATTAGTTAACACGCAATTGTTGAACATATTTGGGAGAAATGTCATCCCCGCCGGCTGCGACATGGAAAAAACAGCAGTAAAAATCCTCCTGTTTTGGGCTAGCTTTTTCAAAAAAAGAGGGTTTCTGGCATCAGAGATAGGCCCGCGGAGGGGAGGAATAATATGTATCAAAATCGGGAAATTTTTATCCCAAAAAGTCAATTCGGACTTCGAAAATCTCTAAATTTACCCTAAGGCATACACAACACAAAAAAAGTTGATCATTGAACAGTTTAAAAAAAGAAAATTTCAAAAATTCATTCTCCAATTTCATAATTCCAATTGATCGACCACTTCTCAGCAAATCGTTCGTTCACTTCTGCTGCTACTGATCACTTGGGCCGACCATTGCGTTAAAATCGGAAAATCATAAATTAGATTATAAATTAAATTTTTCAATAATCATTCACTGACCCATCCCCGATTTTGTCCTCTTCATAAATTCGAATCACAATTTGATTCCGCTGATCATAAATTCCCAAATCAATAGCTTCTTTTCCCATTTTCTTCATTTGCTTTCGTCTCGCGCAATTGGTCAACGGACGAACAAAATATGCCAGCTATTGTCAATTGTTTTCAATGCCAATTGTTCCCAAGTCATTTTATTTGTCAGATCAAAGCGCACAACGGAGTTACGAAAAAGTGACGGAGACCAAATGGAAAGGATGAAATTGGCGGGAGACGAAGCATTGGCAAGATCTGACGGTCGAATTCAAACCGCAAATGTTTTTTCCGAAGATTGGCCAAATGTTGTGCAGAAAGAACTCCAAAACGCGGTCATTGTCTGTGTTGATGGCCAAATTAATTGGACACGAGGAGGCGAAAAGTGGACGCAAATTGCGGAGTAAAGCGATGACATTGCGGTCGATGAAACTGAGAAATGGGAAGTGTAGCCAAAAAATGTAATTTACTGTCGTTTTACGAGATATCGATGGCATAGAATCCGATGACTTTGCGGGGCAATTGTTTTTGCGGAATTGAATTTATTCAGTTTATTTTTTTACTCTCATATGTAGGAATAGATTATATGTTCGACCGTCCTTTAATTATTATTTTTGGTTTTAAGATGTATTTGTTTTTTTTAATAATTCCAAAAATATTATTTTGTAATGTTTTTTAGTAATTTAAGAAAATGATTTTTATTTTAAATATGCAAAGATTATACAGTCAAATTGGTTTTATGAAATTTATAATAGTGAATAGGTGTTTAAATTTATTTTTTCTGTGTTTTTATTGATGCTTTTAAAAAGTTGAAGTTAATTTAAATCATAATTTTTTGTCTTGAAATTCATTATATTAAGTAAATTTAATTATTTAATTATTTTAAATTGAATAATTAATTAAATGAAAGCGTTAAAATTAACTTTCCAATATATTTTCAATGTCGAAAAAGATTAACGATTTCCTTGGTATTCAGTGCCAATATTTTCTTTTTTGGCTTTTTGCGCTATTTTTTAAGCATTTTTTATTTTTTGGAGATTTCATTATTAAAAATTCTCTCGTTCTTCCTAAATATTTTTTTTCCACTGCTTCTGCTGATTATGTAATTAGATCTGACATGATTAAAAAAAAATTGGAAAATTTAAATAATGCTTTTGACTTTTATATATTGAAGTAATTTTTTTATTATAATTTTTAGATTTATTAAATTAAACTACAAAAAATCTTGTGGGTTTGAAAGTGACATTACTGTAGCCATCGGCACTTTTTTTGCAAATAATTTTTTTATGCAATGCTAATAAAAACATTAAACAAAATGGATTTCGTAAAACTTATAATCTTTTTAAATTTATTTTGTTTTAATAATAATTTTTATTGTTATTATTTGCTTATTTAAAAAAATAGTGGATAAACAATTAAAAAAATATTTTAATTTTGTTCAAATAGGACAAACCAACCAAATCCATCGCTGTTGTTTAAAATTAATATTTTATTATTTATTATTTTTTCCAATTATTTATATTCTTAAAGCATTTTGCATAAATAGTTTTTTTTATTAATACGCTTTTTTTGCATTTTTTTCTAACAAATTGAATAAATTGCTATTTTTTGCGTTGTTTTATATGTCTATTTCATCAAATATAAACATGGCAATTGCTCCAGTAGTGAGATTATATCAGCAGTTTTTATTTGTATTTCCTTGCTTTTTAATTAATTTTACCAATTTTAAGTGGTATTATAATTAATATAAACTAAAACATTTTATTCTTATTGAAAAATGTTTTTAAAGTAATATTTTAATTTGATTCATATTATTTTATGTCGAATTATAGATTATTTTAAAATCTCTTGTAGAATTCCTCCTTTCAATCTTCGAAGTTCTCCTCTTTTTATCGTCACATTATAAACGTTTTTATGTCTTTTTTAAAAGAAATAAGAACTTTTTATTGGATGATTTTTTACTTCTTGGTTTTTGATTTATCTTTCTTTAATTAGTCATTAGCTATGTTGTAAAAAATTTTTTCATGTTTCATTTTTAAATAGATTGATTTATACTTAAGTAAAATATTTTGATAAAACTATCAAAAATAAATCTTTTACAAGATTAATGAAAAAACATTGCATCTTGCTAAAAATCGTTATTTTTTACTTTTCTATCATTAGCGAACGTTTAATTTTATTATTCCATTGGTTAAAAATAAAAACAGTCATTTTACAATTATTTTAACTTTGCCGAATTAACATTAGCTGCCTAACTTTATATGTTTAAATTTTTTAAGAATTTTTTATCGCATGGTTAAAAATAAAGACAATTATAAATTTTATACAAAATTTTATTTTTATGTATATTATTGTTATTTTTAGTAAATTAATTAAAATAAATGCTTATTTTTTATTAATAATTTCATTGACTTTTTTTTCTTTATTTCTAATTATTTTTATTTTTCGATTAATCTTTTATTTTATTTATATTTTAAATAAATCTTTTGATAATTTTGCGATTATATTGAAAAAATAATAATAATTTACTATGTTTATTTTCTTTATTAGCATTTTCATTAAAAAAGGCTTTTGGATTATTTGTAATAAAAAATAATTTAATAAAACTTAACCAAGAAAAATTTTTTTAATGCTTATGTACATTAAACAAGTTAATAGCTGTTTAACTTTACTTGTTTAGAATAATAACTGCTTTAATGATTTCACTTAATAAATTTTCCTATTTTTTAATACCCAACCGAAATAACATAGATTAATTGTTTCGACAAAAATTAAAAGTCAATAAACGTAAAATTAAAAAAAATTAAGTCAATTTAAAAAAATTAACATTAAAATACATTTAAAGCAATCTACATGTAAATTCAAAATTAAGCATTTCTTACAGAATAAACAAATTAATTGAATTTGAGTTTTGAAATTATTGATACTTAAAATAATTACATATTTGCTAATTTCTCGATGGAATAATTGTCATAACTTTATTTTTCTTTCTCGAATTTAATTACTTTGATATTAAAAATGTAAATAGTTGATAAAAAATTTCAATACAATTAAATTAAAAAATTCATATAATTCAAAAAATATTTGCTTGATTATAATAATAAAGTAACTAAATGGCAAAATATATAAAAATTAAATCGATGATCTTATTTAAATATCAATTAAATAGTAATTGGATATAATTCTGTTGAAACATCACTGCAAGTGAGTAAGATTTAAATAATAATAAAATAAGACAAAATATTTATTTAAAATTATTTAAAATTATTTATTGATTCTTCTCTTATATTTATTTTTTGCATGTATTTATTTATACATTCAAATAGATAAAAAATTACATAAAATTTTTTTTATTATGATCTAATAATAAAAACAGTGATATTTTTATTAATTACATAAATGAAATATTAAAAAAATAAAAATGTTTATTTTGAAATATTACAAAATTATTAAACGTCTCAAACATAAAATGAAGGTGAATTTATAATTTTTAATATACACAAAAATTTTTCATATCTAATTATTTCGTTGTTCTATAATAATTAATTTATTGAAAGGAATAACATTAGTAATATTTAATTAAAAACCAATAAAAAAATGTAATAATAAAATTTAAAAAATTGCTGTATATTTAAAATTATTTAATTAACTAATAGACTTTTCTGTGTTTATAATATATCTCTTTATTACAGCAATACACGCTTCAACATGATAATCGGAATGAAGGTTTCTGTAACACGAGATATAGGAATTATACAAGAAAAAAGATTAAATTTAAATTTTTTTAATTAAATGAATATTAAAAATAAAGAAAATGCAAAATTCATCTATCCCTATTCTTTCACACCAAATATTATTTAAATTTATATTAAAAATATTTTTAAGAAATAATAAAACGAAAAATGATTTTCAGTTTTCGGTTTTTCAAATTCTTTTACTTGAAAAATTGAAAATTGTCAAATGCCATTTTTCTAAAACTTATCTTTAAGGTTATTCATAAAATATTTTCTGCAATATTGCGAGTAAGTTTATAATGAATTTAATTAAATTTTTTAAATAGTAATCGCTTTAAAAAGTTACAAATAGATTTAAACTTCGAAACAGCTTCTAAATAACCTATTTTTTGGACGATACCGTAATTGTTGCAATTTGTCCAACGAAAACTCTATCCAATATGTTTTTTCTATATTATTCATTTTTTTTTTTAAATAGAAAAACTTTTTTACTAAATTAATTTTCATAAATAACATTGATTTTTCAATTTTAATTTATTTTTCCGAAAAATAAAGGGTGCTGTTTTATTATTTTTTGAATATAAAAATATAGTTTAATAGTCGTTTTATGATACATTAATAAATATATTTTATAATAATATTTTTTTATTTTTTATCATATCATCTGCTCTCAGAATTTACTCGATATAAGAATAAAAGTAAAAAATTATTTAAAAAAAAATTGTTTGCTTGTTCGATGAAATAATTTCCCTCACTTTGGCGTATTATTTCTGTACAAAGAAAGAAAAAATTTGAAAAATGACGATATTCAAGAATCATTTTTGAGGGATTTTGCCTACCAAACTGGACAATCTTGACAGCATTCGAAAACTCTTGATGAGAAGAAGCTTTTTCTAAGCAAATGCTAAGCGATTTGATGAAATTGAAAAAAGATATAAGCGTTTGAAATTTTGTTTTTTGAATAACTTTTTAGCTAACCCTTTTTTGGCTCAAAAAACCCTTACATTTTATTTATTTTTTCTCTATCGATATGCAAATTGAAGAAGATTTAACGTCAGGAAAAAAATTTAAACGTCACGAAGTAAATTCGGATTTTCTCTATTAAAGGAGATAAAAAAATAGTACGACAAAATGAGAGATGTTTTTTTCTCTGCACTCTCTATTTATTTGTACACATCTCGTTTTTTCTGACGATGTGTTTATATATAGTTATTTTGCTTCTGCTGATTAGTATATTAGATATGAAATGATTAAAAGAAAATTGGAAAATTTAAATAATGCTTTTGACTTTTATAAATTGAAGAAATTTTTTTATTATTATTTTTAGACTTGAAAGAGAAGTTACTGTAGCCATCGGCACTTTTTTTTGCAAATTGTTTTTTTTTTAATAAATAATTCTTCAGAAAAAACTTTAACTTTCGAATTTTTTAAAAAATTACTGAAAGATAATTTTAAGTCTATTTAGGTCATTTTTATGGCAATTTGTGCCTATTTCACCCTTTAGAAAGAATTTTTCCAAAAAATCACCATTTAAACATTTTATTTACATATTTTAGTACATATTTCTGGATTTTTGTACATATTTCATACATATTTCAGTTTTTTTATACATATTTTATTTACATATTTCGCGATTTTTCTTACATAAATAAATGATCCCTAATAATTTGTAATGTATAAAAAAAATTATATTTTAATATTTATCATTAATGGATGAATTAAAAATAGATTATATTAATTTATTGTATATGTCTATGAAAGCCGAAAATTTTTCACAATATAAAAATTCCCTATATTATATTTTAACAAAAATATTATAGACAGATTTAAATTAATTTTTTTTTAAAAATTTTGTTTAAATTATTGCGTTTTTCTTGTTGAATATCACTGAGTTTTTTTCTTATTGTATCTTCTTCTGCAATTTTCATACGATTAATATTAAAAATATAAACTAAAAAATAAAGATTTTAAATTAAAATATTGACTCATCAAATTGATTAGCAAGCAAGAAAGCTTACTAGAGGGATTTTTCATTTTTAGAAAAATAATTTATAACTTCTGAAATTTCACTCAATATTTTTCGTAAATTTAATTTCTTATTCGTTTCTTCTTAAATTTCATGCATTTTTTCCTACAAATTTTCCTTCATACCTATTCTTTTACTTGTTTAAAAAACATTTATATATAATAATATATATTCGTAAATGGAAAAATGAGAATTTCGAATCAGTAAAATTTACAAGGGCAAAGTACAAAATTTTAAATAAAGAATAATTTACAAACAATTAAATTGTTTTCTATTAAATATTAGAAAGATGATAATGATAATTTAGCGAATAATGTTAAAAGTTTTAAAACAAGCAAGTTTATTTATTGAGGGACATTCAGCATGAAAAAGAAAAAAGATAAACATAAAATGAAGTAAAAATAATAAACAGCAGTTATTTATTTATATTTGGAGAATTCTAATAGGAATTATAATCTAAACTAACCTCGGCTACGAATGATTCCTTTACTTCTGAACAGCACAAGAAAATGTTATTATGAAATGAAATTGAAAAAATCGAAATTTTTATTTTGAATAAAATAAAAATTAATTAAAATTAACACAATTCATCGAAGATATTATCATGATTAAAGAAAAAAAAATATTTATTAACAAAAAATATCAAAATTGCCTTTTTCCAACAACTAAAATATTAAAAATTTGCGTTTCGTCGTCATTTTGGAAAAGTTTATTTAAGCACATATTGAATATATAAAACTTTTTTGGAATTTTTGTGGGTTAAAAAATATATTTTGACATTTTTTATCCATATTTTGGTGGTCCATATTATTTCGGGCTTTTTTAGTCCATATTTTATATCCATATTTCGCGTTTTTTAGTCCATATAATTTACAACCATAACTATAACATATCTCTAAGAATTAAATTTCCAAGCGATTTAAATAACGCATTATCTTTCAACATAAATTTCAATAAAAGAAATTGCAAATTAAAATTTTTGAAATTCAAAACATTTGCAACTAAAAATTGAAAAATGTGGGAAATAAAAATAAAGACCATCCTGATTAGAATTTACAAGCTAAAAAAGAAAAAATTTAGCAATATATAATTATATATTAATAAAATATTTATTTTTCATTAAAAATATTTATATTTCATTAAAAAATATTTAAAAAATAATTTTGAAAAAATCAAATAATCAATTGATTATTGTAATTTGAAAATTTCTTTCAATTTAGAGCATGCACAGAAAAAGGACTCACCATTTAAAGCAAATGCGTTTATTAAAAGACAAATTTTAATACATTATAAAACTGAAGATAAAATTATTTGGTAGAAATAAAATAAAAAATAAAACTGAAGAATAATTAATTCTCAAAATTACTATAATTCAATTAAACAATTAAATATAAGAATAACAGTCATGATAACCTGAAGAAAATGTCATAAAATGGTAATTTGTCAAGCTAAAAAGAAAAAAATATAATTATATTATGAAAATAAATACCAAAGATTAAAAATACCAATACTTAAAAATGATTTAAATGCCAAAATAAAAATAATTTAAAAACGTTTTATTTATTGAAGAAAGAGATAGAGTATTTTTAAAGTTTTTTAATCATACAATTATTAATTTTTTATTTTGATTATATTATATTTTAAAAACCAATGTTAAATATTTTATAAAAAATAAAATAAATATTCTTCTAGAATGAATTTTTTTATTTTTAATAATTTTTTTAAAAACCATAGACTTGTTAAAATTAATGTAAAAAAATTAAACCAAAAAAATAAAAATATATTTTAAATTTTGATAATTAAAAATAGTACTTGCATTATTAAAAAATACTTTCTATTTAATTTTTTCCCTGTATATGAGAAGAAATTTATACTATTAAAGGATCATTATATGAATTTAAAATATTTTCTAATGAAGGGCTACAAATATATTCATTTATTGGATATATAAATTAAAAATACAATTTTTAAAGCAAATAAATTTTTTTTTTTTACAGAATGAATATTCAGTAAAAAATGAACATTGAGAGAATGAGCCGAATGAATATGTTTCTCGGATTTGCAAAATTCGGAACCCCGGACTCGAAATAAAAAATTAATGAAAGCAAAAAAATAAATAAATAGAAAAAACATTAAAATTAAAAAGTATATGAATTTTATTAAAATTTATATGATTTTAGTTTTTTAATAAATTAAAATATAAAATTATTGATCAAAACTCTTAAACAAATTGAAATTCAAAAATTAAGTTGTTATAAATTAAAAACAGTTAAGCGGATAAAAAATTTGAATTCATAGCAGCATAAATTGAAAGTGCGACCAAAATATATAAAAATAAATTGATATTACAAGCAACATATTTATTATATGAAAACTCTTTAAGGCCGAGAAAAGGAAGAGAAAATATTAAAAAAGTAATTTTTTCAAAAATTGTTATATTTTAATTTGACTCTTAATTATAATTTCTGGCTTGCGTTTATTCTCCACTCAACTGAATAAGGAAATTTCAGTTTTGTGGTATTAATTTTGTGCTTATTTGAATTTCTACCGAGAAATAAACCCTAATAATGAGACCTAGAATTGAAAAACCCCATTCTCGAGTCGAGAAACGAGAATCTTAATGTATTCTCTTATCTTCCTCGTCAATTTTGTTTACTTATAGCGATCCAATCGAATTAAAAACATAAATAATTTAAGAAATTTAATATTGTAAATTGGAAGAACTGGAAAATTTAAAACAATTTTTTTTCCCTTTTTTTGGTTTAATTTTTTAATCTCAATTAATAAAATGAAATTAATATGTGAAGTGCGTTCTAATTTGTTTACCAATAAAAATCTAATTTATTATTCAATACTTTGAATGAATCGGTCAGACAAATCATTGAAAAGGAATTTTATATAAAATTTTTAATTTACAAATTATTCAATTGAAGTGGTAAAAAATTCATCAATAAAATTAACAATTGGACTTATAAAGAAAATCTAAAATGATTTAAAAATATTATATATAAGAAAATTTAAAGGATAAAATAAAACAAATAAATATTATTTAAACGATTAAGTATAAGGACAAAAGAAATTTAGTTCAAATTTTGGGAGGAGTGAAAGTCGAAGTATCATTTTTATTCACATTTAAAAATTGAGTAAAATAACTCTTCTGAAATTAAAATCGAATTGATGAAGAATAATAAAAAAGTTACCAAGAGATTTAAATTTAAAAAGTGGAAATAAAAAATAAATGAAACAGTGTGCCATTTTTATTTTAAAACATATGTTGGCTTTTTATTTAATTGGAATTTTGAACGCCATTACCGTACAAATTCTGAGTTCAAAACATTCAAGGTAAAAGTAGCTAACAATAAATACGTTCAAATATAACAATTGATTTTTTAAAGTGTAAATTGTGTCCATATAAATTGAATCAACAAGACAATTTGGAGCGCCACATGAGCATTCATCGTGAACCTAACGGGCCAAAGGTGTTTCTTTATTTTCATGGATAATGACAAGGGATAATATTTTGAATACGATTTTATGGCTTTTCAACAAGCTTTTTTAAAGAAATAAACAAATAATACATGGACGGTAAAAAACGAAAAAAATTGCCAAAAAAAATTGCGTAAAAACAAAATGCCAATAAAATCAAATGAAAAACAAAGTATATTTAATTTCCTGAAAAGTTTTAAACGTCAAAACTCATTATAAAGCATAGTTTTTGAGAGCAAAACTAAACATTTATTATAATTTCACGGCAAATTATTTACTAATATAAAAAATTGAGAAAATGCATAGATTAACAGCAAAAACATAATAAAAAAAACTTTCCTACATATTTGACCCATTTTAATTTTAACTTGACCTATTAATCGATTTAGTATTTTTTTCTCCATCGATATGCAAAATTTAAAGAAATCAGTAAGGCGGAAAAAAAGTTTTATTGAGCGAAGTAAATGTTGTTCTTTACATTATTAATAATGAAGAGATAAAATTCATCTTTTTTCGTCTATAATCAAGAATATTTTTTTTTGTCTGTTTTCTTATACCCTAGAATTCTGCAATTAAAAATCACTGATTGGAGGAATAGAGCCAGTTTCTTCCCATACCTAGCAAATTTCTATAATGAAAAAACTTTTTTCACTTTTTTTTAATTAAAATATATATTATATAAATAGCTTAAATTTTGGATATTTTAAAAAATTTAACATCGGTTAATATTTTAAATTAATGAGATATTAAATTTTTAATATTGACTAATAATCTTTTGATTATTTAACTTCAATTCTCGTGCAATGTGTGCTTGATGTTATTATCCTCTGAAAATAATTGATTCATTCAATATATTATAAGTAGATTCAAAATTAATTTAAACTATATTTAAATAACAAAAAAATCGCTAATAAAATAATTATTTACATTTATTTTTACTTTATTAAACATAATTTTTTATTTGAAATATATGACAAAATATCTTTTTTTTAATTTTGGTTTTTATATAATTTTATTTATTTTAATGCTTGAAATTTTATTGATATAATATATATTCTTATTATTATTGTTAGTATTAATATTTAATTTTGTGATTTACTTAATCAACTTTTCTCGTTCTTCTTCTAAAATGTTTCTGTTATTCCTTAAATGACTTATAAAAAAGTTTTGTCTGTATTTAATGATATTCTCACTTTTTGAATGACATTTATACTTTTATATTTATTAATTTTTTTATTTTGAATAATATTTATTTATTTTTGAAATATAAAAAAACTTTGACTTTTTAAACTGCTTTAATAAGAAAAAATGATTAATATTTAATTTTAAAGGCCTCTTACCTGAAGGTTTCTTAATTACTTTTGTACAATTATCTCCATCTTAATATAATTGTCTAATTTAATAGTTAAGCCGAATTATTTAAACTTAATTCCCTTCTTTTTATAATAATGTAATAAAATGAAAACAAAAATTAAAAAATAATGAAAGTTAATAATCAATAAATTAGTCATTTTCAAAAAATATTAAAAGTATAGAAAGGACATATAGGTGAGAGATATCATTAGAAATAATATACAAAATTATAAAAAAAGAAATTATTTCAATTTTCTTTTAAATTTACATTAAGTTTTTTAATATAAATCATAATAAACCGAAATATTTAAACTATACTTACAACCCTAGCTTTTCGATCAAAACCAAAGGTTAATTGTTTATGTTTTTCTTTGACAATCAAAAATACAAATTTATTTACAAAAATATTAATGCATAGTAAGTAGTAAACATAGTTGAAAAATTTCAAAGACAAATTATTTTTGATACTTTATTTAAATATATTCAAATTGATAAATAATAAATAAAATAAATTTATGGAAGCCGAAAATAGATTATAATAAATACAGTATTTTACAAATGCAAAATTTACAAACATTTCTCAATAATTTGGCATAATTTAAATTTTAAATTATAGCACTGAACTATGAAAAAGAATAATAGTAATGAGCTGATCGTTACGTTTTTTGGAGCTTTCAACAAGAAAGTTTTTAAAAAAATAACAAAGATAAAACCCAAAAATTAGAGCAAAACATTATAAAATTATGATAAAAGTATATTCTTAAATAATACATCAACCCCTAATTTGAATAAACAAAAATATTTTTATTTAAGTGAAAAATAATTTCAAATTTTTTACTATTTAAAATAATTTAATAAAAATAAACCCGTAAAAAATATTAAATTCTAAAATAAACTTCGGTGTTTTAAAGTGAAAAGAGAAGAAAAAAGAATAATAAAATTAATATTTAAGCATTATGTTTTTCAGATTTATGGTTAAACAGATATTTAAATAGGTTAAAGTTTTTGCAGTGAATTTGATGAATGTGGCACACAAAACATGATGAATAAATTAAAGAGATAAAATCAATTTCATATTTCTTATCAAGCAAATATTTTATTTAAAACTGAATATAATTTATGGATTAAAATAAATTCTTTAATACTGAATCAAATATAAATTTCAATTCATTTTTTAAAATCACTTTTTGTGACGTTGAATAACAAAATGAAAAAATTAATTACTATACTTTCAATACGAAAAAAAGAGAAAATAAAAACAAATCTGATAAGAATTATATAAGATTGTAAGAATAAACTATCTTTAAATTATCATAATTAAATTTATGAGAGAAATAAATATTCTTTATAATGTAATGACAAAATATAAAAAATTATAAAAGAAAAAGCAAGAAAATTTCAAAATGACAAACTTTTTTTATTAAATTTAAACGTAGATTATTTATTAATTTAATTTGTTTATTTTTTTAATAGATATTATAGTTTATGTTACTTTTTTGTAAAGCATTATTTTTTTATGCCCGAATCGAATAGCAAAGACTCAAATTTCATAATTAAATATATGAAAAAATTTCAATAATTTTTTAGAAGGTATTAGCAATTACATATATATATATAAATAAAATAATTGCTTAAAACATATGAATATGCTCATATAAAATCATAAAAAGTTAAAAATTGTTTATATTCTATTTTAAAAACATAATTTTTTTAAATGCAAATCACTAAGAATAAAAAAATGAATCTTTTACACAGCTATGAAATAATCGATGCCGAAATGGTTAATAAAATAAAAAGTGATAAAATCAATTACTTAAAAATGCTAATCAATCGGCAACAATTAATGTTTGTTTTTTACGCTTCACAAATTTTAGTACACAAAAAATTGTATAATGACCTAGCGCATGCGATGCAAATCAATTTTCTGGCCTTTTTTGCTTTATAAGATAAAATAATAAAATTAATTATTTAAAGTATTTTATGCTAATGAAATTTTTTATTTTAAATAATTTTTCTTTAAATATTTTGTTTTAATTCATCAGATTAATTCATTAAAAAACTTGTTTTGATGGATTTGATTTTTGCAGACTAAAGAGAACCCTATTGCTATCTAATGATAAGCAAGAACTTAAATTCTGGTTGATTTTGAGTATGTTTTGAATAATTTTTTCGAATTTTCATATATGGTTTTATATAACGACATAGCACTTAAATCTTTATTTTTTAGATAATTAAAATTATTAAACAAAATTTTGAAAATTTTATTAATTTGTATTTCATGCCTAATGTTCGGTCCGAGAGTATTTGTAGAAGTAAAATAAAATTTATAATTTATTGGAGAATGAGAGAAATTCACAAAGATTTCTTTTTCCTTTTTGAAATTCTCTTGTCAACGGTCCTTTAAATTAATATTCAAAAAACTTTCAATTGATTTCCGATTTTTCATACATTTATTTAAGTAAATATTATTTTTAGGTTCGTTTGAAGCTTTGAATGCCTTTTTTAACATATATTCCAAAATTTTGTTCTTATTTCCATAAGCTTACATTTGAATTGATAAATAAATAATTTTTATAAATGCATACGAAATGGTTGAAAATAATTATTTATTTCCTATTCAATAATATTCATATTAATCTTAATGATTTAAATTTTTATTAAAAGTGCCCAAGCACTAAACAAAAAATATAAAAGTATTTTAATCATTATAAAATCACAAATAAAATTCAAACAATTCTGAATAATTATGTGTATTATTTATTAAAATATTAAATAAATACTAATTTAAAAAAATAATTATTTATTAATAAAAAATTCATATATAAAAATAATTTGAAATTATGTAATCGAAAATTAAATAAAAAATATTCTACAAACAATGAAAAATATAATTGAAACTTAAATAATAAATTTTTTTTAATAATGTTTAAGAATCATCATATTGTTAGAAATATTTTTGAAATTTACTACTTTCGTTTTTTAATAAAATGCATTATTTGAATTTAAAGGATTCATCTTAAACGATTGTAAAATAAAAATTGATATAATTTACTTAAAATTATGGAAGCAAAAATTTTTTCTTATTTTTGATCTTCAACTTAGATAATATTTTTTGTTCAATATGTTATAAAACTAAGATTGACCTATATTTATTTTACGGCTTTTTGATTGATAATAGTATAATTGTTTTTATTAGCATATTCAATTTTTAGTTTTTATCATCATTGAAATTGTGCTTAATCACTTAAATGGAATTAATGTTTTGAATACGTATTGGTGAATTTTTTTTTTTGGAAATTCATTTGATAATATATATACAGACGGATTTTTGTTTTAATTTTTTGTTCATATTTATTAATATAGATTTTAATTCTTATACTGATTTACTATCATGAAGAAGAAATATTATAGAAGTATGGTTTTAGTCGCATCCGGTTCGTGCTGAGACGATGCGAAAAAAAAACTCAGTGATTGATTGGTTATTTTCCGGAAGCCGATCTCACCACTTTCGAGGCACCAAAAGTGCCTGATCCGGAACCCGGACCGGCCCGGTTAAGAACAATTTTTTGTTCAGTTTTTCATGGGCTATCTCCCAGGCCGGGTCCGGTTCTCGATCCATTCATTTGTAGCCCGTCATGGGTCGGGCACATCTGCCGGAGGACCCTCAGCCTCGCCCCCGACCCTGTCGATGGCCAACCCAAGCTAAGCTTGCCGGTACCAGCGGCTTTTTTGTACAGCTCGATGAGCTCTACAAAACGATCTCAATGGCGTCCGGTTGTGTCTACAACAAATGTAGAAAATTGACGAGAAGGGATGCGAAAAATTGAAAAATTTAAAAAAATTGAAAATAACTTTCGTCCCGCCGTACATTAGGGTTAACCGGACGGTGCCGTGATTTTGAATTGAATTATTTAATTAATTTATTTAATTTATCAATCACTGAGTTTTTTTCGCATCGCCCAAACTGAGTTTTTTTTCGCATCGACCTAGCACCCATCCGGTTTATTCTAATCGTATTTTCTATGCTCATTAGTTAAAACATTTTCTAACTATTTTGACAATATTTCTTTTTTTAATTCTTTTTAAGATAAATTATTAAACTATTAAATAATAATAATTTAATATTATAAGTAAAATTTAAAAAATTCTATTTTTGAAAAAAATTAATCAGCGATGCATTGAATTATGTTTATATTATTTTGATTTAATTTTAGGAATAAATAATTTTTTGTTTCTTTTAAAGATTATAATTTTTATTTTATTTTAAATTTTTGATTCTAATTAATTCAAATACGTAAAAATGTTAATATATTTTTTAAATAATTCTTTTTTTATTTTGAAAATAATTCAAAATAACTTTATTAATTTTAAATTTCGTTTTATGCTTTTTTTGACATAAAGTACAATACAACATATTATTGTTTTTGTTTTTCTTCCAATTTGCTAGATGAATATTAGTTTAAATTTTCGTTTTCAAAACAATTTACAATATTTTTACAAAATCTTTCAATGTCATATATTCAAAAATAAATATTTACAAAAGCAGAAATAATAATTATAACAATAAATTATTTTTTATAAATTACCAAAATTCCTTTCATTATAAAGATTTAATAGACGATAAAAAAATATAGAACAAATATTTAGTAATTATTTTTATTTACAAATGATAATATAGAGAATATATTGAATATATGTTATTATTATTATTTATTTATTTTGTAAAACAAACTCTTTAAAGATACGGTAATTTAATTTACTAATTAATCCTTATATATAGATATATTTTTTCATTAATTTATATCTCAAGTAAAATCAAAATTATTTCTTAATAAATAATTCGTGGTCGGGGTCGACTAAATCGTTCAGGTCGGGGTCGGGTTCTGGGTTTTTCAATTTTTGTCTTATGGCATAGTCTTTTGCTTTAAAAATATTTATTAATTTAATAATAATAATTTTATGTTTTTTTATTTTTTATCATATTTTTTGTATAGAATTAATTATAAACGCAAATTGCCTTTTTTGAAAAATATTATTATTTATTTTTTCCGTTATAAATTTTAAAAAATTACTTTATAAAATATTATTGTGGAAAAAAGGAATTTATAGAATTTACTTTTCAAAAAAAAATTATATAAAATAATAGTGAATTATCAAAATTTTTTGATTAGTTTTTTTTTCAAACAATTTTTTTTTCGCGGTAGGCTTTTTCTAAAGACTTTTAGGAGAAATGGGGGCTGGCGGTGACGATAGGCGCCGCCTGGAAAAATTTTTGAAAATTTTGATGGATCTATTCCGAATAAATTTTTTATTTCTTTAATGAATAAATAACGAATTTAAAGAACAAACTTTATCTCTAGTTAAATACAAAAATTATAAAAGATAACTTATTAAAAATTGAACACTTTTCATAATTATATCATTAAAATTAATTTAATATTTTAAACTAATAAAATCCTAAAGAAAATGATAATAACGAAGTCCAATTTATATAAGCTTAAAAAATATTTACTTTAACAAATAAGAATTAAAAGAATTAAAAAACAAATGAAGAGTTTAAAGAAAGATATAAATTTAATAATTATTTATTAAAACCAAAAAATTATTGAGAAAAAAATTCAACCATTTTTTATCTCTATTTATTTTTTTATAACTAATATTTTAAGTTTGGAATTGTCTATAAAAGAATATAAATTATTTATTTATAAAACATTTAAAACTTTTAATTCTAAATTACGATAAAAAATAAGAAGAATTTAAAAACTCCAATAAAACGGTTCATATATTTTAAAATGATTTGGAAGATAATAAATTAATTTTTAAAATTTATATTTTGTTGACATTTGTTAATCTCAAAAAATAAATATTCAATTTAAACTTTCATTATTTTTAGAATAAAAAATATAAAAAAATTATAGTAATACTGGCGCTAAAAGATAACAACCGAATAGTAAATAACAAATTAACATAAGAACTTTTTAAAATTTTAACATATGTCTTTTCTAAATGCACACAAAAGAATATTGAAATATTAAAATATACAATAATCAAATGTAAAAAAAAAACATTAATTTAATTTATTGTATAAAAATTTAATGTGTATCTTTTTATTTCCTGCTCAAGAGCTAGCATATCACATTATAAATTTTTTAAATTAATTAATTCCTAAATATATAAAAATACATTATACTTTAAATTAAAAAGATTCTCTACCTTGACCTAATGTCAGTTTATCTTAATAAATATATAATAATAGAAAGAATTTAACTAGCCTAAGTCATGAGCATCTGAGTAATGAAACACAAAAAACTTAACTTAATTGAATATGCTTTTGTTATGTTTCTTTAATTTTTATTCTTTCACATCATATTGAAAAATTTTGAGATTTTATTTTCATAATTATTTTAAATAGTAATTTCCCAAAATTTATTTATAATAATTTAAATAAAATCTCAATAGCTTCATAGTGATTTTGAGACTTTGAGAGTCCGTTTCTTCCAATATTTTTGTGAATTTATTATAATAATTATTAAATTTGTACTTTTAATAAACAGAGATTCATATAATATAGTATTTATTTTCTTGACAAGAATTTTTGAGTTTAAAGAATTTATCCATAAAATAATTTGGCTTAATTTTTTACTTTTTTAATTGGTTTTGCTATTTGTATTTTTTAATTTTTAATACCTATTTTGGGCTTTTTGGAACCTAAAGCTTATCAATTTTGGCAGTTTTTAGAGCCTAAAAATATAAATAAGACCTAATTATTAAATAATTTCATGTATACATATAATATTTCGAACTTTTTTGCGCTGATTTTTTTGTACTTGAATAAAAATTTTTGAAATTTGCAATTTGATAGTGTTTTTGAAATGCTTTTGAATAATAGCAAGAATGTTTAATCTGATTGAGAAAGAAAAAAGTTATGGTCCAAAAATTCGTCCGACGACGTTTTGTCCTGCTCCGCCCGGAAAGTGCGTCAGTAGAAAATGAGTCAGTGACAAAAAACAAGTTCCTTGGGTTTTCGAGGTCGCAGGTCATGAATCCGACATTCATTTCGGTTAATTCAAAACCCCGGACAAGAATTTTTCCCCTGTTTTAATTCGCTACTTCTAACTTTATTTATTACCAGGGTTTGTAATGCTTAAATTATTAATTGATTCTCATTTGTTAATTTTGTTGTTTACAAATATTTTAATTATATTATTAATTTGTCCATAATAATTTGAATTCAATATAAATAAATTATAAAATTCCAAAAAAGAAAAGTTACTAAGAAAACTTTGCAATTTAAAAGATTTAATTGATTCTGCAAATGAAGTCTCAATATAATAATCAACGTATATAAATTTAGTAATGTAAAGTAAAATTTATTTAAATTTAATATTTTGTAAAAAATTTATCCAAATATAATTTTTAGACTTATTCTTTCTAAGTATATAGATTTTTGTGCTGTTTTTTATTTAAACGAAAAATTAGGACATTTTTAGATTTTTTTAAGTTTATCTTAATTCTAATTCCTTATAATTATTTATTATTTTTATTGGTTCGATTGTTGAGAATTATTATTGAGAATGATTTCTTTCTTGTCAAATTGTAAATAATCGAATACTTAAGTCAGGGTTTCTATCGAAAATTTTTCAAAATCATGACTTCGGGCCCAAAAAATCAGATTTTGGGGTCGAGAATCAGGACATTTGGCAAAATTGCTTCAAATCAGTTATTTTTACAATTTTTCGATCAAAAATGTATCAAATATTATATTTTTCGTCTAACATTATCGATTTTAACAATTGAGGAAGGAAATTAGCATATCGTAAATTTTAATGCATTCGGGATCAAAAAATCTGATTTTTAATAATTCCAAAAAACTTTTGAGAAATGGGCGAGGGGAGAGGGTCCGGCGGTGCCGATAGGCACAGCCGGAAATTTTTTTGTAATTTCGTTCAGATTTGTTAACAGATTTTCTCAAAAATCACCAAATTCTGGCATCAATCTGATATTTCTTGATAAAACGTGTGACATTATGCCATAAATTTTAATTATTAAATTTGATAAAATTATTAAATATACAATGTTTGATTGAATCATTTATTATAAAAATCATTAATTAGGTTTTTTAATTAAAATCCTTTATCAGAGAAACAAAAATTTAATGCTTTTATGCTATTATTTAAATAATTTATATTGACTTTTTGTTAACCGAACTTTATTTTTTTTTAAATATTTATTATAAATTTATTGACATTAAATGATCTAAATTATTATTTACTAATTGATTCTTGCTATTATGTTTTAAAATATTTAAAAACATTTTTATTTTAATATTAATTTTTCATTCTGTACAATTATTTTTAAATAACATCTATTCTTTCTTTCTTCTTTTATTAAAGGTTTGTTTTACTAATAAGTTCGTAAATTTATATTTAATTTGTATATAATTTTAAAGTATAAACTGAACTTTATTTTTATTATTTCTTATTTTTAAATTTTTGTAAACAAAAAAAATGAGTTTTATTGCCTGGGGAATGCAAATGACCCCTTTTAAAGATAGTTAGTTTGTTTTTCAATTTTTAAATTCTTATTTATTTTTTATTATCCGCTTAAAAAATATTATTTTGACAATTTAATTTTTATAAATATATATAAACATATTAAATTTTTGTTTAATTATATTAAAATAAATCATTTTATTGAGATTTGTTTATAAATAGCATAGATTCTTTTTTTTAAATAAATAAAGAAGCTTTCAATGTAATATAAAATTTTAATTTATAACAATTGAACCCAATAAAATTCGATGAGACCATGAACAATCACAAAATTACAAAATTAAAAAAAATTGCTAATCAATAAAAGTTTTAAAATTCATAAATTTCAAATGATAAAATTTGATTTTAAATCATTTATACTTAGAAAAAATAAAAATTTTACTTTTAATGATTTTCTATTATAATTAATTTTTTTTAAATTATATACCTAACATAACTCGAAAATTTTTCTTTCATTTGAGTGTAAACCTGTTTGAAACCTGCTTAAAAGTTTCGTTTTGCATATCACGTAAATTTTTTTTATTTTAATGGTAAAAAAAAATATAACTTATCCAATGTTAAGTTTAGTAAAAGCAATAAGAAATGTCCTAATCGGTTCGCCAAATTAAAAATTTTTTCATTTTTTTGTGAAAATAGTTCACTTAAAATCTTAACATCATGCAGGAATTCTAGCTTTTTCTTGTCAATGAAAAAAGATAATTACCGTAAATCCGCTATTTGAATGCCCGGGCATTCTACTGTTCAACCCCTTCAAAAAGGGGCTTGCAGAGCATGAATATGAGTATTATTTAACGTTTTACAAATTTTTGAATTTTTTAAAAATTTTGAATATTTTTCATTTTGGCCCTCGGGATTTTGGACTCATATTTGAAAATTCATAACTCATTTCAAAGTGGGTCAATTTAAGTACAATTAAGCTTTTAAAATAGAGAAAAATATGGAGAATTTTAGGGATTTTATTTTAAATTTCTATCATCAAAATGAAAAAATTTTTTCCAGAAATTCTGGAAAAATTCGAATTTTCAGACAAAAAATCAGAACTCGGTTCTTAAAGGATATTTTCGAAAATTAATATACTCAAAAAACCCACAATTTTTTGCTCTATAAAATTATATTTATTTCATATTTCTACGATTTTTTTTTGGAAAAGATTATAAAAATAAAATTGATTTGGGAATTTGGGACCAAAGGGTGGGAAAAATTTTTTCACCAAAATTTTGCTGAAAAATACTTTTTAGGAGCATTTTAGGGTGTTGATAAGAATCTGTAATCAGATTTCGCTTTCGGCATCGTCAAAGCCCCAGAATCCCTGCGGATATACTCGATCCCTCCTGTTAACTATACATGAATTTTCTTTAAATAAATAATATTATTATTCAATTAATTTTTATGAATTGTATTTTTTTGGCATTATTAAATAATAATTTAATTTTGATTTTATTATAATTAAAGAGCATTACTTAAATAATTTTATAAATAGTTTGTTTGGTTATTGGCTTTTTAATTCTGAATTTGTTAAAACATAAATATTTGTTAATTACTATAGACCAGCAAGACAATAATATTTTCTATGGATTGTTAAATTTTTAATAAACAAAAAATCAAAATTTTTTGAAATTTAGCAGAATTATTTATTCATTTTTCGTTTACATTATTTGAATGATTTAATTACTGAGAATTATTTTTCTTGTCAATTATAATAATGTAAATTATTTATTTTATTATTTTAGGTTTTATTTTTAGCTTAAAATTTGAAAGAATTTAATTTTGGTTTTGTTTTAAAATTATTGATTTTTAATTTGCGTTTTCGTTCAAAATATAAAAAAATATTTTTTAAATGAAATTTTTACCTTTTATAAATTTTGTGAAACGCTTTATATTAGATATATTTAATGATTCACGTATTTTTTAAATATAAATTTATTTAAATTACTTTTTGAATTATAAAAATTTATGATGGCATCACTATATGAAAATTTATGTTACAATATATATGTGCTAGTGCGTTTCTTACAACCTGCCACAAATGAAATGCGCGTTTCTTAAAACTGCCAGCCATAAAACTAAAAACCATGCGCGTTTCTTAAAACTACCACCCAGCTCCCTAATTTTAAGAAAATTCTTGTACGGGTTCCGGATCAGGCACTTTTAATGCCCCGAAAGTGGTGGGATAGGATTCCGGAAAATGACCAATCGATCAATGAGTTTTTTTGTGGATCGCCCACTCTGAGTTTTTTTGTGGATCGGCTCAGCACGTTTTTAAACAATTTTCAGGGTGGCAGTTTTTGAGAAACGCGCCAGCACGCAGTATATAAATATTTCACAAGGCGAACATCGTGAGTGAGGCTTCGTGTATTGAAACTATTTCTTTTTTAAAATTGCATAAAAAATTAATTATAGATTAATTCCTATTTTATATTATTTTTTAAATTTATTTTGAATTAAAAATAGACTTTAATAGTCATAATTATTTTTTATGAATTGCCAATTTTGTATTTATATAATATAATAGTAATAATAATAATATTTATTATAAATATCTTTTTTTTATCTTTAAAATTTATTAATGTTTTGTGTTAGCATTAAAAGTATCAATAGATTTTAAAATAATATTAATAAAAAAGTTTAAATTATATTACTATTGCAAATTTTATTTCAAACATTTAATTTAAATGAAGTTAAATAAAAATAAATTTGCTTTCAAACACTTAATTTAATATTCATTTATAATTATATATTTTTAGTCCATGTTTTCCATATATTAAATATAAACGTGGAAATATTTTGGCGAATTCTATCGATTGTCCATTAACGTTATATTATTTTTTTAATCTTAATTAAGAATTCTTCTTGTTTTTACTATCGGAGTTTTTGTTTTAGTATTAATATGAAGAAATTCCTCGAAGTAAAATTTTTTTTATATATTTAAATATTAATAAATCTTTATTTAATTATAATGTTTTCAAAAATACACTATTTTTTTAATAAATTATAGTGAAATTAAAGAATAATTATTTTTTTATCTTTTACAATTTTAAAAGAAAAATTAATTAGCACAACTATATTTTATAAATTTATCAAAAGTAAACGAATTATTTCATTCACGATTTAGTTTTGTTTTTAAATCTTATGTATTTTATTATCATAATTTAAAAATTTTCTTAAATTTTTCAAGACTAGAATTATACATTTAAATAAATTCATTCTTTATTTTTAAAAGTTTATTTATTATTTCTTAAAATTATTTTTAAATAAAAAATTTAAAAAATTTTTTATTTGGTTTTATTTTATTATTTGTAATATTATTTCAATTTTCAAATGCATTTCATAAACGCTAATTTTAATAAAATTTCTTAAGTAAAGCAGATACCTAGCAAGAAATAATGTCTTAAATCAAAACAACAAAATATTTATTATTTTTTTAAATAAAAAATGACGAGAGGCCATGAAAATTAAAAAAAAAAATTCTATCGTCCGTACGAGAAAGAGATGTTTACTACTAATTTTTTCGAATTACAAAAAATAATTAATAAACGAAAGAAATTATGATGACCAAATAAATTAAATTACAAAAAAAATTTTATTTAAATTATTTTAACTATGGAATTTGAATACTTACATAAACCATTTAATAGAATTGTTTAACGGAAAAAAGTTAAAAAAATTTCAAAATCATTAATATTTTTGTTTTTAATAATTAAATGGTAATACCAAAAAAGGCAAAAAAAATCATATAACAAAACTGTAAAATTCAAAAATTAATTATATAGACAAAGTTATAATGATAATTTTCAATTAATTACAAATTTGTCTAGCCGCTGAGTTCCAGCACAAATGGATCATAGGGCGATGCATCGATACAATATAATAAAATAAAACCAAATTAAAAATTTTTTAAATTTTTTATTAAAAATAATTTTAAGAAATAATAAATAAACTTTAAAAAAAAAGAATGAATTTAGTTAAATGTATAATTCTAGTCTTGAAAAATTTAAGAAAATTTTTAAATTATGATAATAAAATACATAAGATTTAAAATACCAAAACTGAATCGTGAATGAAATAATTCGTTTACTTTTGATAAATTTATAAAATATAGTTGTGCTAATTAATTTTTCTTTTAAAATTGTAAAAGATAAAAAAATAATTATTTCTTAATTTCACTATAATTTATTAAAAAAATATTGTATTTTTGAAAACATTATAATCAAATAAAGATTTATTAATATTTAAATATATAAAAAAAAATTTACTTCGAGGTTATACTTGAACCAGGAAAATAGGTCTGAGTCTTTGTACCTTATGACAGGTGTAACAAATAGCACCCGTATTTTATAGATAAGTGATAAATGAAAATAATAAAATAATTTCAAAAGTGCACATACAAATTGGGCTGATGAAAACTAATTTTTGCAAAATTAAATATTTAATCAAATTTAAATTAATAAATTTAATATATTTTATGTGGCGATAAATATATTCTGAAAATTTGTAATATTATTTCAATTTTCAAATGCATATTCATAAACGGTAATATACAATTATTTAATTAAAATGATTATTTCATATAAAATAAAGCATTATTATTTTAATTTTTTAAATATTTGTTGAAATATTATGTATAATTTTTTTCTCAAATGTAAATTTTTATTTTATTTCTATATAATTTCGTAAATTAGTTTATTTTTATTTTGGTTCTTGTAATTTATTTTATATATCATAATGTCATATTTCATAGTCTTTTAAATTTATGGGTTGCATTCCGAAATTAATTAATATTTATTTAATTTTATTTGAATTAAAATGTAATCAAAGCATTTATTTTGGTAATATAAATGATGGAATAAAAACCCAAAAAGGTGCTGACAAGATGACAAGAAATTTAAATGAAACAAACTTTTCTGGCCAAATGTTTAGCAAATTGCCCAATACAAACTGAAAAATGATTTTTATGAAATCAATTTTGTGCTAATTGGCTGATTCCAAAGCTCATTATTGAGTTTTTTAATTACTAATTCAGCAATAAAGCTGTAAATAAAAAATTGCAAACGATTTTCTGTTATTCTTTCATACCAAAATAATTTTAAAAATGATTAAAAAATTTTCAATTTATTTAAAATTTTACTGTATTTTCTGGCCAATTCTTTTTCCAATTCAGCATATTTGTCCAAGCACTTCTTCGGTTCTTCCTTTAACTTTTGGATTTGTCCAATCAAAGCTTCAATATTCAAATAATTAATAATTTGCTTATTTTTTTAAATAATAAATTCTTTCATTTTTTATTTTTATGTTATGTTTTCTAATACTTTTTCTATCGTAATTTCCATTACCGTTCTCCTGCTGTTCCATTTTTGTAACTTTCATTTTCATTTCGTTAAGCTCATCCAATGTTTCTCTTTGCTTTAATTCAAACTTTAAGCAGCCTCTGAAAGAAACAAATTTCTTTTTCTAAATTTTTTTATTAATTCAAAATTTTCTTCTAAATTTCAAAAAATATCGCAAATTTGCGAGATTAATATAAAATGTAAATGAAAAAAAGCAGAAAATTGGCTTAAATGAAAACTTATTAGCGCAGTGTCTTTTCCTAAAACGGGTGTTCGGGGTTCACAGATTTTCTCCTTACTTTTGACTCATATTTTCAGCCTCAACTTTTGACAGTTTGTCCTCCTCCTTTTGCTTCGCTTCACTCTGTCCTTTCTCCAATTGCGCACACTTTCTGCTTAATTCTTCCACTTTTGAACTGAGTGAAATGTCAAACAATGCTGTAAAAGTGATCAGCTTATTAATGAATTAATTATAATGCATTTACCTTACTAATTAATTAATTATTTCGTTTTACCATTTCCGAAATTGCGTTTGCGCTTTCTGAGTGATATCATCGGCAAACATCTTAATACCAACATTCTTAAAATTTAACCACCAATATTATTAAACAATTCTTTTATTCATTATTTAATTGTGGATATTATTATTTTTTTGCTAATATATTTTGTTATTAATTTTAATAAATCATTATGTTGAGATTTCTTTATAAATCAATTGATTCTTTTTTTAAATAAATAATTAACTTTTGCATTTTAATAAAAAAATTTAATTTATAACAAATTGAATGCAATAAAATTCACAGAGATTTTTAATTATTTTCTCAGCTAATATTAATAATGAAATCTATTGCTATAGTTAGTTTTATTTAAAAATCATAACTATTATCCATGAATAAATTCAATCACTTTCTAATCATTGTTCAAAATTTTTTAGTATATTGGCCTTTTTTTTCATTAAAAAATAATATATTTATTGATGATATTGATCTGTAGAATATTTCTTATTATTGTCTTGTCACATTTGCAATTTTGCTATAGTAAGCCTATTACAAAGACTAATATTGAATTAAAATCCATTTTTCAATATACAAAATTCAAATTAAAACTTATTATCCCGAATATGTACAAATTAATTTCTAAAAGAGTAAAAACTGAAAAAAACAACACAAAAATAAGCAATAACAGTGAGTAAATAATATCTCTTTAATTTGTTAATATTTTCCTTATTATTTATTTTATTTTTAAAGCATTTAAAATGTGCTTAACATAAGGAAATTTCATTTGATTTGTTTTTAATTGGTCTTTTCCCAAATTGCAAATAATTTCGAACTAACATTTAATTGTTATTTTTTCAATATTATTTGTTCAAATTTTCATTTATAAAAAATTTATTCTGCTACTTTGTTTTCTCGTTTTATTATTTTTATAATTTTTGACATAATTTATTAAGTAGAATTTGCAATTGCTATTTATATTTGAATTTATTCATTTAGGTTTTTGTAAATTTTTGTGCTTGAAAATTATTTCAATTTTTATTACAGTATATTTAACGAAGAGTTTAAACCTTTTTTTCAAAAATAAACCATTTAAATTTATGAGATAATATAATAAATTTCTTTGTTAAATAATACTTTCAACTTTAGATTTTATATTTTAAATTGATGTTTTAGATCTTTCATATTATTAAATATTGCTTTTCTTCACATTATTTAATTTCATGTCCATTACGCTATTGTTAATTCTTTTCAGCGCCAAACTTATCAGCTTTAAAAATTAGGTAAATTTATATCAATTGATAAATTATGCCTAGTTATAATTTTATAAATATTTATAAGATTAGTAATTGTTGATTGCATAAATAATTTTTTATTATGCGCCCATTTTGAATATTTTTAATCAATATTCCTTATTTTAATAGTTTCGGTTTTTAATAAAATGTTATTTAAAATTCGTAGTTAATTAAAAAATTCCAAATTTTTTGGGTTTCTTTTTCTCGTATGGTGATGGAAATTTTCTCTACTTTACTCCTAAATTTTTAAGGGCTAACATGTTACTCTAAGTTTTTATATTCATTACAATTCATTTGTATTTTTGGATATTTCCATTTCTGTAAATTGTTTATTTAAATATTATAAATTAATAATAATTTATTAAAATTTTCAAACATAAATATGGAATACATTAAAAGAATATAAATTTATTTTGATTTTTTTTTTCTAAAATAAAAAGTATTGTGGAAAAGAAAAGTAAATAATTATTAAATGAAAAAAATGGAAATTACACTGTTTCTTAAATGGAGAAAAATGGTTTAAAAAATGGTTAATAAACCCCATTAGGATTTTCCAAATTTATCTTTTACTTCATTAAATTGTTCTTATTTAATTAAAATTATGATGCAATTTTTAAAAATTTGATTGACAGAGTAGGGTTATCTAAATATCTTTTGTATACGTATATTATTTGTAATAAGCATTTTAATTTCAATTTTATTTATCGTTTCTTCTATTAATTAATCAATTATATAATGTTTAAAAGGATTAATTATTTTATTTAAAAATTTAATAAATTTTTGTCTATTTAAAGTTAAGATATATTTTTTATGACGAAGCCTACAAGGATTCAAAATCGTACATTTTCGTACAGGGCTGAGAAGTCCTTAATTAAAGTTTATTTTGAATAAAATAATTTAAATAGGCAAGATCAAATATAAAAAAAAATTGCATTCACAACCTTAAATTAAAAGTAGAAGTATATTTATATTTTTCTAATAATAAAAAAGATTCATTCCTCAAAGCTGTATTACAAGGTTATTTAGATCGTCTTTAATCAATCAATTCATGTGTAGCTCTTTAATTATATTCCAATTGGTGATTTATTTAACTATTAAATTTAATGAAGTAAATAAGAAATTAAAATTTGGTTTAAATAAGTTAATATATTTGATTTTGCTAGCCGTATTATTTCTTAAATAGAATAATTGTTAATGTTCAAATTTATTCTTCTCAAACAAATATATTTTGCATAAAAACCTTTAATTAAATAACTTCTCATATTTGATTAAATTTACAATTTAATTAGTCCATACGATTACAAGGAAATTCTGAAAGAATTATATTTCTAAATGGTTTTCTAAATCTATTCTTTTCTTGTCGGTTTTTTGCTCATTAAATAATCTTAGTCATCTTATTTTTTAATATAAATATGGAAAATTTTAAATATTGGAGTTGACTATTTCATTTTTTTATATATTTTTTGGTTATTTTTTAATTAAATTTAAAAATATTGCTTAAAAATATTTTTTATAATATAGTATAATTAAAGAATTTTAAAATATTTATTAATGCTTGACACAATTTTATTTTTTAAATATGTATATTGTATTAATTTAGAAAACAAATAATTAATCAATTAGCAAATATTTTATATAAGAATATTATTTTTATTATAAATAAAAAATTAATTAGGATAAAGCAGCGCCATTTAATTAAAATTTCAAAAAGGACGCAAAATGATATTTAGATTTAGAAACAAAATAAAGAAAATAAATATTTGAGAAATCACTTATATCAGAAATATAATAAACTGTTATTACGAAATTTGAGCAAAAATCAAGATTTATTTATTAATCATCAAATGATTTAAAAATTAAATTAGAAAATTTTTATCAGTACTTTTTGTGAATAATAATAATCTTTTATAAAATTTTTTAAATATTTTTTGTGAATAACTCTTATTCAAGGATATAGCTTTTATATTTAATATTTATACAGTTTATTTAATGTTGTTAATTTTAAATTGATTAATATAATTATATAAAGTTATAAAATAAATTTTTTAAATATTTTTTTAAATATAATAAGCGTAATTTAAGAGGGTATTATACAATATCAAAATTTCTACTGGCACATACTCATGACAACATGTGGGTGATTCAATCTTTTATTGATTTGGTGGATTCTAATTATTTTTTTTTATTCTTCATATCTCCTTAATTTTTCTCCTAAGGACTTTTACAATTGCTAACGACCAGCAAATAATTAAGTATTAAAATATTTCTTATTATTTTTAAAAATTTCAATTTAATAATAAATATATATAGATTAATATGTTTTTAATACTATTCTCTGTTTTTTTTAAATTAACCTCATTTTTCTACCTTTTTAATAATTTTTTA
Source organism: Heterodera schachtii (assembly GCA_023374025.1). NCBI lineage: Eukaryota > Metazoa > Nematoda > Chromadorea > Rhabditida > Heteroderidae > Heterodera > Heterodera schachtii. The sequence continues at coordinate 558,652 of SIJG01000049.1, forward strand.
GATTGAAATTTAGCAATCATTTATTGTTTTTACTAAATAAAATTATATATTTTTTATTCAGAGAGATAGTGGTGCAAAAAGATAATCAAGGTGATTGTTGCTTAAAGTTCACTAAATTAAATTTTTAATCTTTTTTTTCATTTTGACAAATTTCGGTTCGGTTCACACTTCGTGCTTATTACAAATATTCTTATTTTCAAAAATTTATGTTTTTATTAAATTCTTTCGTACTGGAAAAAATGCAGTCGTTTATTAAAAAGTCGAAGTTGCTTATTTTTAAAGATCCGATGATCTGACTCTTTTTAAATTATATAACTTTTATTCTTTTTTAAATTAAATTTTCATTGACTTTTACTTTGATTTTTTTTTACTTTTTCAGAAAAAAATTATTTTTATATTTTAGTAAATCCTTTAAAAAAAATCATAATGTATTTGATAAAACATTATGTTTTGTATAAATTCTTTTATTAACTAAAATCAAGTTTTTGATACATAGAGAAAATCTTTGGTTAAATGAAAATTTGAAAAGCTAATTAATTTTTTATTTAAATATGATATTATAATAAACAAAACTATCACCTTAATTAATGAAAATTAGAAAAAAAGGTATAAGTATATTTTACTTTCATAAACATCCTACATGAAAATTATTTAGTTTTTAATTATTATGTAATTCATCATGCTTGGAAAATATAATTAATTTTGGGTAATTTTTTTTCATATAATTATGCTTCAAAACCATGTTGCTGTGTCTCTGTTTTTACAATTTTATAATGACACGCTGATTTCATTTTGTTTTTGTTTTATTTTTTAATTCTTTGGCCATTATGTTTTATTGAGGTTTTTGACATAACTTAATTGGCCTGTCTTATTTCTTTATTGTGTTCGTTTTTGTTTTTATTTATTTTTTTTGGTTTTTTTTTTACAAAACAGAATGTGTCATGAATTGACACATAATTATTGGTCTTTATGATAGTGAATGAATATCCGAATTAATCAAGACTTAATATAATTTTTATTTTGATAATTCTGGTGGGTTGAGGTTTTTAATTTGGTTCAGATCTAATATTAATATTTAGATTCTAATTTTTATTTAAATGTTATATTTTATCAGAAGCTTAAAATTTGATTTTATGATTCAATGTTGAATATTTTTAAATTAACTTTTGCAGTTTATATGTCAGAACGAATGTTTTTGTAATCTTTTTATATTTAAATGGATTTAATTAAAAGTATTTCATTATTTCTCAATTTAAGTAAATATCATTATTGATCCTCCACTTTTGCTTTATTAAAGTGAATTATTTTTACCAAAAAATGTTATTTGTTATTTATTTTACTATGATTATTTTCTTTTTTTATTAAAATTTTATATTAAATTTGTATAATACGATCTTTTCTGTTTTTTGATTTATGAATTATAATGTTTTGTTTATATTAGCAATTTGATTAATTGATTTTCTCATACAGAAATGCATTAATACAACTTTTATATAAACATTATAATTTTATGAATATATTATATAAAACATAAAATAAAATTTAGGCCAAATATAATATACTAAAAAAATACAACCAACGATTATAAACAATTAAAAAATGTGTAGGAAAGCAATATTTTTAAAAAATTAAAACAATTAATCTAACCAATTAATGCCTAAGTCTCTGCATAATTATAATGAATATTAAATAACATTAACAGATTTTCTTCAATAATGCCCATTTTCCTTATTTTTTTTTCTACAAAAATTGTAAGAAATCAAACTTAATAATCTATGAATAGATTGTAAATTGCTACTATATTTAATTAAAAAGATTATTTTTATTTCTTATTTATGAACTCATATATGTAATGTTCAATAAATTATGTTTTAAATGTAAATAAAATTTTTTAATATTTTCCAAAATTTTTTGAATCTCTTCTATTTTAGCGTTATTTATAAAGAAAATTTTTTATATATTTAATTTTTGATTTAATATTTATTTAGGTTATTAATAAAAATTATTAAAAATGAATCCATTAATTTCCAAAAAAATGAAAGCGACTCTTTTTTGTGGCGAATTAATAAATTTTGTATTTTTTTAATGATTATTTGGGTTTTTAATTAAGTATCATTTTTGGGTCCAATCTTGTTCGGGGCTTGATTTAGCGATGAATATGGCCTGGCTTGAATATTAGCTTAATAATAATGTATATATGATTCGGTCTACCTCAGTTTGGTCCCGGCACGATTCGGCCCCAGCGGCTTTTTGGCTATAATTTTTCTTTGTCAACCAAATTCAACATTGTTGGTATCATAAATAAAGTTGTAAATTCTCTATGCCAGCAGCTTTCTTCCGATACAATAACTCAAGAATTTTAATATATACTTTTTATAAAAAAATAAAAGATAACTACCTGAAAAAAAGATATTAACATATATACACGATTCGCGAAGTCGAGAAAACTGACGAAAAAATATTAAATAAAATTATAACTTAAATTTTTAGCAGTAAACTTTTTTTAATATTTACTATCGAAGTTTATTTTATAATATAATAAAAACAAATTATTAAATTATCATTTTATGTTATATAAAGAAAATACACAAAAATGGATTAGCAACAAAAAAGGAAAATTAATTTAAAAACTAAAACTTATTTAAAAGTTATTAATTTACTTCAATTTTGAAAAACATGCAATTTTGAACAAATAAAGTTTTATAAGGATAAACGATAAAATTCATTTTTTAAATAATATAAAAAACAAAACAGCGAATTTTCATCAGCCAGCCAATCGCATTATTGTGCAAGATTTAAAATATTTCACGTAAAGTTTATTTCGATGATAATTTAATATCATAAATTAATTTATTCGAAAAATAAATTAATTCAGCACCAAATTGTAATTTAATAAAATTGAATTAATAAATAGAAAAATTGTCTGAAAAAAAGAAAAAATATGGAAGAAAACAGAAAAATAATTTTAAAAATTTTAAATTTTGGCTTATTTTCACTTAATTTGGGAATGGTTAATTCTTGGCTCTAGACAAATTTGAAAAAAATAAAAAAATTGAATAAATTCAAATAATAAAAAGAATATGACAATGGTTAAGAGAAACTTAAATTTTAAAAGGACACAATTATTTAAAAGTTTATGTATAAAAATATTTTCCAAAAAGCAAAATACTTAAAAAAGCACACCAAAAGATAAACATGAAATATATTTATTTATTCAATGACTAAAAAATATTAATGAATTACAATTATGTATTTCTTATTAAATATTCAAAAAATAGGACTATTAAAACCCATTTTAAAATAACTAAAGCAGCTGCCTTAAATAGTCTTAAAATATATAAATTACAATTAAAAATCTTAATTAATTAAATCTATATATATATTTATTATTTATGGCACATAAATAAAGAAACTTAGATAAGATTATAATTAAGAGAACGATTCATTGAACCTGGAGCCATGCCATGGTATTTAAATTTAATTTGTGCAAAAATACAGACTTATTCATCATACATTAAAAGCGATTTAATAAATTTCAACAAATAAAAAATCCTTATTCAATACTTTTTTTGTAAATAATATTAATATTGTATTTTTGTAAAAAAATTTTGAAAACAAAGTGGTCAATTCAAGTCACGATTATTAAATGATTATTAGTCAATGTTAATACTTAATCTTTTATAAATCTGAACAATTTGATATAATCATATCGGACCGGCTCAGTTCGGCCCCAGCGGCTTTTTGGCTATAACTTTTTCATATAACATTCATTTAAATCCATTTTTTAAATATTACATTTATACGCATTTTTAATTCCATGCTCTTTGGGACTTTCGAATAAATTGTTAATTAATTGCGAAATTGTTTCTTGATTTAAATGAAAATAATCTAAAAGTATACTAATATATTTTGAGCTTTCATTGAAAAAGAATATTTTTTGAAAAATTAGAAAAAAACAACTAATTATTTGTAGGAAACTAGTCCAACACGAAAATAAGAAACAGTAACACAACCCATGGGTCACACATGTGAGAACCGGACGAAGCAAAAAGTACTTAAAATATATTAAATTTAAGTTTACCAAAAACCAATCAATCATTAGGGATGTAAAAAATCTCGGTCTCGAATCTTGAAGATCTAGACCAAAAACCCAAGATTTTCTCGAGGCCGAGACTCTTGAACATAACTACTTTATTCTATTCAATTTAATAAAAATTAAATTTTTTTTTTAATTAAATTGCAAAAATTAACTATTATTTAAAAAAAGAATCAATTGTATTTATAAAGAAACCTCAATATAAATGATTTATTTAAAATAATTAAACAAAAATTTATTATGTTTATTTATATTATCATTATGATTTTATTTTATTCATTTTATTCTGTGAATTATCTAAGAAATTATTAGTTTCATACAAAATAAACTCAATTAAAGTATAAATTTTTAATAAATTATTATTTAATGATTTTACATTTAATTCTTTATTTCTACTGTCTGTTGATTTGAAAATAAATATATAATTATGCAAAAGCTATTTATTATTTGTTTTCATATATTTTGATTAAAGCTCCATAAAAACCTTAATAATTTAACTTTAAATAAAATATGTGATAAAAATAAAATTTATTAAAAACATATCTTTATAATCATTATAATTTAAAAAATTATTAAATTAAAATATCACCTAAAAAATTTTTTTATTAATAATGTAATTATTTGTAAATACTTTTGTATGACAAAAGAACATAGTAAAAATAAACATAATTCTAAAAAGTAATAAATCAATTGCAATTATTAAGAAACAAAAAATAATTGAAATCAGCTAAAGACGCTACATCGAAATGTCGTTCTACACACCATGAGAGTAAAAAATAAAAAGATATAATTGTTTGACTCTAAGCTAAAAAAATTGTACCATAAAAATAACAGAAATTTTTTGCATTATTAATAAATACAATAAAAATTTCATATGAATAAAATTCTCAAATCTATTATTTTTTTTCTACTTATGTCAGGGTTTCTATCTGTCCTGATTTATCAGATTTGTGGTGATTGGGAGGTAATAACGAAGATTTGTCCTGATTTCCTTTAACATATTAATAATTTTAAAATTTATGGCATAATGTCACTATTTATCAAGAAATATCAGATTGATGCTAGAATTTGGTCATTTTTGTGAAAATCTGTTAAAAAATCAGAATGAAATTAAAAAAAAATTTTCCGGTAGCGCACCGCCGGACCCCCCCCCCCCCCCCCTCGCCCATTTCTCAAAAGTTTTTTGGAATTATTAAAAATCTGATTTTTTGATCCCGAATGAACTAAAATTTACGATATGCTAATTTCCTTCCTCAATTGTTAAAATCGATAAGACGAAAAATATGATATTTGATACATTTTTGATCGAAAAATTGTGTAAAGCGCAATTAATTCACACACATTTAATATATTTTCTCTTTACACATTCTAGTCCGGACGCGGACGGATTTGGGCTTGGGACCCGGGAGGTTGGGAGTCCAGGGCCCGGATTTTCACCCACCAATTCCCGCTTCTCTTTCCCTCTTCCATTCCTCTGCATTTCCTCCATGGTCCTTAATGGACATCTCTCTTAAGCTCTGGGTTGGATCCGCCAGCCGTTTTACTGGTAGCACCGGATTCCAGCGACCCTGGCTATCCGTTGACAAGAGAATGGAGTGCGCAGGGATGAGGCGTGCAACAAAAAAAAAAGAGAGCAGCATACCTCCTTTGGGAGAGCAGTTTTTAATGAGAAGCTAAGGAAAAAAGATATATATATATTTAAAAGGAAATTTTTTTTCTCAATTCACACTTTGAACCTAAAAGACCTAAAATTTGGAAGTCCAACAAACTAGCTAAGCCAAAAATAAATATCAAAATAAGTGCAAATTATACTCATAAATTACTCAAATCTTTTATCCAGCACTTTGGCCTTTGGTCATTTGCCGATTGGCTTTCGCTGCGCTTGCTTATTTCGTAATTACTTTTATCTCAAGAGCATTTTCCCACTGATTTAATCGCCACCTGAAATTTTAAATTCCATTAAAACCCCCGAGACGGAAAAAGGGGAAAGGATAAACATGCCCACTCTGACATGCCTACAGTAATCATCAATCATATATTGTTAAGGAATATTTCAATTTTTGCCGGCATAATAAATAAAAATTGTCTGTCAAAAGATTTATTACATTTAAAAGGCTTTTGGGCCTTTAGTCAAGAGAAGGACCAAAATATAAGGCAGGCAATTGCAAGTTTAATTGGATTCCAAAAAGACAATTTCGAAATCTCCACTGAATTTTACAAGTCTTATGGGCACTTCCTAGGTTTTTGTCAATGCCAACATACCAAGATTTTTTTTTAAATTTAATTAAAACTTGAAGACGCATTTAGACAATGTAGAAAAAGAAGATAACCATTTAAAGAATTTTTATGCTCCTGAACAGCATGGAAATGAACCAAAGTTGAGAAATTGTTTAATAAATTGGAAAACATATCCCTTAATCTGCCAATTTTTTTTTTTCTTAAATGAACCGAAATGAGATGAATCAAAGCCTTTGGGTAATTAGTCATGGTGAAATCGGCGTACTATATGCCAGTAGATTAATTAATTTTTCAAAGATTTAACTAGTAGATCCAGACACAAAAAATCTAATAAATTGATTTAAAAAAAAGAAATGTATATAGTCAACAAAGCAACACGGAACAACACCGTCGGGGGAAGTATCGTTCAAGAAGAAAAATATTCTTGGGGCAAATTAATTCATCGACGTCAAATAATATTTGAAATTTAAAAATAATACAAAATTTCAACTAAAAATATAATGTTTTTTTTAAATATTTTAGAAATCAGAAGAAAATTGAACTAATAAAAAATTGAAAATAATTTCAATTCAATGGTTATTTTTTTGATTGAACTTAATTAATTTTTGAACATTTGTTTTTTGGCGAAAACAAATTAAAATTAAATATGAAATTCTTTATTTAATTATATCCTTTTCAAAAACTGAAAATTGATCAAATAGTTAATAAATAAAATTGATAATAATTGGCACTTTTATGACTACTTGGATTTCTTAAATTACCTCCGTTATGTTACTGGAAATTGACTTGGAATGACCGGAGCTCTGCCATACACATAAGCAATAAAATTTATTTAAATGAAATATCAAAGTTTAAAAAAATTAACTTTTATATAAATCCACGAGAATTAACAAATAAATATTAAAATAAATATACTTTGTTATGAAATTTGAATAAAACATTAAAATTTAAATAAATCAGAAAAATTAATTCTATTTTGTATTTTGTTATTTACATTAAGTAAAAAATTGATTTGAATAATCCTACTGATGATCAATCCCTATTTTGTAAATATTGCATCATCATTAAATAGGCTACATGACATTTCGCCAACTGACATTTAGCCAACTCAGCCAAAAACATTCATTTCGCCAACTCAGCCAAAATCAGACATTTCACCAACTAATTTCGCCAACTAGTCTTAAATTGATTTTTAACTATATAATGATTAAAAAATTAACAGAAAAGTACACCAATGATAAAGAAATCTTTATAAAATAAATAAATAACAAAAAGAAAGGGAAATAAAATCTAAAATTTTTCGAGTTTAATTTCCATCGGCATCATCAGTTTCTTCACCACTCTCTTGATTTCCACGGACGTGAAGTCCCTCCACAAAGCCTTGCATCACGAGCCCGATCAGATACAAGGCGTTTGTCAATCCTTCTTCCGATTCAAAGTCGGCCTCGTCAAGGATCCGCACCACATTTTGTTCTTTGATGACGTACCGTTGCCGTCGTTTAGTGCTTTTCTGGAGCTGTTCTGCGCGCGCACCTGAACCAGCTGCCATCTTTTCTGATTTTCAGAAAGCGAAAACCTGAAAAATAAAGAAATCAAAAAGCAAAAAAATATTAACACCTTGGTGCCAAAGACAAAGCGCTCCCCGGATTGTTTCGCCACGTTGGAATTGAACAGGCTCACAGTTTTCTTCATCATCGCTTGCAGCGACGTCCAAATCATTCCTGGTTGAAGTGTCTTCCATTTGTTGTTCTGCGTCTTGGCATTTCTTGCTAAAATCTGAATTACGCTAGAAAAGAAATTATAAAAAAGTGAAAGGAATTCTTAAGCTTTGATTGATCCAAAAATGGTTTGAATGAACAAATATGAAAAAAGATGGGACCTAAGAAACTGTTGATGGTCACTGATTGGACGTGTAAACTGGAATAGGGCTGTATTTGATATTAAAACAGACTTTTTTTACTCTTTTTATTTTTTTCATTAATTTTTTTAACTATTTGGCGAAATGTCAGTTGGCAAAATGTCAGATTTTGGCTGAGTTGGCGAAATGAATGTCTTTGGCTGAGTTGGCGAAATGTCTGTTTTTGGCTGGGTTGGCGAAATGAATGTTTTTGGCTGAGTTGGCGAAGAGTCAGTTGGCGAGATGTCAGTTGGCGAGATGTCAAGTTGGCGAAATGTCGGTACACCCATTAAATATAATAAACAAATTATATTAAATAATAAAATTTTGTTGGGTTCTACTATTGATTATTATTTAAATTCAAATTTTGCGCCGTTTATAAGGATTTGTGGTTTTTTTTTAAACTTACAAATTAGGCCTATCGACTAATATCAAGTAAATATAGAAATAAAGTGTTGACTCTAAAACTAAAAAAACAATAATAATTTAAGTGAAATACATTTTTTAAAAAGATAATTTAATTTCGATATTGAAAAATAAATTCTTTTATACTAAAAAATGTCAATTAAAGATAAAAGCACATATGGAAAATCAAAATCCTTATTCATTATTCTTTTTGTATATTTTAAACTAAAATATAAAAGTGAGAAACTTTAAGGCAAATATGAATACTCTAAAATGTCTTTTTAAAATAAAAATAAAATTATAAAAGAATCATTATTAATGGAATGATAAGAAGTAAAATTCAAAACATAATTAAAATCTTTGATTTGATTGAACTCAATGAAAATTCATTTTAAAAATAGAATAAAATCCAAAAACAAGAAATAGTGCCTACATCAGCTGCAGTATCAAGTGAGTTGTATGTTGTATGTAGAGCACAAGAATGAAAATATTATAGGGAAAATTAATTTCGATGCTTAATTTAAATTGTAATGTATATTGTCAAATAAAAAAATAAATTATGTATACATTAAATATAAAGTGGAGTAGCTATTCTAAAATTTTTCATAGTTCCAAAAAATTATATTAATTAATCATTTTAACCTAATAAATATTTAACAGTTATATATACCATTTAAAAACACAATTATTAATGGAAAAGGTTATAAAGTTTTTTCCAAATCATTTCATTAATTAGGATAGTTTTGAACAGAAAATTAATAATTATTATTTATATAAATTCTACAATCATCATTGGTTTTTAAGAATACTATTTATATGAATTAAAATAATTATATATTAAAATTATTATAATTCATCACTCAGTCAGTATTTAGTATATCATAAGAAAAAAAAAGCAAGCATGTTTTAAAATAATTATATAAAATCCAACGAAATATCTTAATGAAAATACAGAAATATGACATTAGAAAATATTCCATGTCCAAGGTTAAATTGTATTTTTGAAAATAAATTATCTTTATTGATTACTTTTTAAGATGTTGAATTAAAGAAGAAATATATTTAGGTTGCTAATATAATTAAATATAAAAAAATTATTATTACCTTTTTTAAAATAATCGGTCATGCATTATTAAAGATAACTTATTTACGAATGCAATAGAAAAATTATTTTTTTTCAATGTTTTATTAAACAACAAAAATTAAGTGACAATTCTAATAAAAAAGCATAAATTAGAAAATGAAATTTCATTTCTTCAAATAAATCGTCATTTTTCATAATAACTTTTCATTTTTTAATATATTTTAAGCAATTTTAATATAACGAATTCAGAATTAATATAAATCGATTTTTAATGTGTTTAATTTGGTTTTATGTTCATGTTTTAGATAATAACTTTCATTAAAGTTATTTGAATATTCTTTATTAATTATTAGTTTATCTATTAATATTTTCAAAGAATTATTTGTTTAGTATTTTGTATAAATCTTATTAAAATTAGTTCTCATGTTGACGAAATAAATGTTGTTGTTGATTTCAACGTTGAGAAAATTTTAATTGTATAAACTAAATAATTTTCTTTCGTCTTTTAATAATATTTTATTTATAAAATCTTTTTTCTCACAATAATAGTTAATTATTAAATAATTTTTAATTTATTTAAATCACCTGATGTAAGTCTAGAAATACATTTATATAAAAGCAATTAAAGTTTCATAAAATTCCCTATGTATGAATTAATTCAATTTTTCTTGCCCCTCATTGTGATTATTTTATGAAAGGCTAATTAATAATTAATTATACCAGTAATTTACATGATTTTATGAAAACAATAAAAATTATGCTTATTCCACTTTTAATTAATATTAAAAACAAATTAAAATAATTCAAATATTTATTTTTGGGAAATTTTATTGTATTAAATTTTAATACTTATTTGTATGCGCATAATATGTTAGTAAATTATTGATTAATGAAAATTTGTAATTCAAATTTTATGTTTTACCTATTTATAAATTTAAATATTTTTGTTAACGTTAACATTTACAGAAATTTATTTATTCCTTATATTAATCAATTTCTTTATCTCGTCGATTATTCTTTCGATGAGATGTAAACGTCATTAATTTATCCATTTCTTTGTTTTTAAAAATTATATTTTTTGATCACAGAGAAATTTTATTAAAAAATTAATGAAAATCCTCAAATAAAAATTTACTCAAATTAATATGTACTTTTATTTACACAAACATATAAGTAAGATTTACGTTAAAAAAAAATTTTATATATATATTTTTATAATAAAACAAAAATTTAAAATAAAAAAAAACAAATAAATAAATTTGCTTTTTATAAATATCTCATTAATATAAATATCCTTCAAAAACTAAGTGCTTCATCATTTTTAACAAATAATATCCAATTTTTATTAATTTTGATCGAATCGAACAAATTTATTGAAGAAATTTTTTATAAATGCATTTAACCAAAAAATAATTATAAAAATATATCCATTCTATATTAGAAAATCTTGAAAAAAAGTATATGCATAATTTTATTTTTTTTAATTTATATTTATTTAAAATGTTAAATTCTGTATTTATTTACCCATATAGATTTCAATTATTATGGTTAATGTTTGCTTTAAGAAATAATCTAGGATAAAAAACGTTGATTTTTAACAAATTGTAAATTATTTTTTAAATTAATTTTGATTATCGAATACATTTTTAGATAAAAATAAATAAACTTAAGAATTTTTAAGTTTTTATTGTATTTATATTAATGCTAAATAATTTAAATTATTATTTATGGCTTAATTTTTTAGCTTAGAGTCAAACAATTATTCTTTTTTACTTTTTACTCTCGTGTTGTAAAACCGCTTCGACGTCGATTTAGATGGGTTCAATTTTTTTGGTTATTTTTATTAATAAGCAATTGATTTATTCATTTTCAATTTAATTAATTTTTTAAATTTTAAAGATTATAAAGATATTGAATTTATTTGGGTCCGTTTTTATCACTATTTTTATACTTATATATTGAAAATATTTTTTTAATTTTGTTGATTCATATTTATTAATTTGGATTTTCATTATTTTTGCTGTTCTACTAGCATAATGAAGCTCTATTCTGCAAACATTTCTCATTTGTCAGTGTTTTTTTTTTGTGACATATGTTTAGGTGTTTTTGGTGCTTTCTCTTAAAAACAAAAATATTTTATTTTTGGTATTTTTTTTATTTTAGGATATGACACACAAAACGAATTCATTTTAGATTTAAATATTCTAAGTTACAATAATTCACGACTCAATGGTTGACTCATCCTTCATCATATTTTGTCTTAAATTATTTTTACGATGCTTAAATTTAATTTTTAAAATAAAGTTTTAAAATATTTAATTTATTAATTTTTGTATAATCTATTTCATTTAAATAATTAATTATTCTAAATTATAATAGTTGGAATAGTCAATTTATATATGCTGTTATTTGTTTTAGCAATACACTTTAAGATGTTGAATATAAAAAAGTTATGCACCAATAATTGTATTAATAAATTTATTCATATTCTTTTGGTCGCAAATTGACGCATTTCCACAAATTGATATAATTTTTAATAACCAGATTTGTTTGCATATTTTTTAAAAATTTGGTTTATTAAAATTAAATAAAATACTTCTTTTATTTCAATAATTTGAATGAAAATTTCTTATGTAATTATTTTATTCTTATGATTATTCTATTTGAAACCCAATTAGCAAGAGAAAATTAAAGAAAGAAAAAATTATTTAATTCATAATTTTGAACAGAACTTAAATAAAATAACATTTTCTTGTAAAAAACAGCGAAACCATAAATCGAAAGTTAAAAAAAGAAGCAAATTTAAACCTAAACTATTAGTTGAACAAAAATGTTATTGTACTTTAGTTATCTTTTGAAATTTTTTCATTTTTATTTGTTTTCCAAAATATATTTCATTTAAATAATTAAATATACTAAATTATAATAGTCGGAATAATGGACATTGTACATTTTCTAATTAATGCTTTTATTATAAAATCATTAATAATGAATAAACTTTATGTTTATAAATTGGTATTTTTATTTTTTAATTACGTATAATATTTTGATTTTTGTTAACCTTAAATAAATTATAATTTTTCTTTCCACTTTGATTCGTTGCTAATTTATAAGTTATCTTTTTCAAATAAATTTTAAGTGGTATTTTTTATATTTCTGGGGGGGGGGATTTAGCAATTTTCTGGGTCCCAAAATTCTGGATTTTTTAAATAAATTAACAATTTCTTAAATCGCTGTTTTTGTAACGCTGTTTTTTCGAAAAAACTTTTTTGGAAAATTGGGGTCGGGGCGGGGTCCGGCGGTGCCGATAGGCGCCGCCGGAAATTTTTGAAATTTTGAGTGAGATTTGTTAACAGAATTTGTCAAAAAAATACCAAATATTTGGTTAATTTGTGTGTTTATATTCTTTAAAAATGAAAAAAAAAATAATTTTTAAGTTGATAATTTTATTAATTAAATTCAATTAAAATAATGGTAAAGAAATTACAAAAAAAACTTCCTGTTCAATCGGGGGATTGAACCCAAGAGACAAATAATGAAAGTCAAAAGGTTTAGCCACTTGACCATTTCCCGCCCCGGTCCCGGTCCCGCTCAGCTCTAGTGTGAACGAATATTTTTTTTTTAGATTTAACCCTATAGTTAAATTATTATTATTATTTTGTGAATAATTAATTTGCATTAGAAGGATAATTTATTAATAATTTTATTTATACAAATGTTTATTAACAAAGACCGATTGTATAGTCAAATATTACTTTCAAATTTTAAAAGCAAAAATACATTTGAATAATTTTTTGATTTAGTAATTCAGCATTTAAAAATTTATTTGAATGGCTGTGAGCATTAAACCAATTAAAAATTTTGACAACATAATTTAATAGGTTAAAACAAGAAAATAAAATACATTAATAATTAAAAACTGATTAGAATCGCGAACGAATTTGGCATATAAAAACTTTCGGTTAATAATAAAAAAATTCAAAAAAATCAATAAATAAATAATTATTACACATTTTTTTACTAATTAATGATTTATTAAGGATTTCGAATTTGGATAAATTTTGTTTCTTTTATGCGGTTGCGGCGTCAAAGCTTTATTTGGAAGTACATAGGAACATTTTTAATCGATTTATGAAAATATTATAAGACAGAGGGAGGCGGCTTTTGCATTATTTGATTATATATAGTAAACAAATAAAATATATAAAAAGCAACAAAACTGATCTATCCATAGAACAAATTGGCTTCTTCCTCAATTAATGAAATAACATAGCATTGATTACACAAGAAATTTGCTCAAATAATATTATTTTACAAAAAAAATATTTTTAATTCTAGCTTTTAATTTAATTAAAAAATAAAAAACAAATATAATTCAATCAGTGCTATTATATATTCAACTATCAATATTTAGACAATGTATGTAAATTTATTGAATTTGTGGATGATCTCCACGAGGGATAATAGCTATGAAATTTTTTTTATGCAAATAGCAATTAAGTTCATCGTCACAACGGTATTCTTGCCTAGAGTAAGATTGCCAATAAATTCTTTGAAATATTTTTAAAAGCAAATCTAAAAATTAATTACTTTTTCAAGAGATATTATGCTCAAAAATTATCTAATTGTTAAAAGACATTAAAATAAAACATTTTAATTAATAAAAAATTACTCAAATTTAATTAAATTGAAATATTATGCAAAAACAAATAATATTCTATTTTTAACAATTTGATTTATTTTTAAAAACTCTTCGACTAAAAGCGACAAAAAAAAATTAGTCTTATTTGAGAAATAAAAATTCAATCAGTTATTAATAAAAAAATTGAATTGAAGGAAGGTAAAACACATAAAATAAATTATTACAGCATTAAAATACAATTAACATTGATAAAATAAAATATCTTTGAATAATTATTTTAATTATGTATTTGAAAATTTATGGTGTTACAAGAAAAAATAATTTTAATAATTGAAGAAATTCAAATTCAAATAAAAAAAGAAAATGAATTCAAAATGATAAATAAAAGTAATATTTTACTTTCCACATTTTCTTGTATTTTTCGGTGTAGATAAAGTTGGTTTTCCTATACCAGCTCGGTTTGATTCAAGTTGTTTTCTCTAGTGTCGAAGTCCCATACTTCCCTAGGAAATCCCGCGTCGCTCTAAATCCCAATCACCGAATTCTCATTGAGTTACCATTTCTGATACAAAAATCAAACAAACAAAAAAAATTATTTTATTTCACATATTTATAAAATTCATCGACCCTCCGCTTAATAGCAAACTTGACCCTAATCGATCTCCTGTAACGGATTTTGTAAATTAGTTTCGACTTTGCAAAATTCCCGTTTCCACAGGTGCCTTCGACAATTATTAAGTAATCATTTAATAATGCGCAAAAGTAGGCATAAGTTTTAATAATTATTTATGAAATAATTAAAGATTTATTTTTATATAAAATAAATATTATAATGAATAAACAAAGACAAAAATAATAAAAATGATTAATCAGGTAATAGTATAAAGCTGAACAATTTCATTATAATTGAAACATTAATATTAAGGTAATGTTGCTACATCTGCAAAGCAAAATGACTATATTGGTAGTCCAAATTATAATTTTATTTTATTAAAAGTTTAAAAATTCTTCAAAGTATTTAAGCAATCTAATAAATTCTTATTCAATGAATATCGGTAAAATTAAGATTATTTAAGCGCGATAAATGCGTCACTACATTTTTGGTTTCGAAACTTAGATTATGCATCCCTAAATCAAAAAAGTTTTTTTTTGTTATAAAGAGTATTAATAATGCTAATTTAAATTTACAAACAAAAAAATTCAAATGTTTTAACATAATGAATTTCAAAATTAAAACCTTAATCTAAATTAATCTAATTTTTTAGAAAAAATTATTATTAAGTATTAATTTCAAAAGTGCGGCCATTAATAAAAAAATATATATTAAAGTGAAAAAAAGCATTATTAATAAATTCATTATGATTCTTTGATCAATTAAATTCAAAATTTTGATTTTAAGCAAAACTTTTGAAAATTTTTACCAAATGAAAATTAAACTACAATTTAAATTCATAGCATAAAAAAACAAAAAAAACGAATATTGTTTGCAAAACGTTATTACTTTTATTTTTATATATCTTTATTGATAATTTTATTAAATCTCTTCAATTTTTAAAAATTCGAATATCTTTTTGGTGGAGAACTAGTAATATGTTTTTTAACTTATATTTTATGATTAATTAATTCAGGAGATATAAAAACAATTGTATTTAATTTAAATAAATATTTTAGTCTTGAAATTAAAATTGTTTTTGTTAAACAGTGTTTATTTGATTATTTAGATCGTAAATTTACACTAGAATATTTTCAAACTTATTGGCTCTTTTAATATAGATAATTACTATTCTTCGCAGCATTAGACTATTTTGTTTAATAATATAAAAATGACAATAAAAATTGAATAAAGAATTAATGTATTTTAGGGTAAAATATTAAATGATAAATTAAAAAATTTATATTAAGCAATGCAAATTTCATAATTGATTCTGAAAAATTCATAAAAATATTTACCATAATATAGACCGAAATTTTGTACAGGTAACAAATTGCAAGGAAATGAAATAAATTTGATAAAATAATAGCGAAAATTATGGAAATATAAATTAATACAAAAGGAAAAATTTCTAAAATGAGTGAGAAATATTTAGTGAAGGCATTAAAGATTAAATAATAAAAAAACATAATTATATTATAAAAACATAATATTAAAAGTGATATTTTAATGACTCCGTCTTAAAGCACTTTTTCAGATGAGGTGATCATTTAATAATTAAATTTTTAAATGGGTTAACAAAACTTATTTACCATTCTTAAGATTAACAAAAACAAAAAGTTAATAGAAATATTTACAAAATAAAACAATTAAATTAAAGAGCATAGAAATTAACATACAAATGAAATTTAAAATATTTAAAAATTTTAAATCAAATTAAAATGTTATTTTTAATTTAAAAATAGAAAAATAATAAACAATGTATAAAAAAAATTCGGAAGATTATTTTCTTCGTTTAAAAATTTTATATAGAATTCATTTGGTAATAAAGTATTTAATATAATAAAAAGTAAATATAAAAAATATACTTTCACTTAAATTATTTCCATTAAAGATTTTTCAAAATCTATTTATTATTTTACTTATTTCGTTCTATTAAATATATTTAAATTTTAGCTTCACTATATTTTAAGAACATAAATATTAGTAAACATTTAATTAATAAAATAAAAAAATAAATACTGCATAGAAAAATAAATAAAATTATCCTTAACTAAAATATTGATTTATAAATTTGAAATTAACCTAATTAATCAAAATTATAAAACAATTATCAATGAATTGTTGACAACTATAAAGGTAATCAAAAAATGATTCTTTTTTATACAAAAAAAAAGTTTTTAATACTTCTCGAAATATTTTAATCTCGAAACAAAATATCTCTAAATAAATAATTAATGATTCACATTAATTTTGCTTCAGTTAAATAAATCATTTGATTATGCACGATTGGCCATAATTTTATTGAACTTAAAAAAAATATTTATTCATTTTATAAAAATATTTTTAATTTAATATGTTAAAATGTATGGCAGATTTTATCTATTTCAAAAATAATATGTTAAAATGTATGTCAGGTTTTATTTATTTCACAAATACAAAATTAAAATAAAAATCCAATTAAAATCAATATTTATATTTAAATTAATAAAAGATCATTTATTTGTAAGTGACTTAAAAAAGTTACAAAACAGAATTATTTTAAAAAAATTTATTAAAAACAATTGTGCAATTAATTATTTATAATTTGATTATTTAATTAAGCACGAAAAAACTTTTCACTTTATAAATAATTAAAAGGGTTAAATTTAACATTTAATAAAATATTCTAGAAAAATTCAAATTTAAAAAAAAATTCAAAGATCCTCTGCTTTTTATAAGTTTAACAATACATTTTTTATTTTAAAATATTTTTGTTTTATTATTTAATTAATTATTTCTTTAATTTTAATTTAATTATTTCTTCAGTTTAGAGATGAAATGTTACTTCAATTTAAAATAATTATTTTCATTCTTTTACCTTTTGCTTCGATGATAATTAAAACTGATTAAAATATTTTTTTAATAAAACTATTTTAATTTAATTATTCGAATTCACAATTTCTATATTTTTTATTTACAGAAATTAATCCATTAAAAACACTTAATAATTTATCTCTTCTTAAATTTTTTAATAATATTTCTGCTGTATTAATGTTATGTTCTTAAATTTTGGAATTCCTGTTAATTGAATGCTCTCAATGCATTCTGCTTTGTAAGTGAATTATGTGATAAGTTTTAATTTTTTCTTTAATCAGCTTCAAATAGTTAAAAAGTTTAATTGATAAGTTAAATTAATAATCTTTTTAAAATATTTTTTTTTAATTTAACTTAAATTTTAATATTAAATTAATTAATTATGTTTGCTGAGTTTTTATTATTTAAATTTTAAATATTTAAATTATGAGTAGTAATTCAACTTTCTAGAATTTTAATCTTGTCGATAGTCCGCAGTTTCTGGCATAGATTGCGTAGCAAATACTCGTTTTTTTGAACTTTTTAATATATTTTTTAATCAATTTCATTTAAATTTAATTAAAACAAAGGCCTTAAATTTATTTCCCTTTTTAAATAAATCATTAATTATTAAAATAAACCCAATAAATTTACACATTACTTTTTAATTATCATTGATTATTAAAAATTTTAAATTGTAAATTATCTTTTTTCAAATTTTCAAAAATTGAAAATCGTAAATAATTTGGGTCTTAATTTATATATCAAATTTTATTTTAAAAAATTGGCTTTATTCTTTTCATTTAAAAATTACATTTTAATAGTGAAAATTGTTTGATAATAAGAAAATTTTGTAAAACAAAATATCAGAAAGCAATATAAATATAATTTTATTCAAAAAATATATATAAAAAATCATGAAAATTTCCATTAAGAGAAAAAAAATGTCAAAAAATATATGAAATAAACAATTGTGTATTAATTATCTTACAAAATTATTTAAAAAACGTATCAAACCTTTTTTTACTTTTTTAACTATTATTTAGTAGTTTAAATTCTTCTTATTTTTTTAGTATTTAAGAATTAAATCATATATTAATTTATATTTTTGCTTAAAACCATATGGTTTATTAATTATTTAATGTGTTCATTTTTGTTGGAATTTTAATTTGTTTTTTATTATTTTTTGGTAATAAAGAATTCATTTTATAAATAAATTTAAATAATTTTTTCACTTTACCGCAGATTTTCATAAAACTTTTTGTTGCTATAATTTTTAAAATTAGCTTTTATAGAACTAACAAATTATGAATTTCTGAATTTTTTGAAATATTTGTTTAAATTTTCACAATGGTATTTTGTATAAAGCATTTTTTTTGCAAAATAATTTAATAGAGAAAATATTTAGTAATTTTATCTATTTTTGGTTGAATAACTTTTAGAATTTTAAGTCAAAAACTAAAATGCAAAAATCAATGAATTAATTAATTGTTAAATACAAATACTTTTAATTATTTAAAAATAAAAAAAAATAAATGTCATATCGAAATAGATAAATTATTCAAGTTGGAAGAAAAAATTTTTTATAATATTTGATAAAAAGAAATCATTTAATTAAAAACAACTAAATAAATAAGATTATTAACTGCAATTTTACAGGGAATAAATAAATATTATAACATTATAGATTTAAAATAAATTTTATAAAGGTTTTTAATAAATCAATATTCATTTTTAATATTATCAAACAATAGGAATTTTTTTTTAAATATAACAAAACAAAAAATTTGTAACAAATTTTCTTGAGGCCTTTATGTTTATTCCTTAATTGGTCCGAGTAAATAATTAATATTAATTAATCTATCATTGTTTGGTATTATATTCCGTTATATAAATTAATTAATTAATAATTTTTTTTTTCTAATATTTCGTATTTTTTTCATGATGAAATTTTCAAACATACAACCTCTTTTCAAATAATTTCAATCCAATCATAAGAAAGAGTTAAAATTTTATATTTAAGTTTAACTTGAATTTTTATTTTTTCAAATTATTTTAAATTGATTCTCATTTAAATATATTTAGATAATGCTTAGTTGTTGCTGGATTTGTTCTTATACAGTTCCCAAATTCTTGCATAAAACCCAACTTCTTTTCTTCTTCTTTTTGCTTTACCCTTTATATAAATTCAAAATCAACTTTTTTCATCAAAACATATTTTAAATATATTATTTAAGTTATACTAATGAAGAAAAAAATAATTTTTTTTTGTATGTTTGGCATTATTAGCACATTACAATATTGAGATAAATATTTATATTATTCATTTTAAAATTACCAAATAAAATAATTTTATAAATTCAAAAAAATATTTTTTTGCTAAAATTGTTTTTTATTATTATATTCTTTCTGATATTACTTATTTTATAATTATGAGTTTTGGGTTTTCAATTGCTTAATAAGGATTATTATTTGGTATTGAAATATTTAATTTTAATGAAATATTTAGAAGCATAAATAACAATGATAATTAATTTAATTTGAATTTGGCAATAAAATAAATTTTAAACCATTTTTTAAATTAATAAAATAAAGTTTAGTTTGAAAAAATTTGAGCAATATTACGTACTTTTTATTTCTGTAAACAAAATTTAAAAATAATTAAATTTAAATATTATTCATTCTAAATATAAATTCTTCATAAACACAATTATTTATTATTTTGCACTTTTGGCATTGATGAAATTTTAAACAATTGATAAATATTTACATTGAATTTTCAAAAAATAATTTATAATAAAGAAATCATTAAAGTATTAATTCTAGAGAATAAATATTCAATTTTTATGTCTCCCAAATTTTTACATCCAATCTTTCTTATTCTATAATTGTTTTTCGAACAAAATTTGTTAAAAATCTTTTTATAAATATGACTTTTTTGGAGAGGTATTTATTTTATATTCAAAAAATCTTTTGGTCCCTCGTGATTGTTGTCTTATTTTAAACATTCTCGGGATAAAGATTTTACATTAGAGGGTATTTTGGGTCAAGGGCGGTGCCGAAAGCGCCGCTCAGAAAATTGGAATTTTGTCAGAATTAAAAATAAAGTGTAATTCGATAGCCAATAAAAAAGTAAAAAATTATTGCAAAAACTTTATTATTACTTTTATTTAATAATGTTCTTCAATTTTCTCTAATTGATGGGTTTCTTTCATCAAATTTCTTTGGCAAAAAATATTTTTGATTTTTTAAGAATGGTCTATTAAGTTTAAATATTTTATTTTATTTAGTTTTAAGTTTGACTAATTTTTATCATGGTTCGTTAAATTATGATTATTTTACGGTCGCCGCCGGAGAAAATTGGAAATTTCGTACGTATTTTCTACAAAATTTATTTAAATTACAAAAATAATTTATTAACGAAAATTAAAAAAGCGTTCTTTCTGAGAGGGCAAGAAACGCCCATAAAATTTTAATGCTTTTCATTTAGGTCCTCATAATTTAAATAAATTTTGAATTGTGTCTTTATAAAATTTTAGCTCTATTTCTGGGTATTTTTTATTTGTTCTTTCTTTAAAAAAATGTAGAAATATTAGAAATATCCAATTTTTAAATTTTCTTGTGTTTTAATTAATAATTTAACTTATAATAATATTTATTTTTGTTTTTATTTAAAAGATAATAATTTTGTTGTTTTACATAAATATATAACATTAAATTATGTTTAGATCTTTTCTCTCGCCATTGGAACAACATATAATATGATGATGTAGAATTTCCCTAATCTGAATTTATTTATACTTTTATCTGTATGTGAATTAGAAAAAATCATTTTGAGTGATTTTTTTAACTTTTTTGAAGCTTTATTTCAGTGAGGTTCTAATTAGAGTGAAACAATTCATAACATCGTAGCAAAACGTAGTAAAATAATGGAATAATTTAAATTATAATTTAATAAATATCAATAATATTTTGAAGTTAATTAAAGTTTTTTTTGTTTTTTAAGTTGATTTATTTATATTAAAATCAAATCTTTCCTTTACGAAAATATTTTCAATCTCATTTCCTCAAATTCGTTAATGAATTGAGTTGGAATTGCAAATCTTATTTTTTCGTATTCTTATACTAATTTTAACAAATTTCATTTAATTTTTATTTTCTATTTTATAAATTTAAAAAAGGTTGAATTAAAATAAAGTTTTGTATTTAATTGAATCAAATTTTTTAAATTGTAGTTAATATTTTTGATCCTTAGCTAAATCTAAATTGCGCTTTAGCCTAGATTTTCAATTAATATTTTATGAAATAGTTTTTCGGAATATGTTTTATTATATTATTCTTGCAATATGTACTGTTCTTTTTTTTATTCTACAGGCTCTTTTACCTTTTATCAATTTTAAATTTTGTGATTTTGCAAAAGATTTAATTTATCACAAAAAAAACTTAAATAAAATGTATTTTTTCCATTTTATTTTTAATTTATTTCATCAAATTTTTAATTATTTAACATTTTTTGGTTATATTAGTTAATGTTTTAAAAACTGAGGAAATTGGATAAGAAAGCCTTCAATAATAAAATATATCATTAAATTGTATTTAAAAAGTTCTTTAGTTTTAACATTCTATAAAATGTTAAAAATTTTAAATAATTTTTTTATATTGAAATTTGGAATTTGGTTCTATTTAATTTAGTTTTTATTTAAAATTGTATTTCATAATTTTGATCCTAATTTAGTATCGTTCGAAAGCACTTGGCGAGGTAAGTCTTTAAATCAGGGAATGAAGTTGAACCGCTGTCATCTGAGCACTGGTAAAATTGCGTTCCAGAAAATGGACACTTTAGTACCAAAAATAAATTGAACAAAAAAAAATGATTTAACCAGTTAAACACCGCAAAAAGGAGCATGTGAAGATGGAGCAGTTTAGTTAAAAATATTCACAGGGCTCGAAAATATGAAAAATTAGATTTTTTTCCTTATATTTAAATAAGATAATTCATTTGTTAGCCCTGGTCTATGCTTATACAAGGTGTCGATTTATAACAAATTCATATCAACCTGACACGAGAAAAACTGAAATAAATCATTTTTTCAGCTGCTCATTTTTTAAATTATTTTTTTTTAAAATTTAATTTTAGGAAAAGTATTGTGTTAAGAATATTTACTTTTACAGAAATTTCAATTTGATTGTTGATTTTACTCGCAAGTAGGATTATTTTTTTTTATAGATAAAATTATAACTTTCAAAAAATATAATCTAGAAATTGCTGTTCATTAATAAAAATATAGCTTTTTTGTTTATTATTTTGTTTTTTATTATGCGTTACAAAAAATTTACCAAATCATTTTAAAGAATATTTGGCTGAGTTATAATAATGTTTGTTGTAAAGTCACTCTTAACAATTGAATTTTGTTTTGTTTTATTTTAAAATTATTTACTCTAAAATTTATTTATTAATATCCATAAAATTATAAATATTACAGCTAAATAATTTTGTGCAAATAAATTTTTAATTACATATGCTTTTTTTGAAAAAATATTCAAAAATTACTGTTGAAAATTTTGTTTATTCAGTATCATTATTTGATTTTTTTTAAAATTTTTTTTCTGCAATGTTTGATAATAATTACATATTATATCTGCTTTATATTCTAATAATAATAAATTATAATACAATTTATAATAATGAAGAATAAAAAATATTTAAATTTCATATTTTCTTTTCTTTCTGTTAAATTTTTAAATATTTCAAATAACAAAATTTGTCTTTTCTTAATAATTTTTTAATATTTTTATTTTTAATTTTTGTATTTCCGTCTTGTTTAGAAGATTTTGATTTCTTTGTCAATATATAAAAAATTTGAATTTGAGTATTTTTCTAAATTATAAATTATTAATATAAAGACACTATTCTATTAAAAAATTACTATTTGTAAAATTAACATTATTAGATTAAATCTATTTTTAATATTGATTAAAAAAAAATTTTAATTCAAATATTTTTTATAATACAAATTAAGTTAAAATGAGAATCAATATATAAAATAAATTTTATTAACATATTTGTATTTTTTCATGATCAAATTCTCTTTATGTCGGTTAATTTATATGTTTTTCATTTATTAATACAATATTTATATATTTTTCAAATTTATTAAATAGTAAAAATAATTTATATATATTTTTTATTTTTATAGTAATAAATTTCGTACAGAAATATTTTTTAGTTAAGTATATTAAAAGCAAATTAAATATCGTTTTTAATTAATTATTAAAAATTAATAAAAATTTAAAATAATAATTATTTATTTCTTATTTTGTTATTTTATAAAGAAAAAATAAAGTAAGGAATAAATAATTTTATTTAATATAAATTAATAATCTTTTTTAAATACTTATATAAATTCACTCAATATTTCACCGTTTTTTATAAATTTAAACAAATGAACTCATTAATTAGTGATAATATTAATTCAATTTAAAAGTAAAAATTATTTATCTTTTTTTTTTTTACAATTGTGTTTTTTGCTCTACGTTATAAAAAATTTTAATAGAATCTTTCTAAATGAGTCATTTAGCCGAGTTTTATAATTTTTGTGGTTTTTTTTTACTTTCATTATATTTCTATCGCTCTTATTAATTGAATTATGGTTTATCTAGCCAGGAATTTGATCCACTTTCATTGCTCCTGGCAAAAAAGAAGTTTAAATTGGGTGTTTATCTTTTTTCAAATTTTCATAAATTTTTATTAATATAAAAATTTAACCAAGTTCAATCAAAACAAATGTTTTAATTTTACAGTTAATTTTTTATAAAAAGTTTTATATAGATATATGTTAAAAATCTTTATTTTATTTATTCTCGGGCAGGACTATAATTTCGGTTCCAGCCTTAATTGCGGTCATTCAGTTTCACCCTTTCTTATCGATTTGAGCAGTTAAAAGTGTGTTTTTTATTTTAATTTAATTAAAATAAATTTTTTGGTTTTTAAATATTTTTTTGTATATTTAAAAAGATTTGATTTAAATAAATTTTAATTTAATTTTTGTTGAATTTGATTATATATTAGTTTAATTGTTCAAAAAACTTTATTGAATAAATAATTTTTTTTATTAAAATCCAATCAAAAAAATAAATGATCAACATTAAAATGAACCCTTTTATTGGTGATTGAAAAAATCATATTAAGCTTTATAAGAAATATTTTTCACAATTTTCTATAATAGTCAATTAGACTAATTACTTCTTGATTTTGGCAATGTATGCACAATAAATGCATTTGTAAGTTTTTATTTAGTAATTATAGAAATAATCTTTTTATAATTGTCAACATTTATAATGATTTATAGTTACAATAAGTTTGTTTTATAAATAAAAATTACCTTAATGTTGTATGTAAAAATTTAATTTTTAATTAGCAAAACTTTTATATTTTATGAATTTGAAATTTTTACTTTTTGTTTTTCTCTTTCAATGTGCCTTATTTTCAGAGAAATCCACCATACAAAAAATAACTTACAATCAAAATCTTTTCTATCTTTATATATATTAAAAAATTTTCCCAAAATGGAGCCCAATTAAAAATTATAAACTAAAATTAAATTTGTGTTTTTCTTTGGATCTTTTACTATTGCTTTAATACAATATTAATTAAAGACATTTAAACAATTATTAATTAAGCATTTTAAAATTTTAAAAATTAAAATATAAAATTATTAATTTCTCACGTTTATGGACAAAATATTCGCCAATGACGTTTGCAAAATAAATAAATAAATAAATAAGTATATGGATGTCATAATGGTATAAAAAAATTGATAGCGTATTTTTTAAAATAATAATTAGTAATTGAATAAAATAGTTTTGTTTTCCATGCTAAATTTCTTTGTCGAATTCTTTTATGGTCCCATGTTTCCATCTAATCACTATTATTGGCCATATGTATGTTTTTATAATGATTGTAAAAAAATTTTCAAATAAATATTAATGATAATAATAATTGATATTTTTCTTTAACAAATTATTTTTGTTTAACAATAAGTATACAAATATATTAAATTTAAAATTATTTTTTACAGAAAATATAATTAAATTTTAAATAAATACTTCTTTCTTTTCTTAATTTTTCTACTGGCACAAAATCACGTGAATCCTTAGACTTTGAGATGAAAGTGCGTTAGCGTAGTGCGATTTTAATTTCTATGATTGTTTATTATATTGAATATTTTTATAATTTTAATTACTATATTATTTTCTCTCGCCATTCGAACGTCATATCAAATTAATTGATAATGATTTCTTTCATTATACTGGCTTTTATTTAAGCATTGTTTTATTGTCCAATTCATCATATTATAGAGTTTTCCATTTATAAATTGTATTATTTATCTATTTTTTCTTTATAATCTGAGAATTTGTTAAAATTTAAGTGTAAATTTTTTTGAAGATTTCATATATAGTCATATAATTTAAATTCATAAAAAATAAAAAAACAAAATTATATCGTTTGTTATTTAAATTTGGGTTCAACCCCGACCACGAGCCCCCGACCCTAACCGAGACGTTTTTTGGATCTAGTCCCCGACCCGATACCGACATTTGCCCGCCACCCCGGCGGTCCTTGAGCCCCGACTTCCCCCCCCCCCCCACCCCTCCCGACCCCACGACACTAATCCGGGGGATGGGGACTCCGAGCGTTTTAAAAAATTAAAAAGTTAATTAATTCATCCAATTTTTGAAATTTTACAAAAATTCTTAATAAAATTCATTAAAAATTACGAAAAACTTTCCGGCGGGGCACCTATCGGCACCGCCGACCCCAATAAAACCATGGTGCCGATCGGTAATTTTTCAAAATATGAACACCAAGGCCGAAAAATAAGATTTTAGAGTCAAAAATAAAAATATTTTGCAACATTTTTTCAAATCAGTAAATTTTTAAAATTTATTCTATGGGCCTGGACCTGAATTTCCTGACAAAAATCCAGGACAATCCAGGTCCAGAAAAATCCTCCACTACAGTTTCATCTCGTTCGATTTAAATTGAATATAATTTTTTATTATCTCTAATTATGTATTTTATTGGATAGGAATTTATATTACGCATCTTTTATTTACTTTTCGTTTTGTTAATTTCCACTACAATTATTTTGTTTTAATTTATCTTTTAAACACACCTAATAGAATTGGTAAGTTGATTTATTCAATTTTATTTTAAATTTACATTTATTTTAAATTTTCATTAATAATACAAACAAATTCTTTTTTTAGTAAATTTACTTTTTTAAAGTTTTTTCTTTATTTTATTACTCATCTTTTATTTTCTTCTCGTCTTCACGGATGGTACATTAATTATGTTCGACGATGTTTTTATTTTATTTGTATATTTTTTATTATAAATTGCATTTTTTATTTATTATGATTAAAACTAATAAATTTAATTACAATTGTTTCATTTTTTCTTATTACTTCAATTACTCCTTTCCAAAAATAAATTGCATAACGAAAATTTTGTTTATATGTAGCTTTAATTTTGAAATTCTTTATGTATTTACTGACGTCTTTTTTTGTAGCCAATTAATTATTTATGTTGAGCTTTCTTATTTGTGCAATATTATTTTGTGAAGTTGTTGATATTTTAATAAATAATCGTAATTTTCTGCGCTTGCTTATATTTTATTATTTCTTAAAATCATTCACATGATTATAACTATTATTTTTCTATTAAAGTTATCTCTTATTTATTTTAAATAAACTCTTGTCTAACTGCTCATTCCATGGCTCCTCTGTCCGCCATTTTAATATGTATTATTTTTTATTTGTTAACTATATATAAATATCGTATTTTAAAATTTATAATTCATTATAATTTTTTATTTTGTATAAATTTTAATTTATTTTATTCATAATCATGACACTAAAATTTCGAGGATAAAAACAAAGAATTTATTTTTATTTTTTATTTTCAATTTGATTTATATTTCTGAATATAATTTTATTTTAACTTTGGTCCATCGAAAGCGATTTATAAAATTTCGTTTGATATATTAAATTCAATTTTCGAATGTTATTTAACTTTTGATTTTCTTTAAATACCCATTTAAGCGTTTTTATTCCATTAAATTTTGTTAATTCTTTTAAAATGAAAATTCCTCGGCTGGACTGGCGCACAAAAGTTGAATAACTGCAAAGCCATTATAATAGTTTTCCCAAAATTATTTTACATTAATTTATCTAATGTTTTGTGTTTTTCTGTGAGGAAAGATTTGGAAAATTATAATTATTTTGAAAAAGGTTATTGCAAAATTCTTTTAATAAAATAATAAAATATTTTTAGTACATTTGGTGAATTTTATATGTTTCTTTTATGTAAAAGAATGCATAAACTAATAATCCCTATAAATCTCTTTTTTATGCATTTGTTTTTTAATTGTTACGTATTTAATTACTTTTTTTCATTAATTTTATGGCTTATTGTCTTGAGATTTTTTGAATATTTTTTATATTCCATTGTTTTTTAATTTAAAATGCTGGGAAAAGATGAAATGATTGCATCGTTTTAATTGCTTGGATTTTTCTTTAATTTTATGTTGTTATAATGAAGGAAGATTATTTTAATGAAAGAAAATTTAAATGAATTCTTTGCCAAAATATTTTAAAAATAATTCCACTTTAAACAATTTAATTATTTTTAATGTTATTATTTCCTAAAAAGGCAGAAAAATTTGTAAAATATGCATTAAATAAGCACAAAAGTAGGCAAATAAATTTTTTTTTTACTGTTTTTAGGTAACAAAACACAAAAATTAATCAAAAAACTTAATTTTGGTTATATTTCAATTGTTTTAATGTTTTTTTGATAGGGACAATTTTTAAACCAAAAATTTTTATATATAAAAATAAATTTTGAGATAAATTTTTCACTTTTTAGGGGTGTATTTTCTGAAATTTTTTCAGGTAGATTCCCAAATAGGTAAAGTTAGGCATTATAAAAATCATCGTAGAGCTTCAAAAGTAAATGAAAAACGGGTTTTTAGTGCCTATTTGAACGTATCAAGTGCGCAGAAAAATGTTAATGCCTTTTCTATAAAAAAACATTTTAAATAAAAATATAAATATTCACAAAAATTTCAAATTTTAAAAAAGCAAGAAACTTTTTGTTAATAATTTTCTCTTTTTCAATTATTCACTAACATTTTGACAATAAATTATTGTCAAAATGTTAGTGATATTATTCATTTTTTTTATTGTATTTAACTCTTTCATTTTCTCATCTCCAAGCTTCCTCAACCTCCGTTCCTCCATTTTAATATGTGTTTTTATTTGGTTTATAAACCTATCAAAAATCCACAAAATGAGGATAAATCCTCAGGCCTGAGAACCCTGTTTTTTTTTAAGATTTCTGCTTCACATTTGATGTCATAAATTATGTTTATAAAGATTTTTTACTTTTATGGTTACATTTTTTAAATTTGCCGATTTTTTTATTATAGCAATGACTAAAATTTTTCTCAAAATGATAATATATATCATTTGGTATGTTTTTTCATGCAGAATTTATTAATTTGAAAATTATACCCATTTGGTAACTATAGTAAAGCCGTGAGGTCCCACAACCCAGTGCTTATGAGGGAAATTAGTCCAGGGGAGCCCATTTACGCGTCCGTAATTAGGCCCCGCGGGGCTTGGAAGGGAAGGAATGATGATGGACCTCTGGGTGTACATCCCAGGCGGGGATCGATCGGCCGTTCCACTGAATCGACTCCTGACTGAACTCCGATTAACTCCGAGTGAACCCGACTGACTCCTTTGGCTGGCTCTCCATTGCCTTTTAAGCGCCCCTCGGGATGGGAGGAGTCCATCGGAGAAATAAATGGCCGTTGGAAATTGCGATTTCCGGTCCCGGCCTTACACCTCCGGCCCTCCAAAAGGCCGTCCCTGGTCGTTAAAATTTAAATAATTTCCAAACTTGAGTGAAGTCCTCAGACTTTTTTTTTTAATTTGTTTTGAGACAAAAGTTTTTTGAATTAAGCTTAAACTAAATGAAGAAATTTAAATATTTATTTATTTAAAAATGAAAAATGTCGTGCCACTGATGTGAATGAACGAACTCATACCTTCACCTAATCCAGAACAGTTCTGCCATTGAGCTACCAAAATAAATCCGCTTTTTTTTAAATTAAAACTTTATTTATTTATTATTATTTTTTTTTAAATTTATTTTTAACGTCTATTTTGAAAATGTGAATTAATTGGATTTGAAATTAAATTGATATTGATTTTCGAATTATGGACCAAAAGAAAATCTGAAAAGTTTTTTTTTAAGTATAAATTTAATAATTATTTTATTGAGCTTCCAATCGGCTTAAATTTGGATTTTTTGAAATATTCCGGGAAATTGAGTCCAAGTTCCAGGCCAAAACGATTTGACCAAGGGTGACTGTATTACTATACCTCCCCTTCTTATCTGGGGATCGTCCCTGATCCAAAACTTAAATCCCACGGGATTCATATATCTCCTTTATTTATTTATTTAATTATATTTGAACACTCAACTTTGAGTTCTCAATTTTCCAGTGTTTTATTTTACTCGCTAATTAGCACCGCAGGGCTTAGACAGAAGTGTGTGAGCAATATGTTTCAAAAATAAAATTAGAAGGAAATCTTTATAGTTAAATAAAATTAAGATGTTTAAAGTTCCTCAGAACTGATTAAACAAAAAAATCATTGAATAGTCCCACGGGACTTATTGTTTAGCCAATTTCTAATTAATGAATGTCCGAATGATTGCTCGAGGTCGGTCCACACACCTAAAATACAGTATGGTTAAAAAAATGGAAATATGATTGAATTTTGATTATCCCATGTTATTAGTCCTGACAAAAATTACCAAAATGCTTCTTTTTCCGAGGTTTTTCACGGAGATTATGTTTTGAGCAAAGATTTCTATGTAATTCTTTTTCTTTTACCTGATTATTATTGGACTGTGAAGGGAGTGAAATGTTAGGGGTGAGTGCGGGTGTGTTTTCTAATGATTCTGTGTTATCAGAAATTTTCTGATAGGAGTCATGAGAGTAGCCAGAGACATTGGTTAGTTCTCTAGCTCCTAATTCCTTAAGTACTTGTTCTTCATCTTTTTGAAGATTTTTGGTGGTGCAGGGGGGTCCTGAGTACTCGAAATACTTTTTGACTTGATTAATGTGTACAATTCTTGGGTTTGTTATGAGGAGATGTGCAGCTTACGATTGTGATAAGAACACCATTAATTTCTATCACACGATACAGTCCTTTCCAAGGTAATTGAAATTTCTTGGATGTTTTGACTTTTCCTGCGTAATTTCGTAAAAGAACCCTATCTCCTATTTGGATAGTTTGATTGCGTACTAATTTGTCGTATTGTACCTTTGACCGTAACTGAGCTTCTTTAATGACCGCCGCAGCGGATTCCCATGCTTTTCTAAGAGACTTAACTAATTTCTGCTTGACATTGTCAACTTCAGTGGTATTTTCGGGTTCGGTGTTGGGATTCAGAATTTGCTCAATGCAAAATATTGGGTCACGCCCAAAGACCAAAAAGAAAGGATGCATTGTCTGCTCCAATTGGTGATATCACGGTGCATCATTGGCCAATAAAACTTTCTACATTTAACTAATGTCTTTTTGATATTCATGTGACCACCATTTATTTGTGAAGTATGAAAAGCTTCAAAAATTAGTGGACGAAGAGAAAGCGGAATGTACATTCTAGCATTTTGGTCTTGTAAGTGTTGGTATAATATACCTGAAGAAAGACTCAAGTTTTCTGCTCTTGATGCAATGTCTTCCTTTTCAACTTCTGTGATCCCCTCAGGGAATGAACCAAAATTTACAAATTCAATTAATTTCCTAACCTCAGAATCGTCATTTTGTTCTTTCCGAACATCAATAGCAAATGTTTTTCCTTCTATATCACGAGCAGTGATGGTTAAAAGAAAATGTTCATGAACCATTCTTGGCTTCATATTCAGCGCAAGACAGACGGGAAAATTTGCTATGTCTTCTAATTCAGCCAAATCTCTAATGGCAATTTCTTGGGTTCTTTCATGGGGGTATCGTGACAAACCATCAGCTAAAAGATTTTGTTTTCCCGCTACATGAATTATCTTAATATTATAATTCTGTAACTCAATTAGGCCAGTGCGCTAAGTGTGGATGCGCTTCTGCCTTTTTAAGTAAGAAGGCAAGGGGTTTATGATCACAATGCAACTCAATTTCTGTCAGAAAGATATAGGGTTTGAAATTTCGCAAAGCAAAAATTATTGCTCCTAATTCCGCTTGGACAGCAGGCCATTTGCGTTCAGATGCTGACAGTGTTCTGCTGCAATAAGCAATAACTTCATATGCTTCTGACAGCTCATTCCACTGCATGAGTGCCCCGCCTTGGCCAACATTAGAAGCATCTGTGAAGATATGAAAGGGTTTGTCATAATTGGGAAACACCAATATTGGTTTTTCACTAAAATTCTTTTCACTTCATTGAAGGCCGCAGCCTGTTCTGTACCCCACTCGAAGTTGGTTTCCTTTTTAGTTAATCTGGTCAATGGTTCGACGATTGTAGAAAAATTAGGGACATGCTTACGAAAGAACGAAGCCATTCCTACTACATGCTTCAGTTATCGAGTTGTTTTAGGGTCTGGAAGGTTTTTAATTATTTCCACTTTGCTTAGACTAGGAGTGTAGCCGTCAGCATTGACTAAGTATCCAAGAAAATTCATGGTCGCCGCAGCGAATGTGCATTTCTTAGGACTTAATTTTAAGTTGAATCTCCTAAATCTTTCAAAAACACTTCTCAAAGCATTGAGATGCTCACCAAAATTATCATCCCTGGTGTATACCAGTATGTCATCGACATATGCGATTACACAATCGTCCAAACCTGTGAGGACATGAGCCATGCATCTGGCAAACGCACTGGTTGCATTTCTTAGACCAAAAGGAAGATTGACCATCTGGAAAATTTTATTCTCAGTGATTAAACCACATTTTCGTGATGCCCTCTCCGTAAGCCTTTTTTGGAGGTATCCACTGGACAGGTCCAAACTCGAATAGTAACGGCAATTACCTATTCGTTCCATGATTGTTTCCAATCTAGGAAGTGGATAATGGTCCGGAACAGTCACTTCGTTGTTTACGAAAATCGATACATGGTCTTAACCCACCGTCCTTCTTCTGCACTAGGACGATATTTGAGACCCACGGAGTGTCCGACTCAACCATGACTCCGGATGCCAAAATTTGATCAATGTGTTTTTGGAGTTCGTCACGGTATTTGAATGTGTTCGGTGTGGCTTCGACGACACAGGAGTATCCGACGTGGTTACTATGTCATGCTCTCCTGCAGTGCAAGAGCCTAAGTCATACTGACTTTTGCTAAAAATATCTTGGAATTCTTCACATAATTCCTTTAATTTTTTGAGATTTTCACCTGAGACTGATGATTTTGAAAAATCTACTTTAAATGACGGGTCTACCTTAATTAATTTTTGTGACTCCCTCAGGAGATTGATCTCACCCGAGGTGCTTTCCATTAGAAGATTAGGATGGTCAGACCTATTTAATTCGCATGCAGTTGCAATGCACATATTTTTGATTATACATTTAGGAAAGTTGGTTGGATTGCAAATTACAATGTTCAATAAATTGTCCTTAGGTCTTGAAACTGTGGTTGGTGTGCTTAGGTGTTCATCAGACAATCTTGGGTCCAAATTCTCTACCAGTACATCTTTGTCTATTGACAAGAAAGTATCTATCCTGGCTTTGGCCAGTATTTGAGCACCAGGAGGAATTCGATAGTGCTCTAGCGCTCGAACTTTTAGGCTTGAGAGGGTACTATCATTTGTTTCCATGTTTAGTTTTGATTTACCTATCATAACTTCCTTTTTTGTGAAGTCAAATGTTATTGGTGGCAGGTTAACAAAAATATCACATCCTATGATTATCTCATAGTTTTTCATGGCTCCTGTTTGGTCATCAGGTATAAAATTAATTGAACTCCGCAGAGATATGTCACCAAGTTTTATTATTATTTCGCCCACGGCACATATGCTTATTACATGTGAGGAAACACTAATAGCTTCCACTTTTGATTTATAAAGGACGCATCCTATTTTCTTTGCCAAAGAAAGGGGAGCTACACTTATTGTTGCTCCCGTATCAGCTAATGCCCGAATTTCTAAACCATTTATTTTTGCACGTATAATCGCACTAATTGGCGAACGGCTCCTTGAATACACTATCAATATAATTATGGCTGCAAGAGTTGAAATGCTAATATAAAGGTTGTTGACTCAAAAGTTGAGTTTTTTAAGTTCGGGGACGGGCCTCTAGAGGCAATTGGTGCAGCAAGGGTTGCTGGAAGCAGGATCATGCACAATATCAAGAACATTGGTACCTCTCTTATTACAGAGTGAGGCCTATGAAATCGATGTTGTGGAATATTTTGGGCTCTGCTATGAATCAGCATGTGTATATGCCCCAAAATTACCTGATAAGCGGCTACTCGTTGCTTGTCCCATTTGAGATGTTCATCTCCAGAAATTGTGTTAATGGGACCAATCTTTGAATTGAAATTTGGAATTTCTTTTCCAAAATGTGTTGCAACATCGAGGAATTGTGCTAATTCGCCTGAGTTTCGCGGAAGTAAGAGAGGAATTTCGTGGTTAACCGGTTTTGAGAGATAATTGTTCAACCAAGCAGAGAAATTAGTTTCTTTTGGAAACCATATTTTTTTGAACTCCTTGGAGTTTGATGATTGAGGGGATGCCTCAATAAAGTTACATGAGTTACTATTCAGTGTACCTAGAGAAAAGGACCGACCTGTAGTCTCATTTATGGGTGTTGCAGAAACGCTACGAAGATGTGAAGAAGCAATGTAGCCAAGAGTTTTGGGTGTCGATTTAGGAGGGCTCCTGTCATCGTGGTTTCGATTTGGCTTTTTCCTGCCAAAAAGATTAGCTATGGTGGTGAACATTGGTCGGCCTAATATTTCTAGAGGATTTTGAAGTCTGATACCAATGTATGCAAGGGCAAGTCGTGTCAGGAGATCGATTATGCAAAATAAAAGACAAATGGTGATGCCAATTTGCCACGCAAGGGAATAATTTCCCACAGCTTTTTGTATTATTGACTCTTCTAATGCTGACCATTCATCAGAGAGGGTCGTTTTTATTTCAGAGGAATGAATTCTGTCAGCTCTATATGTGAGTTGACTTACTTGTACCAAGTTTGATGCAAAGGCATGTGAGGCGAGATCAGTAAGATTGAGAATGACCAGATGATGAAAGGCATGTGGTGTGAGCTTCGGAATACGTGTTGACTTACCAACGTCAAGTTCAACCTCCCTGATTTCATGGACATGAACATTGTTGATTGTTCCGTCTACTTGGTCAACTTCAATTGTTCGATCAGCCATTTGAATTTTGACTATTATTGGCAGAAATTCAAAACAAGATGAATTAGTGTGGGTTGGACGAAATTCAAAGTCAGACTGACTGAGAGGGACACATGGCCATGTTCTTAGGAGAGAAACTCCAACTCTCTTCGCAATTAAGAAGTTATTTTGGTGAATGAACCTCGTAAGGCTTGTGGGATCATTGAGATAGGATGACTGTACCCACCGTTGTGTGTCAAGCATTAAATCACAAAAAGAGTTAAATGCTTGAGCAAAAGCAATGTTAACAGAACGAGATATGTTAGTGTGTAAATAAGAAAGTTGTGCCGCTAACTGAGAGGAGGTGACTACACCTTCTGAATCTAATCCAAAAACACTTGTTATGGCGTGGGCTTTGTGAGTTAATTGTAAAAGCTGGTCCTTGGTCAGAAACAGTAAGATTTCGACCGCAATCTGAAATATTTCTAACAATTGAGCTGGTTAGACCCAAGTCGCCTAAAGTGGATGGAAAGCCAAACATTACCAAGATTATGTCCATCCATGACTCCGATGGGACTGTATTTACACATTTTGTCCTTTTGAGGGACCCAGACTAAGACAGTTTTGTCAGAGAGGACACAGTTTCCTTTTTCATACGAACAAGCTTGAGCAGTTCCCGCAGGAGTTATAATTGAAGTGGCACCAATGTGCGAATATACTTCAGTTTCAAAGGCAAAGCAATTCTCATTCTGGACTTTCTTCCAGGAAAAAGAGCCTAATAACCAAGGACGGGGTGTCTGGTCAATTTTCCTATCTGTGTGCCACAATCCTGAAACATTTTTGAGATATCCTAAGCTGCAGTGCTTATTGTTTGCCATTTGTAAACATTCATCATGACTCATCAATGTTTGTTCAGAGTCAAGATGTTGTTCTACAGAAACACCACTGATTGTAGTATATTTCTGAATACTTTTGATGATTCTGCGACAGGCCCAGGCCTTGGTAGAAAATTCAAGTGAATTGGGAAAATAGATGGTGCGTCTTTGTTTAGTTAGTGGTTTGGTTGTGTCAATTGACATCCTGGGGCATCGTGGAAATTTGGGAAGGGACCACTTCATTGGTTGAACGCGAGTTTGACAAATCATTGGACCGGGTGGAATTGTATAAAATCTTTAACTAAAGTGGAAGAGAGAGATGAAATAAGAGTCAGACCCATTAGCACAGGAAAAAATTTCGGTTGAACCATTTTACTGGTTTCCCAATTACTTATTTTGGAGGGCGCTTTGGGCGTATTATTCATCTTAGATGGAGTTTTGTCTGCACTAGATTTAGAGAGTTTTTGAATGGTGTTTATATTTTGAGAGGCCGCCTCAGCGGTTTGGTCATTTCTGAAGGTTAAACTATTAACTTTAGTTGAGAGATCATTTATTAATCTGTTTTGTTCATCAATTGCTCTGATGAAATTCAAATCCTTGGATGGTTGGGTAAATTCGTTACGATGTTTAAAAGATTTAAACGCGAGGTGACCAACCTTCCCACAGTAGTTGCACACTGGCCGAGCATTCCAGCGTCGGTCATTTTGAGTGTTTGATTATTCCATCGTCTATCATTTCTGGAAGAGCGATTGTTCCATCTTCAGTCATTTTGAGGACGATTATTTGATGTGTTAAAAGAGCCTCTTGAGGCTTGGGCATTGTTATCCCAGTTATTCCTGTTCCTCTGCCTGGGACCTATGGGCTCTCTGTTAGAGCCGGTGGGAGCCCATGTTCTAAAGTTGCCTTCCGGGTTGTTCGGCGGCTCGGTATTGTTGAATCGCGGATTTTGTTGTTCCGAAATTGGGAAAAGAGGGGCTGGAATAGACTTAGGAATCCTCTATGCATCATTTCTGCTTCTCGTGCATTCATTCTCAAAACTTTGAAGTCCCTTCTCACGGGTCCACTTAGGGTTCGAGTGAGAAATTTCAGATTGGGACTCAATTTTTCCAAAAATGCTCGACAGAGTACCTCCTCACTAGCACTAGCTGTGAGGTCAGCCGTGGTAGCTTCAATCAGAGGAATCAGTCGTGCACTAAATTCATCTACAGATTCTCCTTCCCTTTGTTTACACATGCTTAGTGCCTGATAGGTGAGTTCTTTATTTTGTGGAGTGTCAAGATTGTCCTTGATTTTTTGAATGGCTTCCACAGAAGTTGCTTTGTGGGCAGGAATTAAATTATCAAAAATACGTCTTGGTTCACCATCAAGGCATGCCTTGAGGCGTGCAACTTTTTCAGAATCATCCCACTTTCTGCCATTGCAGTCAAGCAGGTCCGTGAACTTTCTTGCCCAACGATCGAATTCTAATGGAGATGTTCCAGAGAAGATCGTGAAAGCGGGACTGCTTTCTGCGAAAAGCATGTTAACATGATGGAATCCCGAAGGATTTAATTCAAATTCCTCATCCTGAGAATCTTCATCATTATTACCGAGAGGTATGATGGCTTCAACCACCGAAGTATTAGCATTGCCAAAGCTATTGTTCGGGTTCCTGAGTGGAGAGGGAGTTTCACACCGTTTACCTTATGATACAATCAGTAGAGACACGTTCCCACCACATTACGGTATTAATGGATTTCCGCTATTTTTTTCTTCTCAAAGCAATTTTTTTATTACCTATTTCCCATAACAGAATTATTGTAACACTGGCACGCCAGCCACGCCCATTATCGGGGCCTTTTAATCTAGGCAATTCACATTCCTTCATTCATTCTTCCATTCTTTCGTTTCTACTATTCTTGAATTTGGATACGTTTGCTCATCACATTCCCACTG
Source organism: Heterodera schachtii (assembly GCA_023374025.1). Taxonomy (NCBI): domain Eukaryota; kingdom Metazoa; phylum Nematoda; class Chromadorea; order Rhabditida; family Heteroderidae; genus Heterodera; species Heterodera schachtii. Next base: position 596,718 of record SIJG01000049.1, read on the forward strand.
ATTTTAATTCTCATCTCACATTTCCTCTCATTATGTTTCCTTTCCCTGGTGGGGGTCCACCTAATCAAAGCGCTGCGGCGTCAAGCAATGCACAGACAGACCCTGAGGGGATCTCTAATGATTTGCCTGAGTTATCAGTTGTTGATAAGCTGATGTTTGCTGGAAAGATTCTAAGCACACCAGCACGGTTGTCTGATGTGGACAAGCTCCACACGGACTTAGTCCGGACTGAGGATGGTGTCAATCGTATGACACGTCACCTTAACAGGAAGATAAATCAAACCAATAGGGATTTGACTGAACTCAAGGATGATACTCAAACCCTCATAACTCAAGTAAATACTCTCGCAAATGGTTATAATGCGGTTCAAGTGTTGCAAAACCCAAACCAGTCACCAAGAGCCAATAACCCTCCTGTCTTAAATTGGGCAACTCCCTCTCCACTCAGGAACCCGAACAATAGCTTTGGCAATGCTAATACTTCGGTGGTTGAAGCCATCATACCTCTCGGTAATAATGATGAAGATTCTCAGGATGAGGAATTTGAATTAAATCCTTCGGGATTCCATCATGTTAACATGCTTTTCGCAGAAAGCAGTCCCGCTTTCACGATCTTCTCTGGAACATCTCCATTAGAATTCGATCGTTGGGCAAGAAAGTTCACGGACCTGCTTGACTGCAATGGCAGAAAGTGGGATGATTCTGAAAAAGTTGCACGCCTCAAGGCATGCCTTGATGGTGAACCAAGACGTATTTTTGATAATTTAATTCCTGCCCACAAAGCAACTTCTGTGGAAGCCATTCAAAAAATCAAGGACAATCTTGACACTCCACAAAATAAAGAACTCACCTATCAGGCACTAAGCATGTGTAAACAAAGGGAAGGAGAATCTGTAGATGAATTTAGTGCACGACTGATTCCTCTGATTGAAGCTACCACGGCTGACCTCACAGCTAGTGCTAGTGAGGAGGTACTCTGTCGAGCATTTTTGGAAAAATTGAGTCCCAATCTCAAATTTCTCACTCGAACTCTAAGTGGACCCGTGAGAAGGGACTTCAAAGTTTTGAGAATGAATGCACGCGAAGCAGAAATGATGCATAGAGGATTCCTAAGTCTATTCCAGCCCCTCTTTTCCCAATTTCGGAACAACAAAATCCGCGATTCAACAATACCGAGCCGCCGAACCACCCGGAAGGCAACTTTAGAACATGGGCTCCCACCGGCTCTAACAGAGAGCCCATAGGTCCCAGGCAGAGGAACAGGAATAACTGGGATAACAATGCCCAAGCCTCAAGAGGCTCTTTTAACACATCAAATAATCGTCCTCAAAATGACTGAAGATGGAACAATCGCTCTTCCAGAAATGATAGACGATGGAATAATCAAACACTCAAAATGACCGACGCTGGAATGCTCGGCCAGTGTGCAACTACTGTGGGAAGGTTGGTCACCTCGCGTTTAAATGTTTTTAAATATTTTTAAATGTCTTTATTTGTTGTTTCTTTTTAATGATTATTTTTAATTTAAATTCAATAAATTCTTTTTTTTAATATCTTCCAATTAATTGAGCCCCTCAGGGATAATACGACTCGACAATTTTGGATTGCCAAGAGTCAAAAACAATATTTCTTTAGGCCCCGTGGGGTTCATTAAATTTTCCCTTATTTTAGGAGACGCAAATTTAAATGACTAAATATGTGTGCTCAATGCAAATGAATTGCATTTACAATTCCCCTTTCTCTCTTTTCAATTAAATTTATTTGTTTTTGATTTTAATTGCTTTTTCAATTTAATTGTTATTATTTAGTTATTTATTTATAATTATCGCATTTCAAATTAATTGATCCCCTCAGGGTTAATGGAATTCCGATTAAAATTGAGCAGATTTTAATTTTCTGCAAAAGGAGCAAAACACATTTTTTTTAGACCCCGTGGGGTTAATTAAATTCACCCTCATTTTTAAGAGTACCTCTAAAAAAAGGCCTAATTCATTCGTAATTTTATTTTTAGTCTTTTCTTTTGACCTCTTGAGTTAATTAAATTCCATTTTTTGTTATTTGTTACCCGCCGGTTTAAATGACTAATTTGTGCGCGATTTTGATTATTTTTCAGTTTTCTGGGGCCTGTTCCTTTTTCGATTTTTGGGTCCCCCTTTTTTTTGCTGAATTGATTTTTGAACCACGAATGGGATTTTTTTTGAACTACAAAATTTCCGAAACCATGTATGGGTATTTTTTTTACTGAAGTTAGTTTTTTTGAAACCATGCATGGACAATTTTTAACATTTTTTTTAAATTGGAATTTTCGAAAACCATGCATGGGATTTTGATTTGATTATTTTCTTGACTGCTGCTGCAGATAAATTTTTGAAACCGTGCGCACGGACAATTTTCATTTTTTTTAATTGCAAAGAATTGTCGAAAACCATGCATGAACAATTTTTGGTTTTTTTTTTAAATATTTATCGAACCACGCGTGGGATAATTTTTGATTTGATAAAATGTTCTTTGATTCCCAGGGGGTTGCTGGGGCCTAGCTAGGACTCTAAAATTGATTAGCGCTTTGCGCAACACAAAAAACATCCCCTGCAAAGTCGGTCTGCAACTAGAATCCCCCTCTTCCCATGGCCCAAGCCCCGAAAGCATAGGGAGGGAACCATCCGGTGCTACCAGTAAAGCCGTGAGGTCCCACAACCCAGTGCTTATGAGGGAAATTAGTCCAGGGGAGCCCATTTACGCGTCAGTAATTAGGCCCCGCGGGGCTTGGAAGGGAAGGAATGATGATGGACCTCTGTGTGTACATCCCAGGCGGGGATCGATCGGCCGTTCCACTGAATCGGCTCCCGACTGAACTCCGATTAACTCCGAGTGAACCCGACTGACTCCTTTGGCTGGCTCTCCATTGCCTTTTAAGCGCCCCTCGGGATGGGAGGAGTCCATAGGAGAAATAAATGGCCGTGGGAAATTGCCATTTCCGGTCCCGGCCTTACACTATAATAATTGAAATATAATTTTTATATTAATATCTATTAATTTTAAGAAAATAAAATAATAATATGAGTAAAAATTCTTAATAATTTTCAAAAAAAATTATTGATTTAACTCGTCAAAAGTCTATAAAAAATTTCAAGTGTTTGTGAAATTATTTATTCTTTAATTTTTAGTAAGAATTTTTGGTTGATTTTTTTATCAGTTAAATGTTTAATAATGAATTTTATTGTTTCATTTACCTAATTAAATACTTCTTTATTTATTTAATTCTCTTGTTCTTGACCAGAATTTTTTCGGCATTTTTTTGAGAAGATAAATTTTTAAAAATTTATTTTGATATTTAATCCATACGTTTTTATGTCATTTATGTAAAAAATAATATATTTTTAGAATAGTTTCTAAAGAAAATTTAAAATAAACGACTAATGTGTATTTTGTCACTACTTGTGAATGGTGACTTTGGAAATTTACTATGTCTGTTTTATTGAGTCATATATTTATTTATTTGTTTTTTAATGAAAAATGAATATTGTGAAAACAATATAACTACAAAGATTAGGAATTAAATAAAATCATTTTCAAATACAAAATACAAATTTAAAATTAATGGCATTTATAGAATACTAGAAATAAAAAATACCCAAATTATGTAAAATTTGAAAAACATTTTATTTTATTTTTAATGCATTTAAAAACGTGCTGAACATAAGAAATCCTTTTATTTGTTTTTTAATTAGTCTTTTATTTGTTATTTACATTAGGAATTTTTTTTCGCTTTTATTGTTGAATCTCCTAACCTGAAAAGCCTTAATATTTGTATGAGTTGAAAATTTTTTTTTGAGATATTGTATTTTCTGATTAAAATAACAAATTTGGATAAAAATAAAATTATTTTTTTTATTTTAAATTTTTTATTTAGTAATTAAATGATACAAATGAATATAGTTTTATTTATTTTTGTTTTATTTTTGCATGTATTTTTTAATAATAAAATTATTTGATTCTTTTGTTTGTTTTTTCTGCAACTTTATTTTCTCGTTTTAACTTAGAAATATTGAGAAATTTATGAAATAGAATTGAAATTATTAATTTATTATTTAATATCACTCATTTGGAATGTTTTGTAAATTGTTGAGCTTGAAAATTATTTTAATTTTTTTTTGGGATTTAAGATTCATAAGTGATCGGTGTAGCTGGCTGTTTGTAATTACTCCTTTTACTTTTAATTACATACATTCTATTATTTTAAAGATTATTTTTTTAATTTATACAACAAAATTAGATTATGAGAAAACAAATTTTAATAATTTTTAAAATCTTTCAGGCGTTTTTTTAAATTATTTTTGATATAAATTATAGATTATTCCGTTTTTATAAACATATTGATAATAATTTAATGTGATATTGGTTGAAAACAACAAAATTAAGATGAATTAATCAACTTAATTAAAAGTTTAGATCTATTTGTTTCTTTATTTAAAAATGTTTTATTAAATTCACAAATTTAATCCATTTTATTTTTTTGTTATTTTCGCTAAATATTTAAATTAAGTAAATTATTTTTTAAAGCATTTTTCGGCTTGATTATTAAATACCAGCCTTTTTTTGTTAAAAATCTGTTAACAAATTGCACTCAAATTTTCAAAATTTCCCTCTGCGGCGCCTATGGGTACCGCAGGACACCCTTTTTTTCCAAAGTTTTTCGGAAAAAACACGCCGAAAAAAGTGCTGTGAAAAGAAAGAATTGTTAATAATATTCTATCATCTAGTCCAAAAATCATTATATTGTTTGAAATAATTGAAAAAATTAGTTTGAACTATTGATTAAATATATCTCATAAATTAATTTTTGCATTATCTTTTGGTTATATTAATAAATACCAAAAAAAGTAAGTAGTAAGGAATTTGCGGACTCACACCTATAGACATGAAGTTAAAAATATTTAAAAAAAACAGTATTTAATTAAAGTTAATATCGAAATAAATGTTATTTATCAATACTTATTGTATTAATATTTACGTAATAATAATGAATATATAATTTGCATAGATTAGAAATAAAAACAATAAGCATCAAATAGAAAAAATTTCGTTAATACTTTCATATATTGTCAAAACTTTATTTTAGTGTTTTTGCTTCTAATATAAATACCTTGCTTTTGTTTAAACAATATGAAATATGTATTTTATTTAATAAAATATTTTTAATTATTTAATAAGAAAATGATAAAATGTTTTCTCTATTTTTTATTTATTTTAATTTAGAATTTAAAGTTATTACTTTAATAAAATTTTTGGTGGATTAATATTAATAATAAAATGTATATGTTCAGAATTCTTGCGAATGATGAGATGATTTAATTTATTTGTTTGTTGATATTTATTAATTGAGTTATTTAAATTTTCGCGTTAATTTACTCTCATGGTAAAAAGGCTTCCCCCCCGTTCCTCTCTTTGCAGGTGTAATAACTTATTTTTGTTAGCATGAGCATTTTTATATGTAATTGATTTTCATTTTTTAAATTTTTTTTATTAATCATTTATTTGCTAAATTATTTGCAAGTAGCTTTATTAAATAACGAAATTTTTTAAAGTGAATAATTTAAAAATTATCCTTTTTATTTAAAAATATTTTTCAATTCATTTCAAAGTTGTTTTTATTTAAATATTTTTAGATTTTGCTTATAATTTTAAATTTTAATATTTGTCTCATTCATTTCCTTTTTAAAAATCTAAAAATATCTGAAATGAAAAGAATTGAAATTTGATTTTTTAAATTAATTATTTTATTGGATTTATTTATTTTAATTTTGAATTAGAAATTAGAAATTTTATTTTTCTTAAAAATAAACACTTTAATTAATTCTAATATTTCAGAACATTTATTTGTTAAATTCGTTTTATTTATTTACCTTTTTTGAATTTTGCAATATAATTTTTTCTTAATACATTAATATTTGGCCAAAATAAGAAAAAAAGAATGAAGTGAAGTTTTTTTAAGTAATTTTCTTGTTTAAAAAGAAAAACAAGAGAAATATAAATTTTATTGCTATTTTATTTTTTATTTTTTTGAATGAATTTTGGTAAGAATGGTAAAAAAACGAAAATTTTAATATCAGAAGTAAAGGAGGGGGGGGGGGGGATTTTAAATGTTTTTGACAAAATTTATTTATTTATTGGTATTTGCTTTAGGCTTTGACTTTTTGAGTAAATTTAATAAAACTATTTTAAAATTACCTATTATTTCCCAATATTTTTACAATAAATGAATTTCTCCAAACAAAAAATACTCCTAATGTATATATTGCTATTTTCACTTTTATTTACATTAAAGTTTTGATTATTCTTTAGCTATATTTATTAGGTAAACTGAGTAAAATAAAATAAAACTTTTCGAAAAGTGAGAGTAAGTTTGTTGAAATATGATAAAATATTTTAAATGTATTTTATTACAGAAAAACCGAAAATTATTTTAAAAGTGATATCAAATTTATTTTTTTAGTTTTGTCTCGGGTTTGATAACTTGTAAAATTACATTTTAAATAGCTTATCAGATTATGCTTTTGGACTTAATATTTTTTTTCAGCGCATTTTTGTTTTAAAAAGATACATTTACAAATTATAGTAAAGCATTAAAAAATCAGATATGTTCGGGATATTTTAAATATCGAAAATGTTCAAATCTCGTAATCAGCCCCTTAAATTAGCCTTAGAATTGCTTTATTTTGATTTTTCCCTTATTTGTGGGACCAATATCAGATGATTGCCATTTTAAATTCCCATCCTTCGTCATTATTATAAAGATTATATAACAATAGTCATAATTAATTATTTTATTGATCAATTTATTACATACAAATATTATGACGAAAGAAAATAAAAGTAACTGGAAATAAATTAAACTAAAGAATGTACATAAAATAAAGTTAATACACATGAACAAAAAGAAGATGTGCAAAATGAGTAACCTACGCGAGGGATAAATAAAATTACTGTAACAATTAGCATAAATGGAATATACTAATAATAATCAAATAATAAGCCGCAATCAACCAAAAAAATATGCCAGATTATGTTTAAAACTTATAAATTAAAAAAAAATTTCAAAACCCTTTACTTTTTTTTTGTTAAAATACTATAATTATATTTTAATTTCAGTTCATTAAATGAAATATTATAAAATAAAAATGAATTGAATTACGAAATGAAAGATAAAAAAGTGGAGAAAATGAATCAAAAAATAAAATGGAAGCAAAAATTACAAAACTTCGTATAGAATTTGAACGAAAATGGAAAAAATGTATGAAAATACGAAAATGCCGAGGAAGAAAATGCAAACGCGGAAAAAGCAATTGAGGTTATTGTAAAAAATAAAAAAATGATAGATAAATACATTCATAAAATTGGCATTTTAATTTCCTCGCCATTTTCATGTCCTTCGATTTCAAAAAAAAAGTTTGTCTTTTCTGGACTATTAATATTTTTTTTTTTCTTCTCGAATGCTTTTGTTTTTTTCAGTTCTTTTTTATTTTGTGATTTTCCTTTCTTTTGGCATTTATAAATTGCACTTTTTAAACTTTTTTTATATTTTTTTTAATAAATTTTTGGTAACTAAAATACGACACCAAATTTCTATTTTTAAAAACCATAATGGGTGTGGTGCGAATCCGCCCCAAAACACAATGTTTTTATTTTAATATATTTGTTTCTTTTATTAAATAATTATAAATTTTTCATGCACAGAATCGGCATGAGTAGTATATGGCCCATTATTCCGCCCCAAATTCCATCCCTAAATTCCATCCCCAAATTCTCCCTCAAATTTGGCCCCCTCCCCTCCGCCTTTTCCCCCACCCTTTCTTTCTGCTTTTCAAATTCCGTCCCAAATTCCGCCCCAAATTTGACCCCTAATCCCCCCCCCCCTCCCTTTCATCCTCCCCTACCACCATTCGCCACCCGCCTATTTTGATCAGATAAGATTATTCACATTTTCGTTTGTTACGAAATTTTTGTGCGCGGCGTATCATTTTGCACAAAAAATGGTGCCATCCTCGCTCCAAGGTCAAAATAGTTTTTATGTTCACGACCTTTCAATCAAAGTTCTCGGTCGTGAAAACTTAAAACCATGCGGAGACGCAAAAATAATTGCGGCCACTTTACCGCAGTTTTTATGTTCGTGACCTGTCAATTAAATTCTTTGGTCGAGAAAATTTAAAGTGCGGCGGAGATGCAAAAATAATTGCGTCACCCAAACCGCAGTTTTTATACACGGGAACTGTCAATCATATAAATGAAGGGAACGCCGAAGCGACTTCATTTCAATTTCGTTTAAGGCGGGGGTCGGGTGCCATTCTTGCCCCTCGGGGCGCTTGCCCCCAAATATTCAAATTTTTCCATCGATCATCTTGATCTGTCAACGCGGCACGGCAGCACGGCATGGCAGTGGGAGGAGTCAGCAGCGGCACCATCCGCAAGTTCGCTTCTCATCATTTGCCACTTTGGTCCGTTTTCAATTTGTCAACAGCGGAGACGCATCCCAAATTCGCTTTTCACCATTTGCCATTTTCATCCACTTTCATCATGCCTTTTATTGCCCCCGGCACTTTCGCCTTTCTTTCAAAAGACTATGGGGAATTTTCGACTGGGCAGTTCGACCCAAACAGAGCATACGACCCAAATTCACTCGCACAACTTTCGTAATGGCATTCATTTTTTCCAATCTTTGATTTTTTTCTTTGTAGGAAATGGAGAAAAGATTTTCTGGATGGCCGATACGGATCCAGGCAACCAACCCCTCCTTCCACCCCTCGTGCCTCATCGCCCAGCTTCCCAATCCCGGTCATCGTTGGTAATTTAAATTTTAGTTTTTGGGATTTTGCAAATATTCCGTTTGCAGGAAATCGTCCACAGGATGAAAATTGTTAGGTTTTCTACAAATCTTTTGTCTGATTTTTTTCAATTTTAGGGCGGCAGATGTTCCCCGGCGACGATGGGTACGAATCGGAAGATGATGAAATTCTCTTGCCACCTCCACCGATCCCACCGCAAATGGACCACCCTCCACCAAATGTGCCGGTAATTTTGGTCTCGCTTTTCATTGCTTTTTCTAAATTTCCGAGTGCTTTTTTTCAGGCTGTTCGGGTCCAACCGATGCAACAACCATTGCCGCTGAGAGCCGTGCCACAAATTTTCCACCCACCACCAAATGTGCCGGTAATTTTGGGTCGATTTTCGCTGCTTTTTCTCAAATTCCCGAGTGTTTTTTCAGGCAATTCGGGTCCAACCAGTGCAACAACCGATACCGCTGAGAGATCTGCCGCAAATTTTCCACCCACCACCACCAAATGTGCCGGTAATTTTGGGTCGCTTTCTGTCAGTTTTTTTCAAAATCCCAAGTCTTTTTTTCAGGCCGTTCGTGTCCAACCAGTGCAACAACCGATACCGCTGAGAGACGTGCCATTATTTGTCAACCCATCACCAAATGTGCCGGTAATTTGGGCTCGCTTTTTGTCAGTTTTTTTCAAAATCGCGAGTGCATTCAGGAAATTCGTGTGGGACCAATTCATGATGGACAACAACCAATGCCGCTAAGAGACATGCCGCAAATTCACCATCCACCGCGAAATGTGACTTCAATTTGGATCAAATTGTGGTTGCTTTTTCTCAGTCTCTGGGTGTTTCTTCAGGCAATTCATGTTCGGCAAATTCAACGTGACTACGCCGTTCCTCAGTTTGCCCATCCGCCGCCAAACGTGCCGTTGATCTTCGATCATCCACCGGTAATGTTTGGTCTTGTTTTTGGTTGCATTTCTTATACTCCTGGAGATGAGCCGCTGTTGGGCCGGTGGGATGCCCTTCTTGTCCTGGATCTTCGCCTTCACATTCTCAATAGTGTCCAAAGAACGGGCCAAGATGGTTATCGTCCTTCCCCCGAGAACCCTGACGAAGACTTGCACAAAATTAGTTTTTGAAGCGATGATTCGGTGTGAAAACCGCACGATGATAGCGCAAAATAATACGGAAAGAGTAATTATTTCAATCATTTGTAAATGCTTAATTAAAAAATTAAATAATTTTAGAATAAAATGAAAAAAGCCTCATATGACAGAAAATAATTCCTAATTTTTATTTCGGGATTCGGGATTTAAATTTTATTTGAATATAAGTAAAAAATTAAAAGAATTAAATATTAAATTTGGTAAAACCTTTAATTGCATAAAACTGAAGAATAATTTTTTCAAATTCAACGCCATCCAAAGTTGCGGAAATAACGACGATGAGTGGAAAAGAATCGATGAAAAATTGCTGTTACTTAGGAGGGGCGACTGGTGGAGGCAGTTGCGACGCCATCGAAAAGACCCAAAGTTGCGGCGATAAGAACGAGGGGCGGAAAAGAATCGATGGAAAATTGTTGTGGGGGGGGGGGGGGGCTGGTCGCAGGCAGTGCGCAAACGAATGGATGGGAGGCTTGTAAAAAAAGGAATCCCTGATGGAAAAGAGAAAGCGCAACAAATTTGGAAAAGGAAAGGGGGAAGATTGGAAAATGAAAAGGGGGGAGGGGGGAAATTTGAGGGAGAATTCTGGGATGGAATTTAGGGATGAATTTGGGGATGGAATTTGAGGGGCGAATTGGAAAAGCAAAAAGAAAGGATGGAGGAGAGGTGGAGGGGAGGGGGCCAAATTTGAGGGAGAATTTGAGGATGGAATTTAGGGATGGAATTTGGGGCGGAATAATGTGCCATATACTACTGGCATGGATTTAAAATCAATGTAAAAATGATGGACGGCAGAACACTCACACTCAGTGATCTTATTCCAAGCAACACAATCAGGAAATCAAAATCAAAATTGAGCGCATTGAAGGCATTCTGATTGATCATCAAAGACTGCTTTTCGCAGGTAGATTCTCATTACAAAAAATTAAAAAATGTAGAAGAAAAAAATATTGACGAATTTTTTTTATGAAAATTGGCCCAAATTCGGCGTTTAAATTATACTGTCGAAAAAGATGGCTTGAAACGGGAAAGTTTGGAAAAACATTTTAAAAATTCATAGAGGCTGGAAAAATTTGGAATGCAGAGGCCCAAAAAATCTTCGAAAAACAGGTTCTGGGTTAATTAATATTTTTTTTCAAAAATACCAAAACTTTGAAATATTTTTTAAAAGAAAATTTAAAAAAATAATTAAAACAGATTTGTATAGAAAAAGTTAGATTTAGATTTAAAAGAATGCATAAAATTAAATATTGTTAAAAAAATTAGTTACATATATTCAACTAATATTTTTTAATTGCATTTTTAAACATGAATTTACAATAAATGTAATGATTAAAGATTTAAATAGATTTAAATAATTTAAAAAAATTATTACAAATTTAAAAAAATGCAATGGGTAAAAAACAAAAGATGAATCGGAATAGTAAATAACAATTAAAACACAATAACTTTTTTAAATTTAACATATGTCTTTTCGAAATGTACACATTAAGAATATTAAAATATACAATAATCAGATGTAAAAAAAAACCAAAAAACATTAATTTATTTTATGATAACAAATGCATTGAATTAGAAAGAAAATTAAATATATTTATTTTTAACGATCCTAGAAACTGTTGTCGTTTTTTGTCTACTTAGCAAGTTTATTATAATTAAACCAAAAATATAAATGAACACCAAAAAACTATTAAGTTAAATAGACTAATGAAAAAATACCTATTAACAAATAAAATATTATAGCTAGAAAAAGCTTCAAAATTAAAAATAAATTTTATTATTATTAATTTATTAAATTAAATTATTTTAAAACAATCATCGATTAGATAATATTTATAATTTTTATTTATTTACCTTGATTTCGATGAACATATATTTATAATTATAGATCTATTATTTATTTATTTTCTTGAACGTTTTTTGTGATTTAACTTCAGAACAAAATATAAAATCTATTTTTAATCTCTAAACTTAAAAGCATTCTGGCAATTATTAACAAATACCAAAAAAAAATGCTGTAAAATTAATCTTTTGCGCCACTTTTTTGCTTATTACCTTATCATTAATAAATAACAATTTCTAAATGTGGAATTAGCGGATTAAAATAACTGAAAGAATATGCAAATTTAATAATAATAAACAATATTTTGAAATCTGTATAAAAATTACTTTTTTAAAATGTTAATTTTCTTTTCTAATAGAACATATTCCTTTGCGTTTTGATGAATGTAAGTAATGCATATCCTCTGAATACGTAATTTTATTTCCTTAAAATTATTGTTTAAATAAGATTATCTTGTTAAATATAAGAACATCATGTTGATAGATGAATATATTTAATTTTTGAGATAATTGAAAGTGTATGTTTATTGTAATTCAATTTTTCTCTTAATTATGTTTTTTCTTTTATTTTTTGTTATTAACAAAATAATTCATAAATTTAAAGCTAAAAGATTAATAATAATTGAAAAACCAATTTGTCAGCAAAGGATAAATTTGAATTTTTATTTTTAATTTCTCTATTTTACAAGATTATTTTAAGTAAAAAAATGTACTTATTCACTTTTAAATATGAAAAAATAAACAAAACAGATTATTTAGAATAAATTATATTGATTAATTAAATGATTCTGACGAAATGCCTAAATGTAAAGCTAAAAAGTTTCGTAATAAATCAATTCATTTTCATCCGTACAAGAAATCATTTAATAAGATTCATACAAAATATATTTTTGAAAATTTAAAAAAATAAATGAATTTCTAAACTAATAATAATATTTTACCGATGCATAGTAATGGAATTCTGTAACAATTAATAATTTATCATATTAAAAAATGGATGATCAACAGTAAAAAACTTTTTAAACTTAAATTATAAATAAAATTCATAAGATATATAAAAAAAAAGTCAAATAGAGCTCTTCAACTATAAAATACTTTTAAGTAAGTAAAAATTTAAAAGAAGCAAATAATTAAAATTAACGTACAAATTCATATTTAAAAAAATTAATATTTAATGATTGTTCACAGTACATATAAAGAGGCCCAAATAATTTCAATAGGTTGTTGGCTTTATTTTAGTGTAGGATTTGTTATAATTTATTTTGGTTTCGGTGCGCAAACAAAAATACATCGAAAATTTGAATGCATATATTTAATTAAATTTAAATTTAGATATATATAATTTATTCATAAAAAAACGCACAATTTTTTCATAAATTGGCCCAAAATCGCAAAAATTAGAAATTTTGTCAAATACGTTCCCACCGGAAAGAGATATCAGATCACGATGGTGCGATTGGCTGTATATTTAAAATTATCACTAATAAAATTTAAATGCATTTATAATTATCTCAATAATTACAGCAATATTCGCTTTAACTTGATCATTGGAATAAAACCATTGCTGGAACATGAGATATAGAAAAATTAGAATCAAAAACACTCTTAAATACATAAAATTACTAATTAAATATTAAAGAATGAAAAGTATTATGACTGGCAATAAGTAAAAAAAAAAAGAAAATAAATGTTTAAACAAATTACACAAAAATAAAAGGTTTAATTTAAATTCTTTTAAATTGTAAAATTAAATTAATAAAATCTAGCTTTAAAAATGTTAATTAAACTTTATGGCAAAATTTAAAAAAAATTTTATTGATTAATAAGAATAAAATTTTTTATGAATTTTTTTCCTTTTAAATTTAAATTTTAATTTTTAAGTTGTTATGTTATTGTTATCAACGTATTTAATTTTGTAATTCGGCCTTTTCTACTTTTCTATTTATAATTTATTTATTTTGGCTAATTTTATTAATTTAATAAATAAAAGAAAACTTACTGAAATATAATTTGGATTCAAAAAAATGTAAAAAATTTTATTAAAAATTTCTAATTCTTTAAAAATATTTAAAAAATAAAAAAATAAAGTATTTTTATTGCAAAATATGTTACTAAATCGTGCCATTTTCAGATTTTGTCGATCCATAAAGAATTTTGGATTCATAGAACAAATTGAGCACTTTAAATTTCAATTTCTGAATAAATTATAAAGGAATTATTAAAAGTCTATACTTTTGCTAATAATTCTCTTTTTTAAAAACCAAAAAAAGATGAATAAATAAAATTTGAAACATTAAATATAAAATTAAAATTGCAAATAGTTAATTAAATTTTTAAACGTAATGTTTGTTTTCCGTTATCAATGGCGATCGAATATTTAAAAATTTAATTTCAGCAAAATAATCTTTTTGCTGATCACCATTTTATGTTAAAACTTATACAAATAATTTCAAAAATTAACAAATTTTAATAAAATAATAATAGAATTGAATGGCAAAGAACTAATTATTTTATATATTTTTTTAAAATGAATTAAAACTGGTAAATTGTTGTTTTAAATAAACTTAGGAACGCCGACATTTGCGCCGCGGACATTTGCGCCGCAGACACTTGCGCCGCGACACTTGCGCCGCCCAGCCAAATCGACATTTGCGCCGCAGACACTTGCGCCTGACTTTTGCGCCGCAGACACTTGCGTTTTCTCATCCCCTTTCTCTTCCTCTTCCCCTTTCTTTTCCTCTTCCAATCCGAGTTACGATTTTCCATCAGAATATATGCCGCAGGAATCGAAACATTCCCGACCAACACATTAAAATTGGACGTTTATCTTTGTGATTAGCCATTTGCTAACTTTTATTAGGTTTTTATCAAATATTAGCGTTAATAAATTGTTGGAGATTAAAAAAATTATTTTTTTTTTGCGGCGCAAATGTCTATTTGGCTGGGCGGCGCAAGTGTCTGCGGCGCAAAAGTCGCGGCGCAAGTGTCTGCGGCGCAAATGTCGATTTGGCTGGGCGGCGCAAGTGTCGCGGCGCAAGTGTCTGCGGCGCAAATGTCCGCGGCGCAAATGTCGCGCTACCATAAACTTATATTTGGCTTGTAATATAAGAAAATATATTTTAAAAATTAAAAAATTAAATCTTAATAAAAAAGAGACCTAAGAATTAATTTTATAAATTAATGATAAAAGAAAAATAACAAGGCTTGCTTTCATATGGCGAAAAACAAGCGGAACTAGTCAATTTAATTAAAATAATTTTCTAAATATAAGAATTTCCATTATTTCTACCAAATTATTTAGATTTACTGTGATTTTATTTTAAAAACTTTTTATTATTCAAAAAGTCTTATATAGTAAAATTTAATAATGTAATAGTAAGAAACTGGAATAATCTTCCAGTGGTAGCGGTGCAAATTAATAGGCAAAGGAATTCAGGAGTTTATTAAAAGCAATGAGTTCTTAGAGGAAATTTCATATGCCATATTAATTTGTTCGAATTAATTTGTTTTTTTTTCTGATTCCCACCATGTAAGAGCACAATTGTTCAACAAAATTCACTGTTTGAAATATATTAAGAATAAACAAAAAAATGAATAACAAAAATATTAAAATACAATGTTTTTAAAATATTAAATTCAGAATAAAAAATTTTCATAATTGACAAGAATTAGATGAAAATATTGCATCAAGCGAGAATTTAAATTGATTTCATATTAATTCAAACGGAATAAACAAATAAAATGCGATTGAAGATTAAAATACCTAATTCCATTACATCTTTAAAAGACACGAATAAAATAATATTTTTAATGCAAAGAATAATACAATTAATGATTATTTTTAATCATATATTAGAGTTTATAAAAATTATAAATTACCTTTACATTTTTGAAATTATTAAGAACTTAAAATAATTAAATAATAATTAATGATTAATAAATAAATATATATCTTTCTTATTCGTGTCTAATTTATTTTCTATTAATCGCGATAGAAAAATATATACTGAATTGAAATTTTTAATTTAATTTATAATGGACTTTCATAGATTTTGAAGGATTCGATAACAAAACAAATTTTAGAAAATGTAAATAAAATTCAAAATTAATAAAGGGAATCAACTTTTAGTATATACCAATTTGTCTGATGGAAAAATTAAAAAAAATTCTTTAATCATATTCTCTCATAAATAAGAATTTAAAAAATTAGAAAGATCTCTCACTATTTTTATTTCATCCAAATCAGGATTAAATTTACGAGACAATTGAATTAATTAAATATGAATTTATTTTAATTTATCTAAATAAATTATCATTAATGTTTTATTTTTAAAAAAATTTTTTGTTGCCTTATATATTTGTATTTCGCTAATTCTAATTTTTGAATTTAATATTTTGATTTTATAATAAATTTAAGTCGAATTCAGTTTCTTTAAGAAGAAAAACAAAAACAAATATAATTTCATGCAGTTAAACACGCGTTTATTTATTTTTAACTTTAATAATGATAGAATAATGAAACTTTAAAGTTTTTCCATTTTATTTACAAATTTTGCTTTTTATTGTGAAAAATTTGAATAAATAATAAAAAAATAAACTAAACTATTTTGAAAATTTTTGCCGGACCGGACCGAATTGACATTTTCAAAAGCAACCGGTTTCCGGATTTGGTCTCTCAAAAACCGGTCAAACCAGAAAACCGGTCAATCCTATTTTTCCAAAAAAAAAACGCCGGACTGTTTTCCGGTCCAGTAAAAACCGGTACCGGTTCTCCGGTCCGGCTCGGTCTTTAAAACATACATTAGGAAAAATATAAAATAAAAAACAAATACAAATAAACTGGTCCAAATTTTAGAGTAACTTTTTTTTAATTTATAAAAAATAATAATTTTAAAATGCACTGAATTAAATGATGAAAAAATAAATCTACATAAAAATAATATGAACAATAAGACCGTTGAAATAATCAGAGTATTAAAATTAAAATAATAATAATAATAATAGTTCCAATTTTAAAGGGCGAACCAAATCAATGGACCAGATTAGAAGAGAGCAATACGATTAGATTAAAAAATAACATGTATTTCAAATTTGATAATTTCAATACGAATTTTTAATTAAATTAAATATCATTAGAAAATCAAAGATTATAAATTGATAAAACAAATTATTTAATTTTACGTAATTTAAATGAAATGTGAAAGTTTTAAATGTTTAGCAATAATAGAATAAGATAGATTTATGAAAATTGAAAAATTTAAATAAAAAAAAACTTAGTTAAAAATTTGAATTAATTAAATTCTATTAGTATTTAGATGTATTATTAATATTTTTCTTGATTAATTAATAAATTTAACTTTATCTTTCTTCTCGAATTCTGGCAAAAATTACAACTTTTTTGTCCGATAATCATTTAAGAGACGCCTATTAAATTTTTGGAAATTATATTGGTAAATAATTGTGGGCATATACATATTCATATTTTGCTTTATATCTATTTTTCTTCTGTTATATATTATTACACTTGGTTTTCACATTATCTACTGAAATTGAAATGATAATTAATTGAAAATTAAATTTATTTATTTCATTTAGAAACAAAAGTGAAATTAGGACTTTGGAGAATTATAAATATATTTTAATGAAAAGAAAATTAAATTTTATAAATAGTGATATCAAATATTTAATTAAATTAGAATAAAAATATTGATCAAAAATTTATTTAATATAAAAAGTGAATTTATATTTATTTATTTAAAAATGATAAAGGCAATAAGTTTTGAAATGATATTTATACATATAAAATATTTAATATTTGAATTGAACGTAAATCATCTATGTGACAGTAAATTTACCCAACGTGAATTTGCCCGTGAATTGTGATAGTGAATTGACAGTTGAACACTGCCACTCAATATTACTTGAACATCTATGTGACCATGCATTAACCCGTGAATTGGGACAGTGAATAACAGTGAGAATGGCACTTGAATCATAAGATGAATAAATATTGTTATAATTAATATTCTCTATTTGAACGCTCAAAACAATGATATATTTGATGTGATCTTACAATATACATTTTGAGATCGATTAAAAATAAATGTAATTTTTCTATTTATTGTGATTTTATTACTGTTAATAATTTTATTTTGATCATTTTTATGTAATAAAATATATGTGGTGTATTTTTTAATTTTCTTGTATTTTTCTTACAGATTTTTCTCAAAAATGCCAAAAGGAAATAAATCTTAATTAAAAAATATTAATCAAAAAATAATTTTAAACTTTTTATTAAACAATCTCGTTGATCGTCATAGTTGGAGATGCACTGATGCACTGTTCCCGTTACGGACACTGTTTTATTATTTTTTATGATGTTAATAATAATTATTCAATTTCTAATGTTTTCAGAAATTGAATTTTAATACCTTATTGTTAATAGATTTTATGCATTTTTTGAATTCCTTATTTTTATATACAAATAAGTATTACCCTGTATCCAATCTTTATAAGCTAGGGCCCTGACCCGGCTTTTCTGGACCCAGCAAGACCTTGACCCGGTATTGCCGAAATAAGCAGGCCCGTAACGCTAATTTAATATACGATTTTAAAGTTTTTTAAATAAAAAAATAAGGCTACAGAAAAAATTGAAAAACTCTCGCCTCTCGTCCTCTCGCCTCTCGCCAACTCTCGTGTTTTTGGGGACTCTCGCCTCTCGCCAAACTCTCGCTCTCGTCTTTTTGGGGACTCTCGCCTCTCGCCAAACTCTCGCTCTCGTCTTTTTGGGGACTCTCGCCTCTCGCCAAACTCTCGCTCTCGTCTTTTTGGGGACTCTCGCCTCTCGCCAAACTCTCGCTCTCGTCTTTTCTGAGACAAGTCACACCCCTGATGTATAAGTATAATAGAAAATTAAATGAAAATAATTATAATATTTAATAATTTTAAAATTTAATTTTATTCTAGCTAATCCATGATAAGAATAGTTTATAAAATATATCTATAAGTCATATACTTAATTTGGTATAACACTTTGATGTGGTCGATTTAATTTTTTTAAAACCTTAAATTTCACTTTCATTAATAAAAGTTTATATTGCGATTTTTTTAAATTTTTAAAAACTAGTGAATAAGGACAAAAACATAAATAACTAATTATCATTTTAAAATTTTTTATTTAATAAACTACTTAGAGATAATGATAGAAAATTAGGCTAAATAAAACAAATTAATTTAATTTTTTATTATTTATAGATATTATTGAAAAATTCATAAAGCTAAAGAATAATTCGAATTATTATCAACTGTAAAAATAACAAACAAGTTAAAATGATATGCAATAATAAATTAATGATTAGTTAAAAATAAAAAAAAAGAAAAAAATTTGATATAATTTGCACATTGTAATTATTAAAATTTAATTTTATCATTTTTCTGAATAATTATAGTTTTCTGAAAGAAAAAAAAAGAAAAATTATTCTCAGAAATTGCCAAAAATGAAAAAAAACATAAAATAAATAATTTAAAATTAAATAAATGATTGAGAATTTTTATTCTGCATTTTATTAGTCATCCTATTTTAAAAATAAATTGAGCAAATACCCGAAATAATTAAAGTTAAAATTTATTTATTAACTCTTCACTACAATTATTGAAAATAAAAATTATAATCTTTTATAATTTGCAATTGAACAAAATTAGTTTTTAAATACTAAGAATTAATTAAACAACATTTTAATAATTTACATATATTAATATTTTTGATTGAGATATTATTAATTAAACATAATAAATTCTCTCAAATTGTATGCTAAAAAAATAAAACCAAATATAATAAAATAAATTTTTTTAAAATAATTCTCAGTTTAAAACATTCACAGATTTCTTTTTAGTGGATCAATTAAAGTTGAGTTTTGTTTATAAATAAAACATTATTTATTATATTTTTTATACGATTCATTCACAGAGGGAGGGCGTGAAGCGACCATATAATTTTAGTGCTAAATGATTATTAATTATTTTTATTATAAGATAGCCATTAAAAAGTAAAAAATTAATTAATTTCGTCAATTCAATTTTTAAAATTTTTATTTTTTACTTAAATTTTGATACATTACATATTTTTTTGTTTTTAATTTTTCTTGTTTTTCTTCTACTGTTTATTTTTTAAATAATAGCTTATTTCTTTAAAAAATTATGAATAACAAGCTATGCTAATAGGCAATAAAGTTTACATTAAAGAATTAAAATCGCTAAATTTAAATTATTTAATACTTTAGAAAGACGAAACCCTTTTTCTTATGATAAATTGTTTCATCAGAGATCAACTTTAAATTTGATTATTTATTTATTAAAAGGTGCATTTTTCTTCCAAATGTAAAAAATGTATTCTAAAATTTCGTAAAATAACCAATTGAGTATGGAAATCAAAATTAGTTGATTGGGGTTTTATTATATTTTGTATTAATTAATTAATTTAAAAATTATTCTTTTCATTACTCATGCATATCATTGTGTATTCAGTTTTAAGTATAATATTCTGAGAAGAGAAGTAGAAAATTCTATTAGTTTCCTGGATAAAAGAAATATATGAAATTGATTGCCTTTTGATGTCCTTTTTCTCACCGTTACAATTTATCTGTAATAAAAGAATTTTTAATACGATTTTGCTCAAACTATTTTGCGAAGATTAATGGAGATTGGTGGGTGAAATTTCGGGCCCTGGACTCCCATCCTCCCGGGTCCCAAGCCTAAATCCGTCCTCGTCCGGACCAGTCATAAATCGGCGGTAAATGTAGTTGATCAACTGCCTAAAGAGAAAATGCATTAAATATGTGTGAATTAATTGCGCTTTACAATAACTTTAAAATTTTCAAAATGTTAATTTGGAAAACAAATTTCTTGATTTAAAAAAATAATGATTAAATACACCCTACAAAATAAAAACAATATAAAGGAATAAATATTAAATCAATTTTCGGTTGGTTTTCGTTACCTTTTATATTTTTAAAATTTTCATTAATACCTATTCACTCTATAAGGGAAAAATCGCACGTTTCGGAGGGAAATTTGAATAACTCTCTTCAAAGTGTTTGGATCGACACGCGGTTTGTGCATCCTTCCAGCACTTAAGGATTCTCTATCGAATGGCGAAAACAGTTTTTTGAAAAAATCAAACCAAAAAAATTTTCTTCAGAAATTTTTTGAAAATTTTCGGAAAATTTTTGACCATGCCGCGGTTGTCGGCCTGTAGCGGGTCGGGTATTACGAGTTCGGTCTTGGGCTTGGAGAAAGGGCACACCTTCACATTTTAGCGGTTCTAATGAGCTATTAGACATTTTTCTAGCATAAGATTGAATTGAGTTATGCGTTGTACTGGAACTAAAAATTCCAAACAAGCCAAAAATATCTCGTCGCTCTCTTCTTCTATTCTCTCTGTTCCCACACTCTCTCATCGTTCTCTCGCTACACCTGAATTTTTTCCAAAATAGCTCAGAATCCAGAATCCCAGCGTATCCGGATTCTGAATTCAATGCGAAAAAATATAAAAATAAATTAAATTAAAATAATTAAATTAAATTAAAATAAATTAAATAAATAAATAAAAATAAAAAAAATAAATAAATAAAATAAAATAAAATAAATAAAATAAAATAAAATAAAATAAAATAAAATAAAATAAAATAAAATAAACAAAATAAATTAAAATAAAATAAAATAATAAAATAAAAAGGAGGGGGGGAGGAGTGGAAGAGGGGGGAAAGGGGGAGGGGGGGGGATGGGGGCCGAAGGCCCCGTACGAGCCGCGAAGCGGCGAGTGAGTACCTTAAGCGCAGAAAAGCCAGGAAAGGGGGCGGAGAGGAGAGGGGGGGAGAGACGGGGAGAGGGGGGAGGAGGGAGAGGGGGGGGGGGAGAGGGGGGGGGAGGAGGAGGGGCGGGGCCGAAGGCCCCGTACGAGCCGCGAAGCGGCGAGTGAGTACCTTAAGCGCAGAAGGGCCGAAGGCCCCCTACGAGGCCGCGAAGCGGCCGAGCGAGTACCTTAAGGGAGAGGGGAAAGGGGGGGACGGGGGAGGGGGGGGGAAGGGGGCCGAAGGCCCCCTACGAGGCCGCGAAGCGGCCGAGCGAGTACCTTAAGGGAGAGGGGAGGGGGGACGGGGGAGGGGGGGGGGGAAGGGGGGGGGGGGGGGGGGGAAGGGGGCCGAAGGCCCCCTAACGAGGCCGCGAAGCGGCCGAGCGAGTACCTTAAGGGGGGGGGGGGGGGGGGGGGAAGGGGGCCGAAGGCCCCCTACGAGGCCGCGAAGCGACCGAGCGATACTTTAAGGGGACGGGGGAGGGGGGGGGGGGAGGGGGCCGAAGGCCCCCCACGAGGGCCGCGAAGCGGCCGAGCGAGTACCTTAAGGGAGGGGGGAGGGGGGGACAGGGGAGGGGGGGGGGAAGGGGGCCGAAGGCCCCCTACGAGGCCGCGAAGCGGCCGAGCGAGTACCTTAAGGGGACGGGGGAGGGGGGGGGGGGGAAGGGGGCCGAAGGCCCCCTACGAGGGCCGCGAAGCGGCCGAGCGAGTACCTTAAGGGAGGGGGGAGAAGGGAGGGGAAGGGGCGAGAGGGGATGGGAGGGGGCCGAAGGCCCCCTACGAGGCCGCGAAGCGGCCGAGCGAGTACCTTAAGCGCAGGGAAACCCAATGGCCCCGGCTGGCCCCAGTGTTGAAAGCGCCCCCGGCGCTTTAACAGGGCCCATCGGGCCCTGGTTAAATAAAAGAAAAAATTTTTAATTAAAAAGTCAAAAGAATATAATAAATATTTAAGTAATAAATAAATAAATAAGAATAAATAAAATAATTAAACTTCTAGTAGACCGGCATTAAATATAATTTACCTAATGGAAATGAAAATTTATTCGTATCGTAATATAAAATTATAGTTTTATTTAAAAACAATTTAATAAATTAATGGTCAGTTTTATTTTTCTTAAAATTATAAATTAAAACCAATATTAAAAAAATAAATAATGCATAAAAAAGAAACATTTGAATCAACTAAATCCAAAAATTTTTATTTTATTCAAACCTTTTTTAAATTTTATAAAATGGCTAATAAAATATAAACTTTAATAATTTAAAGCAATATCGATTATAAATAAATAAAAATATTTTATTAATAAAAGATAAAAAAAATGAAAGTAAAATAAAAAAAAAGAAAAATTTAATTGTTTATAAGAATCAGTTAATAATTCATAATTTTTATAAAAAAAACAAATTAAAATTAACCAAATTAACATAACTTTTTATTCCTTTAATACCTAACAAACTTTTCGCTTATTAAATTAATAAAATTTATCTGACTGTAAAAGAAAATCCAATAACAATAAAAATTTCTGTTTTTATTAATTATTTTTTTATAATTATTCAATTTCATTATTTACAATTGAAAGAGAAAAACAATTTTTCTGGCGAGAGAAACGTTACCAAATTTAACTAAAAATGTAAAAAAAAAAATAACAAAAATTAAAACTCAACTAAATGACTCTTTTAGAAATTTATTTGGTAAATTTATTTATGTATAACGCACACAAAAATCAAAATGATAAAAAAATAAAACTAATTATTAATTAAAAGCAGCAGTACCAGCTTATTTTTATATAAAAAATAATATTAGAATTTAATAAAAATCTTATTTTTAAAAATTAAATATTTAAAAAAAATATTTAATTTTATCAATTTTTTTTTGGATAGGAATAAGAGAAAGACAATGTTCAAAAAATTAAAAATATTTTAATAAAACAATATCAGAAAAAATAAAGGGTCAGTTGAATTTATTTTATATTATCCAATAAAAAAATGGCATTATAAAAATCTTTTTCTATCATTGCAAAAAAAAAGAAAGTTAAAAGAATTAACAAATAAAATAAAAAAGTTGCGATAATTAATTTTTATTCTCATCCGCGATCAGTTAGATCGCAACTTATAATGACAAGAATCGTTCAAAATTCAAGTCATCACTGTTTTAAATTTTATATTGAAAATTTATGTATAAACTAGTCAAAAGAAAACATAATTAAAATAAAAGGGATTTACTTATATTTATTTGTAATCATTAGTAATTAATTTTAATTCAATTAAATTTCTTATAATTTAATTTTGCTATGATAATATTATTATTTGCTAAAGCAAATTAAATAATCTCACTATTGGGCTTAATCTGGTATAAATTTAAGAATTGATACTCGATTTTTCAGTAAAGATTTGATCATTAATTTATTATGAAAAAGTTTGGAATATTCTTTTAATAAAAAGTTATAAATTAATATTTAAATATTACTAAAAATTGAAAATTGTCAAATAATAATCAATAAATAATAATTTTATTTATCAAAATAAAAAAATAAAATAGAAAAATGCATAAATGTGCTTAAGAAGAAAATAGTTCATACTAAATGAATGTAATTAATTTCAAAACTAAACCCGTAATTTAAAATAATAACATTTTTTAAAAAAAGTTTGATTAATTACTAATAAGTTTCATTTATAATTATTGAAAAAAATAAATAGTTTTTATAACGTAATAATCAATTTTTAAAAAATTAGTAAAACAAAAAAAAATTAAAAATAAAAATTTTTGAGAATTTAAAAATTGTCTAATTATTAAGAAATTAATATTATATTAAATATTTAACTGATTGTATTAAATTAACCAAAAGATTTTTGACTGATTAAATTTACAAACTATGAAAAATTAATGATATTCTTACAAAATGTTTATTAAATTTAAATCATTGCCAAATTTACAAATTAATATTTTTAATAAAATAGATGTGTTGTTTAAATAATTATAAAATGGAATCGAACAGGAAAATTATTTAGTATTTATTAAATATAGGTAAGATTATATCTATTTCAATAAAAAAAAATTTAAATTTAAAAAACTCAAATTAAATCAAAAAGTTTTTTGATTAAATATAAAATATCAAAATATCAGTATATTTGAGTAATTTATATGAAAAGCAATATTAATAAATAAAAATTTTAAATTTATTAAATTTTTAGCAGTAATATTTTGAAAATATGAAATTGAAAATTAATTTTCAGCTCTTAATTTAATGTCAATTAAAACTCAATCAAATATTTTAAACGAAATGATAAATTATTTCCAAGATCAAAATTATGAAACAACAAGCGTTGTTAAAATTTTTATTTTTTTATTCATTGAAAAATCTTTACCTTAAAAACCAATAATTAAAATTGATTTTGTATTTTGAAAGATAATTTAGCATGTTTTAATTTTTTTCACGAGTAAAGTTTAATTTTTGATAAAAATTTTAAGTATTTGTTAAATAAAATTATAAATATTAACGAATTTGGCATATTATCGAATCCATCGAAAACCATTATTCCAGCTGTTCTATAGTATTTATAAATGTTCAGGTAATGCGAATTATATAAACATATTTTTATTGTTTATTTCTTTATCAGCCTAATAAATAATATAAATCATATTATTTAATATTCCATAATTTTCTATAATATTTCTTCATATAAAGTTGTAGTATATTTATACTAAGTAATTTATTATTGAATGGTTTTAAAATTGAATATTTTTTTGGTATTATTTATGAAAAGGAAAGAATAAATTAAGAATATTTAGTAAAAATAATATAAAATATAAGATTTTACATTAAAATAATCCCAAAAAGTGTTTAATTAAACGATTATTTTACCAAAAGGATGGCTTACATGATGTTCGAGATGGTCATAAAACAAAAAAAAGAACAATTAAAAACATTTCTTTAGGCAAAAAATTAAAGAATTAATTAGTAAAGAATGACAAGTGATTTTATTTTTTATTAACTTCTTTTAAAATAGTAATTCTTGCAAATTAGAGTTTTACGGATCCAATGACGAATTGAATTAATGAATTCGATTTGGTTTAAAAAATTTTTTTTTTGAAATTTTTTTTATTTAAATAAATGCATTTTCATCACCCAAAAATCCGTCGCCGTAACAGCGTTTTTCAAAGTATAAATTTAAATTAAACTGAAATTAACATACTTTTAATAATGTGGACACATGAAATTTTAGTTATTAATAAAATTCAAACAATTACTTGCATGTAGCGCAATTTTTTCTAAATGTCATGACATTTTAATAAAAAGTTAAATACATTCAAATAACAACAATGAAATATTTTAAAACTGATATAGAAAATTAAATGCAAAAATAAATTTAAAAAAACATTATAAATATGTTATGCTTAATTCATCGAATAGAAAAATAATTGAAAATAAATTATAAAATATAAAATTTACCAAATTAATGATAAATTAAAAAGAAATAATTATATAAATGAAAATCTTCATCGTCGTCTTCGTAGTAACTAATGGAGGTGCCAAGGATTATTTAGCCAATATTTAAATAAAAAATTAGCGGAGAAAAATTTAGCGTTAAATAAATAAATTTTAAAAATGTTAAAAATTCTTAATGTTAAATTAAACCAAATTACAAAATATTCATACAATATTATATAATAACTAATTATGACAACCAATTAAAAATAAGATAAACAAAAATGAAATTTTTTTATATGAATGAAAATATAAAAATAATATATAATTCATTTAGAAATTTAATTAATTTATTTAAACATCGGACATTCATTGAAGAATGGGAAGTGTTATGATAGATAAAAAGTTAAAATATTATTTTTTAAATAAATTCTCATTTTATTTTAAATAAAAGTAAGTTTACCAAAATTATAATGTGAAAATAAAAATGGAAAAATAATTGCAAAAGGACACATGCAACACTCTCCATCTACTTACTTCTTGTAGTCAAGATATTTATAATGTTTTTTTAAATTTATTTTTAAAAACAAATTAAGATATAAAAAGCTGAATATTTAAAAAAAGTTAAAATACTTTTTTGTTTGGTCGCAATTGCTGACGAAATTCTATAAATTAAAAATATGATAAAAATATTTACTTTTAAATAAGGAAGTTTTATTCGTGCTGGCGCGTTTCCTAAAAAGTTCCACCCATACGCATTTCCTAAATGTGCCACTTTAATATGATATAAAATATTATTTATTATACAAACTATTTTCATGATAAAATGAAATTTTTTAAAATTGTATTTGCATTTATTTATAGGTATTCTATTAAAATTGCACTTTTAGGAAACGCACGAGCACAGTTTTATTTATGCAAATGGCAATTTACATTTATTTAAATGGCAGCACGACGAAAACCTGCGCACGCCTATTCTGCCAGCATAAGAAAAAATTAATTAATAACATAAAACTGGCTGAAATGTGAATATCGTTAAAATATATTAAAAATTTAACTTAAAAAAAATATATATAATAATCTTTTTTTACAAAATTTAAAAATTTAATTTAATTGATAGGAATAACAAAGTATAAATTCACTGAAATATTAATCTTTGTTTTGCTATGTTGTAATTTTAAGTTTCCTTTTACAAAAGTAGTTATAAGTTTATTTTTTCAAAATCAAATTTTAATTTTGAAATCCTTTTCCAAAAAGATTTTTTTAGATTATTACAGCTTAACTTTTATTAATATATATATATTTTTTATTTTTTTAAATAATAAGATTTTCGATACAAAAATTACAGCAATTTTATGTATCTATCAACCTAAAATGATTTCCGATTTTCTTTTTTATTAATAAATATCTTTGTAATCGATGAGGAGGGAGAAATTTTTACAAAATTCTGTCTTGAGTCTTGACTAAATGCCTGATAGTTTCGCATTTTTAAAATTGGCATTTTTGTTACATTTTAAGAACGTGCTTTCTATTGACACCGCCCATAATATAGGAAAGGTTTAGTTTATATTTTATATTTTTTTATTAATGCCAACGTTTATCAAATTCGATAAATAATTGATAAATGTGTTATGCATAATTATTACTTAATTAGTTAATTGTCCTCACTCTCCATTAATCTTTGATTTTTGGTCGATTTTTAAAAATTTAATTCTAACTTTCTTCGAGATTGAAAATCTCATAATTCCGAAAGGGCACAATGCTTTCACTTAAACTCCAAATTTTTTTTGGTGTTTGGAAATGTTAAAATAGCAAACGATTTCATAACATTGATCAAAAGCAATTAATTTTTTAATTCTTGATATCATAGGATGCTGTAAGAGTTTTCTATAGTCTGCGAAAATTAAATAAATTTAATTTAAAACATGTAAAAATATTGTTGTATTTGAAAATGTAAAAATAAATAATTTATGAAAAGAAAAGCATGAAAGATAATACAAATAAATAACAATTCAATGTAACAAGTTAAAAAAACGAATTATATATAATATAACTGAATTGATAATTAATAATAATAATAATCAAATATCGAATAATAAAAAATTGGAAAAAATAAAACAATATTATCAAAAAGTTTATTTAAAATTTATATTAATTTAAAAATGAACTTTTAATATGGCTGAACCCGTAAATAATAAGTCTTAAACAGCCCAATGAAGTAAAACAATTCGATCTTTTGACAAGATTTGTTAATAAAAAACAAGTATTTATTACATTTGGCTTTGAACTTTCAAAATTTTGGAGTTAATTTATCGGGGTTTTATAAATTATGAAAACAAAAATTTTTGGCAATTATTCAAAAATGTGAATGATTTATTGAAGGATATAGACATGTAATAAACTTAAATTAACACTATTAAATTATAATTTTGACAAATCTTCCAATTAATCATATAGAATATTAATTTAAGAAAAGAATTAATTAGGAAAAAATAATAAATATTATATAATTTTTTTTTCATACAAAACAAAGTCTAATCATTAAAAAATTAATACTAAATTCTCAGTTAAATAAACAATAGTTATTATAGGCAACCAAAAATTATTTGTCAGTAAAGCAGGGTTTCTATCTCAAAATTTTCAAAATAAGAACATAAGTTTCAGTGAATTCTGGATCAAAAAAAATAGATATTTAGCAACATAATATTTATACTAAAACTAAACACGAAAACTCAAATTCTAAAATATGAATAAATTCTTATAATTTTTCTCTAAACATTATTTATGCTAAAAATGGAAACAAACAATGAAATTTCATAATATGGATGTTGCTATTATATAAAAATAGACTAATTTTCTGTTTTTTATAAAAAAAAAATTAAAAAAAATCGATCATTCAAAAACCAAAATTATTTTGATAAATCCGAGAGATGAAGGCGATCAAATAACCTACTGCAAGAAAATTTTTATTAATTTTGATAAAAATTAAAATCTAAAATTGATAAATAATAAAAAAAGTTAATATTTTTTTTAAATTAAAATAAGACTCAACATTTATATCCTACGAATCTTTTGACATCACGGACTAAAACAACAATATTCGTCATGTGATATTTTAAATATTATAACACCAAAATTTATATTTAATAGAAACAACCTAAACATTATTTAATTAATTTAAAATAGTACTTTTATTTCATTTATTCAAGAAATTAATGAGAAGCCCTAAATGTTAAGTTATTCTTGATTACAAATAATGAACAAAGAAGTTTAGAATCTATATTATTATTTTACTATTATTATTTTATTTGGCTCAATTACAAAAATAATTTGTTGTGGGTATTTTTTATTTAAATTATGATTCAAAATGCAGATTGGTTATTCATTAATAATTTTTCGAATATTTAATTTTAAAAAAGATTAAATTCATTGGTATATTTTAATCCTTTAAAAAATAAAATACATTCAATTTATGCGATTCTAATTTTTAAATAGCATTTTATTCAACAAAAAATGTGCAAATGTAATTTCGTTAATATAATTATGTGATTTACTTGAAGCAAAAAATATATTAATTTTTTTATTCACATAATTTATCAAAAATTATTAGATTATTAAGTTTATTATTTGAATAAATTTTGATTTATGGAGGAATTTCCCATTCGTTAATAAATTGAATCGACATTTAATTTTTGTTGAAAGAAAAAATGGATTAATAGTGAATACTAAATACGTAAAACCAAAAAATGAAGTTTTTAAACATATAATCTAATTAAATTTATCGCTGATTTGCTTTCATTCTTATCGATTTTTTTGGCTATACTTTATTCAAATAATTTTTAATATTTATAGATTTTTAGATTTTATCATCTTTTACAATTTGTGAAACATTTATTTCTTGATTAACTATTTTTGCAATTTTAGTTTTTTTGTATTCAGTAATAGGCCTAGACGGATGCAAGATCGAACATTTTGAGTGCAGCGTTTAGATGTTTTTAACATTAATTTTTGTTTTAATTTTTAAGGAATTTTTAATTTTTAATGTGAGTTTTATTGTTCGATAAAATTTTTTATTTTCAAATTACTATTTAGACAATTTGAATTGGCTTACTTTTAATTATTAGTATATATCTTTTTTAAATATCTCTGAATATATTTTAGTATATTTCTGTTTAAAATTTCATATTAAGGAAATTTTATTTTAAATTGCTTCAAATATATTCTTATTTTATTGTTATGTCTATAAGTACCCACTTTTTCCATAATTTGTTTTTAATCTTTCCTTTGGTTTATTTAAAATAAAAATTTAAAGATGAAAAGGTTAATGACAATTTACATCATTTTTTACTTAAAATTGAGAAAAAAAAAACTTTCCATTCAATAAAAAATGTTCATTTGTATTTAGATTTATATATTGGTAAGAATTCCAATAAATTGATAAAGTTATTAATTATAATATTTTTGTATAAAAATGTTATAAATAAATTCCATAATGTATTTTTAAATAGTCTGATCTATACTTAAAAATTGTTAAATTAACTTTATATTAAAGAAACAGTAGTTCCATTTATAAATTATTTATCGAACATACTATTAAAAAATTATTATTTATAAATTTGGCATTATTAATATATTGTACTTTTGGGTAAGTTTTTACATTATTTTTAATAATAAATTGAATTTTTTAAAATTAAATGGTTAACAATCATTTTTTCGTATTAAACTAATTTTTTTTTCAATGTTTTATTGAGTTTTTTTATTTAACAAAAGCTAATTATTTTCAAATATATTATTAATTAGTTGTTTGCTAATTTTTTATTTTATTAAAAAAACGGCATTTTAGAGTAGATTTATTCTTTTAATTTTTCGTTTTGCCAACTTTTCATAATTCAAAATAATAATTAATTAATGTCTTGAATTGGGACGAAATGATGCATAATTCCTAATTGATTAATTTTATTCGAAATTTTGCTTATATATTCAAGTTAATTAATTAATTGATTGATTGATTTTGGTAAACTATACTAATAAATAAAAATTAGAAGTTTTTTCAATTTTCAGTTTTAAATTATATTTTAATTTTATTTACTTTTCTAGAATTATAAATTAATTATAAATTCTATTGTCTGTCCTTTGTCCTTTTCACACTTATTTAATGTATTAAGAAACAAAATAAATTAAATTTTTATTTGGAACACCCCCAATTTCCTATAAATAATGGCAATTTAGAGATAATTAATTACCTTTAGTTTTTCATTTTGCCATCCTTTATTTTATTATACAAAATATAACAATTAGAATAATGATAATTGATTAATGAAAGTTTCTAAATAATTTAATTACGATTTAGCACTTGATATTTGAATTTTTATACGATTTTAATTTTTTATTTAAATTTCTTGCACATTCCTCATTTTATAGATAGATTAAATAAAAATATTTAAATGTTTGGCAAAATGATTTGCCTTTTATATATTTTTTATTCAAGAATAATATTTAAAAAACAAAATTTTTTTTTGAAATTTTCAATAAAAAGAACAGACACTAAAATTGATATTTTGTAAACTAACATAGGATGCATGACGTTCCTCAAAAACATCAAAATAAAATTTTATTGATATATAACAATCTTGGTACGAAAGCTTTCACATGCACTGGAAGAATTAATCAAGCTTTATTAATTTTGTTGATTCTGAGAACTCTATTAGCGTGCAAAATTTCAAAAAGTTTTATTAGGTTTAAAAAAAGTTATGGCCAAAAATGTGTGCAAACTTGGTACGTTGCGTACTTTTGGCCATAACTTTGCTCAAACATGACCAAATTTTTGAAATTTAGATGAGCTTGTAGAGAAATGTTAGGGCTATCGAATGAAACCAAGAATGTCACATTTTGTAGACTTTGACAAAAGTTATTGGCAGTTTTTTGTTGAAAATTTCCATTTGATGGTTTTTTATATAACGCCCTTTTTGATAGTTTTTATATAGCGACTCAGCACCTAAATAAATGCTAAAAAAAACTAAAAAATTCTAAAATAGATGCTAAAATTGTTCCCAAAAAATTGGAAAACCAATCAATAAATTCATAAAGGAAGGCATTCCAAGGTTCAAAAATTTCCGGGTATACGAAAAAACGCCAAATAGTTGCAAAATAGTTTTTAAAAAGTCGGTATAAATCGAAAATTGTTCAAAGAAAATGAGTTTTTTGCAATATCTCACCATAGGTCATGCAAAAAATAGTTAAAAGCTAAAACCCGGGCACTGTTTAATAATTAATTAAATTATATATTATAAATATAAAACATGGCCTCTGAAATAAATTTTCACTTTTAAATGGTTATTTTTAAAATTTTTCTATTTGTAGTTTACTTTTTAACTTTTCAGCCTAATTAACTAATTAAAATTAATTGCTATATTTTAAAAATTAACAACACAAGTGATGCTTCTAATTAAAGGATATATTAAATTAAATTATTTGTATTAAATTAAATTATTTTATTATTTTTAACTTGGTTTATTTAAATTAAGCATCAAAATCAATTTTAAGATTATTTTAACACTCTTGTGCATTAATCCAGGTCATCGTTACTGTGTTTGCTGCTGTACGCCTTTTTTTTGGAGTTTTTATGTTGAATTTTTTAAAATTAAATTCAATTAAAACCATTTAAATTATTTATTTATCGTTTTGTAAATATTTAAAAAAGGTATATATAAATAAAATAAAATTTGGATTGATTATTATTATAAAATATAACAATTAAAAATATCATTTTAATAGTATTTTTTGGGGTTTTTGTTAAAAATTTTTTATTTTTTCGTATTGTTTAAAATTACAATTATATATTTTTTAAGCTTGTATTGTAAATTAATTCGAAAATTAATTTTCCTTTAAATATTTTCAAATTGTATTTACTTCAGAAATTTAATTTATAAATTATATATGATTAAAAATAAATATATTTCAATATTGTTTCAAAAAATAAGCATTAAATATTGTTTATAGTTTTTATTGAAGCGAATATTATTTTATTTTAACATCAAAACTGGTCATTTTTTAGTGGAAATCTATTAACAAATTGATCTTTTTATTTAATTAAATTTTCTTATATAATATTTGTTTTTTCAAAGTTTTATTTAATTTTATTTTCGTCAATAACTCTTGACTATGAAGAGTCGAAAGCCGTCATCGGGATGATGGTCTTTCTCATCATATAGTTTCCTTATTTATTTTCTTTTATTTTAAAGATAATTATTAAATATTTTAGATTTATATTTTATAAATAAGTATTCCTTTCAAATATTAATTATTAATTTTTCTTTTCTTTTTAATTTTAAAATTGAAACCAAACTATTCAATATATTTCAAAAAAACTCTTTAATGATTTTAGGCTTTTTGTTTATTCTTGAATGCGATTTTTTGAAGTTTTTTACACTCAATTTTTAGGCAATTTTTATGTTTAATTTTACTTCAAAAAACCATGTCGAAATCGGTGAGCATCGGCGTGTTCGTAAACTTTGCCATTTTATCATTTTGGTGATTATTTTTTCTTGCGAAATATTTATTCACATTCATTGAGTGACTTTTTTTGCATTATCATTTGCCAAATTATATAATCTTTAAAAAAATATTATTTTAATAAATTTTAGTGAAATTAAGGATTAATTAAATTTTTAAACTTTTTTAAATTAATAAAACTTTTTTATTTTCTATATTTACATTTAATATTTATCATTAGGAAATAAAAGTTTTATTATCGACGTCAATTTGATGTTATTTTGGGTATATCAAAAACTATTAATTTTTTATCCTTTATTTATATTGCTTTATTTATCTCATGTATTGTACAATGCTCATAATTCCAAGTGCTCTGTTCATTTAAATATTTTTTGTAATAATATATTTTTTATTAATATCAATATAATTTTATGTTATTATTCTTCATTATTATTGCTTTGGTTACCTTTTAAATTAATAATTGATTTTATTGTATGTTTTTTCTCTTATTTAAATTTCAAACAGTTTTTATGTCTGATTAACATTAATGGAAAAATGTTTTTTTCACGTTAATATAAAAATGGCTTATCTTTTGTATCTTTTTGATATTTTAATCTCATGCTCATGGCTCCTTTTTTTAAACTTTAAAATGTAATCAATATTAAGTTTATTAGTTTTTTTAAATAAATTAAATGAAAAATAAGGATGTTGCCAGCCTCAAATGTAGTCATTTGAAATTAATAATTTTTAAATTTATTTTAAAATTAAATATATTTATATCAAATGATATTGAATAACTATATTAATTATTGTTTAGTATTTTATGACATGCCCTTTTGATTAATTATTATTTATTCTATTTACATGGGCCTTAAGTTTCTGTTGCATAAAACTTTCATTAAAATGCCAATTTTGTGACTTTTTTTGAAATATATTCCATAAATATTATTTTATTTATTTTTACATTTAATTTATTCTTCTTTTTTTAAATTTATAATTAAAAATAATAGTAAATTAAAATACAATTATTTTTTTATTCTATTTTCATGTTCCATAAAGGTGGTAATGGTAAATTCCGTTGCTGTTCATTTTTGATATATTTTTTTTTAAATTCATCTTTTCCTCCTTTGAAAAGAAAACCTCTTTCTTTTATTTTTTCATTTAAATCGGGAGAATTTACAGATATTTTACTGTTATAATTAAGTCTGGATTTAAAATAAAAGAATATGGAGAATTAACTAGAGTTGTACGGGACCGGGACCTACTACTGAAAAAACGTACAGCTGAGTATCTAAGTCCCGGTTTTCAACGCGAAAAGTTCCGGTCCCGTATAACTCTAGAATTAAGCATAAAGCATAAATAATCATTATAATACTATATTTTTGTTTAACATTAACATTTACAGAAATTGATTTATCACCTTAAATTTTATTAATCAATTTCTTTGTCTCGTCGATTATCGATTACTATTCCTTCGATGGGATGTAATATCATTAATTTATCATTAATATAAATATCATTCAAAAACTAAGTGCTTCATCATTTTTAACAAATAATATCATTTTTTATTATATTTTTTTTACTTCAGCGAAATTTAGCGTGCGTAAATATTATGCCTTAATATTATAAATTTTTAAAATTCCAATTGGCACGTATCGGACGTACGAAATTAAATTGATCGAATCGAACAAATTTATTGAAGAAATTTTTTTATAAATGCATTTAACCAAAAAATAATTATAAAAATAAATCCATTCAGTATTTGAAAATCTTGAATGAAAGTATATGCATAATTTTATTTTTTTAAATTTATATTTATTTAAAATGTTAAATTCTGTATTTATTTACTCAATGCTTGAAGAAATAATCTAGATATTTTGATCGAACTTTTTTAATTATATAGATTTTTGGCCTATATTTTCTATATCTTTTATTTAAACTAAATAATTGAGGTATTTTTAGATTTTTTTTAAAATTTAATTCCTTCTAATTATTTATTATTTTAATAGTTGAGAATGATTTTCTTGTCAAATTATAATTTATCGAATACATTTTTAGATAAAAATAAATAGACTTGAGAATTTTTATTCCTATAAAGTTTTTATTGTATTTATATTACTAATGCAAAATATTTATATTATTATTATGGCTTAATTTTTTTTAGCTTAGAGTCAGTAATTATTCATTTTTAATTATTTTTGCTGTTCTACTAGCATGATGAAGCTCTATTCTGCAAATATGTCTCATTTGTCAGTGCTTTTTTTTGGTGATTTTTAAATTTTATTTATTTAAAAAGAAATTAATTTAGACTATATTTAAAACATTCGAGTCTGCATTAAGTAATTCAGGCCTTAATTTTGAGTAATTTTACTTTTAAATTATACGATTTTAAATATTTTAGTTTATATTTAAATTAAATAACTAAGATTTATCATTGTTGTTATTTTATTCAATATCCCGGTAAGTTTTTTGCCATATGTAAATTTTTTTATTATGTTTAGGTGTTTTTGGTGCTTTCTCTTAAAAACAAAAATATTTTATTTTTGGTATTTTACTTATATTTTAGGATATGACACACAAAACGAATTCATTTTAGATTTAAAAATATTCTAGGTTACAATAATTCACGACTCAATAGTTGACTCATCCTTCGTCATGTTTTGTCTTAAATTATTTTTACGATGCTTAAATTTAATTTTTAAAATATAGGTTTAAAATATTTAATTTATTAATTTTTGTATAATCTTTTTTTTCTCAGACTAATAATTTTATTATTTATTATTCTTTAAAGCATCTTGATGTAAATAAATGAATATATAACTATTTTAAAGTATGTCGAAATTTGTTTTGGATTTTAATCGGATTTGCACTTAAATTTGTTATACAAATAAATTAAAAATTTCAGCTTGATTTATGGCCCTTTAACATTAATTTAAAATTTTTTAATACAAAATACTTCCGCTAAATCGCCTTATACCTTTTTTTCCTCTTACGAAATCTGTATTAAATCAAATTTTACAAACATAATTTATTGTTCTCATTTGTTGATTAAATTTAGCTTTTTCATCGCGAAGTATATACAAAAATGAAATAATTTTGATGAAATCTAAAAATATTTTCAAATTAGTATGTTTGTTGTTTAAACCTCAATACAATAATGACATAAGTAAGCATAAACCTAATATATATAAAAAAAATTGAATATACTAATATTAGCTCAAAAAACAATTAAAACCATAATCAATAAAAAAATCAGTAAAACAACAAAAAAATAAGTCTTAATTTTATCCGTCTAATTATGAAAAATTTAAGAAAACCTACTTTATGTAAAGATATTTTTCAAAAATTTATGCATCCTTCATATTGCAACGAGCTATACTGTGCGTCAATTTATTAATTCAAAATGATTAATTACTCTGCATCAATAAAATAAACTTTAAAATTAAATAATTATATAGACATTTTGATTAATTGTTTAGATTAATATTTAAATAAAAAACTAATTTATATGTCTGAAGTTACATAAAGTAAAAAATTAAATATTTTTTGATTTTTATATTTTAGTTTGAAATTAACCGAAAACCTAATAAGACTTCTATTTCAATAATCAAAATGAAAATTTTGATAACTAAAAAAAATTGTAAACTCATTAATTAAATTCTTTTGGTATGAAATCAAAAACATATTTTAGCCAAATTATTAAAAATTTTCATTTTCTGGACAAAATCTGAACATTTTGAATTTCAAACCTATTCACTTTTAAATGTATATGTTTATTATTTTGTTAAAAAACAATATCAGAAAAACAAAAATGAATTTCAAGCTTCGTTCAAAAAATTTTTCATTTTAAATATAATTTTATAACTCATAAATTTTATTAGAATTTTACCTTTTATGTAAAAAAAAACAATGAAAGGACTTCCCTTAATTAGTAAAAAAATATTAAAATTGCAAAAAATATTTTTATTTTACTTAATTAAATTAAAAATATTTTTAATAATTATCTTTTTAAAATAAATAATAGCCAAAAGATAATAATGAGAAATGATCTTCAGCATTTCTTTTCCGGCTCATTGCCATGAAATTTGGAGATGAAATAAAAATAAAAATAATATTAAAAATGTTAATGAGTAGAAATATTATAGCTAATAAAACGGAAAATATATTTTCTAAAAATTAATTAGTAATAATTAATTAAATGACAATTTTGATATTCAATATAATTGTTAGTATAAAATGAAAATAAATATTAAAAAGGGAATTTTATATAGAATTTTATTATATTTATACTAAAACTAAACTATATTGTAAAATATGAATAAATTCAGAATTCGCCACAAAAAAAGTCAATTTCACCTTTTTGGAAATTGTTTATTATAAATAATTGTTGGCGTCATTTTATTTTCATCGGTTTTAAGTATTATTGTCAAATTTATTTTTTATCACTTTTTAATAACTTGTCAAAACTTTACTTTCAATGTTCTCATTTCAATGTAAAATATTGAGCAGAGGAATGGAAATTATTTATAATTTTATTTTATTTTTATAAATAAACTTTTATTTATAAAAAAATGGATTAATAAATGAAACATATTAAAAAAACGGTGCTAGGTCGTTCCACAAAAAAGCTCAGTGATCGATAAAATTAAATAAATAAATTTAATTATTCAATTCACAAAACACGGTGCCGTCCTGTTAATATTAATTAATGTACGGCGGGACTCAAGTCATTTTCAAATTTTTTAATTTTTCAATTTTTCGCATCCCTTCTCGCCAATTTTCTCCATTTGTAGTAGACACAGCCGGACGCCATTGATATGGTTTTGTAGAGCTCATCGAGCTGTACAAAAAAGCCGCTGGTAACGGCACGCTTAGTTTGGGTTGGACATCGCCAGGGTCGGGGGCGAGGCTGAGGTTACACCGACAGATGTGCCCGACCCATGACGGGCTCCAAGTGAATGGATCATATATTCAATTATTATAATTACCAAATGGGAAAATTTTCAAAATTAATCAATCCGGCATGAAAACTTTTCCTAATGCTGATATCATTTTAGAGAAAAATTTTAGCCATTGCTATAATAAATAAATCGGCAAAATTAATTAAAATAATTAAACATAAATAATGAATGATATAATATTTTTTAAAATTATTATCTAAGAATTACATAAAAGATTAATCAAAAAAATAATGGAAAATTAATTTCTTTATAAATTGTAGATAAATCAATAAAAATATAATTATTAAAATAATGCTATTCAATTATTCGAAAATAATATAAATAGAAATATATATTTAACCAAAAAAAAAAGTATAAATCATGCAACCATTAACATAATTGGTTGGCATCACCTACATTATGCGTTTTCTCCACGAGAGTAAAACAGCAAAAAGAATGATAATCTGAAAAAAAGTTAAAATAAATATGAAGTATTTAATAAATTATATAAAATTCATCATTTATATTCAATAAAATATTACGAGAAAATTCAAAATTCAAATGAATTATAACCTAAGTAAAAAACAAAGCTGCGAAAAAAACACAACTTTCTTTATCAAGATTTAATTTGGTGCTAGGTCGTTCCACAAAAAAGCTCAGTGGCCGAATTTTTCAAATCACTTCTCGCCAATTTTCTCCATTTGTAGTAAACACAACCTGACACCATTGATACCGTTTTGTAGAGCTCATCGAGCTGTACAAAAAAGCAGCTGGTACCGGCAAGCTTAGCTTGGGTTGGCTATCGACAGGGTCGGGGGCGAGGCTGAGGGTCCTCCGGCAGATTTGCGCGACCCATGACGGGCTACAAGTGAATGGATCAAGAACCGGACCCGACCTGGGAGATAGTCCTTGAAAAACTGACAAAAAATTGTTATTAACCGGGCCGGTCCGGGTTCCGGATCAGGCACTTTTGGTGCCCCGAAAATGGTGCGATCGGCTTCAGGAAAATGACCAATCAATCACTGAGTTTTTTTCGCATTGTCTCAGCACGTCTTCAATGAATTAAAAATGATTAATGAATTTGCTAAGAATTTTTGGAAAAAAAATAAAACTGAAAATTTTTACAAACTTGTCTTCTTGACTAAATGGTGCATGCTTAATTAATAGAATAATATGAATATAAATAAATCTCTTCAAATATTTAATTATGGCGATTGAAATTTAACAAAAAAATAAAGCTAGAAAAAGGTTAAATCGTAGAAAGAAAATAGATTAATTAGACCAGGGTTCGGATCGTACAAAATTCCCTTTCTATGGAGGGCATACCGATGGGCGCCGGACTTTTTGACAGCAAAGGAAATTTCGACAGAAATATTATAAATTTGAGAAGGGGACTTTTCGACAGAAAAAGTAATAAATTTCAGATTTAGGGGTGTAAATTCGTAAAATTTTCTCCAAAACAACAAAATGAAGCCAAACAGTATTGAAATAAATAATTTTTTAAATCTAAAATTCTTTCCAAGAAATAAATAAAAAAAATTTGGAGATGAATTTTGAGAAAATTATTTCATTCTTCTTAGAAGTCTATTTTTGAAAATTTTAAAGGCTGATTCTTAAGGGTAGGATTATTTTAAAAAAATTGCATTATTTGTTTTTATGTTTACTGTCGAAAAGTCCGGGAGCCAATTGGGCGGTGTCAATAGAAAGCTTTGGCTGAATTCTTAAAAATGTAACAAAAAAATGCGAGTTACAAATTTATAACTTTCGGAGAATTTGTTAAGACGTAAAAAAATTATTTCTTGGAACAAGGAGACCGAGTAAATCGTGTGGTGAGTAAATGCCTTTCTCTGCAAAATCCACTTGAAACTTTATGCCATTAAGAAATAATTAAACCGTGCTGAGACGATGCGAAAAAAAACTCAGTGATTGATAAATTAAAAAATTAATTAAATAATTTTATTCACAAAATCACGGCGCCGTCCGGTTAACCCTAATGTACGGCGGGATGCAAGTCATTTCAATTTTTTTTTTAATTTTTCAATTTTTCGCATCACTTCTCATCAATTTTCTACAGTTGTAGTCCACAAAACCGGACGCCATTAATACCGTTTTGTAGAGCTCATCGAGCTCTACAAAAAAGCCGCTGGTACCGGCACGCTTAGCTTGGGTTGGCCATCGACAGGGTCGGGGGCGAGGCTGAGGGTCCTCCGGCAGATGTGCTTTTGGTGCCCC
This sequence comes from Heterodera schachtii, assembly GCA_023374025.1. Lineage (NCBI taxonomy): Eukaryota > Metazoa > Nematoda > Chromadorea > Rhabditida > Heteroderidae > Heterodera > Heterodera schachtii. The sequence goes on from SIJG01000049.1 coordinate 637,483, forward strand.
GAAAGTGGTGCGATCGGCTTCAGGAAAATGACCAATCAATCACTGAGTTTTTTTCGCATCGCCCACACTGAGTTTTTTTTCGCTTCGACCTAGCACCTAATTAAACGAATGAATACTTTTTAACTATTTTTTCCTTTTTAATAAATTGCTTTTCTCATTTTATATAATCATATAAATTTTTGAGCATTATTATATAAAATTAAAATCAGTTTGTAAGTATATTTAAAAAAATCTTTAAAACACATGTTCCTGCCTGTTCTATGTTACATTCACTCGATCGCTTTTCTATAAAATTTATGAATCTTTATTTAAAAAATATTTTGTGACGTTTGTTAATTTAAAAATTAAATTTTTATTGGTAAAATTTTAATTATTTATCTCTTTATATGCCAATATTATTTTTTTCAGAATATCTCTTCGCCTTACTTTTACTGTGATAATTTTTGTGTCAATTGACGTGTAAATAAATTATTTTACATTCAAAAGCTGTTTTTAAATAATTATAATTTTATTTTTGAACCCCCCGGAATTAGATTTTTTTGATTTTTTTGATTTTTTTTTATTAATTATTAATAATTATTTATTTATTATATTTGCTTTATTTCTATAAAATTTTTTAACAATTCGTCGATTCATTCCATAGTGCGGTAGCGTTTTATTAATAAGAAAACTAGAAACGAAATTAATGATTTATTATTTTTTAATATTTTAAAAATTACAACAAAAATGAAAGACATTCGATAATTAATAAGATTTAAACTCTATAAATTAATCTAATCTTCTAAATTAAGCATTTTTAAAAATAAATATTATGTTAAAATTTAAACATAAACATTTTTTTTATATTGGAATAAATTATATTAATCTGCGACGAAGACGCACTAAACAAGGTTGAAAATTAGAAGTTATTTCTGATATTTTAATTAATGTAGAATGTTTTCACTGTACAGGATCACACTGCGAGTTTAACAATACGGGGAATCCAAATTGAAATGAAAAAAGAATAAAAAACAAATGAATAGTTTAAAGCAAAAATATATATTAAATATATTAATTACTAAAACAAAAAAACTTTGAGAAAAAAATCTATTTTTAGCTATATCTATTTTTATCAAATAATATTTTAAATTTGGAAATTGTCTATTAAAGAATATTAATTATTTATTTAAAAACATTTAAAACTCAAAAGTAATTAATAAAATCATAAAATTGTATTGAAATCTTTTATTAGTTCTTTTTAAATAACTGACCATTAAAATAATGCATTTAATAAAGTGTAACATAAATTCTTAATTATTATTTTTTATTTTTGATAAACTAACAGAATTTTAAAAAATCGGATTTTCTATATTTGTTTTTCTAAAAATTAACAATTAAAATAAAACCCAAAAAAGCTAAGCACAAAATTTTTATAAATAATTGGCCTGTGTAAGAAACGAAAAAAAGATTCGGCGAAGTCGAGGAAATTGAAGAAAAAATATTATATAAAAATAATAACATAAAATTTCACTATTTTTTTAAATATTTTCTGTCGCAGTAGATTTTATAATATATTAAAAATAAATAATTAAAAATAATCATTTCTATGATATAAATGAATGTTCGTGCCGAAATTCTTTTAATGGGCTCATAATATTCAAAGAATATTTTCTCTCAACCTCCTCCCCTATTCTTATCAGTTCATAAACGTTATGGCCGAAAGAATTCAAAAAATCAGATTTTCAAATAGTTTTGACCATAACTTTTTAGCGATGTTTTGAAATTTAGAAGGCGCTAATGTGATTTCTAAGAGCTAGCGAACGTTATTAAGATCACTTAAGGAAATAAAAAATATAATTTAGTTTAAAAAATTTTTCCTTGGAAAATAATTTTGGTCATAAAAAATTCAAATTAATCAAATTAAGCGGTGAAATGATAATTCGCTCATCTCAAACAAAATTAACGGAACAATCATAATCATTTTGAAATAATTGTTAAAGATTTTGTTAATATTCATATTTTTTGCTTTTTTAATGATAATTTTTAATGTGAACTTCCAACACCGAGGAAATGTAATTTTGCTCAATTTTTATTCCTGTAATTTTATGATTTAAAAACTATTTTTATCTTTTTGATATTAATAAATTTATAAACAAAACAAACAATTTAATGAAAAATTTACTAAATGAATAAATAAAAAATATAGAAATTATCGAAAAGGAAATAACTTTAATAAAGGTTTATGAAAAAATGATCAGTATAAAAATATTTAAATATTATAGATTTTTTTGAGGCTTTAAAACGCATATTTTTAAGTTTTTAATCCATATTTGGCCATTTTTGATCTTTTTAGCAATATTTTAGTTATGTCCACATTTAATAGGGCTGTGCGAGATGTGATTTTACCGGGAACCGAGACCAAAAAATGACCACAAGAAACGATACGAGAATCGGATTCTGGCGAGAAACTTGTAATTAAATTTCTTAGAGTTTTCCTAAACGACATATCCGCTTAAAGCCGCAAACGGAAAATTAAAAGAAAATTAATTAATAAATATCTTTTCTTACATTATTATATTTTAAAATGAAAAAATACACATTCTAATATCAAAAAATAATGAAACAAATTAAATGATTAATTTTTTATAAAATTAATAAGAAAAAATTAAAAATAAATGGACAATTTAAAAATATATGAACAAAAATTATATATGAATTTTTCTTTTAATTGACTGATTTTAATAATGATAAATTTAAATAAAATGAAAGTTTTATTAATTAAAAATGAATAATTTTAAAGTACAAATAAACTTAATCTAATCATATTTGAAGTAAATTCAAATATTTTACCAAGTTATTTAGATTTTTAAATTGTTTTTGATAAAGTAATTTATTTATTAAATAGCAAAATATTTGCTATTATCCCTCGTCTAGATTCGGTTTTTCTTCTTCTTTCATTTTTTTTGCACGATATGTTTTAGCTAGTTTCGTATTTTGTACATTTAATTTATTTCCAATTGCTTTTATATTTGTTAATTTTATTTATGGTTATAATTTTTATATTTATGGATGTTATTTGATTCTATATATTTTTTTTTGCTGTATCTCATCTTTAAATGTCGACATTCCACTTTTTGTAACAAAGTCTTATTAGATTTATAATTGTTATGATTAATGAATAGTTTTAATTTGTATTTTTATGAAATTATTTTATACATTTAGACTTTTCTTGTTTTCTGGACATATGCGCAAAAGTATTATAAATAATTTTGCAGTTTAATCTCATGTTGTTATGAAGCTCAGAATACATACATCCAATTTTGGCTGAATTTTGCGAATGTCATTTTAATTAATTAATTTTTTAATAAATACATTGATTTTATATTACTCCCTCAATTATTTCTATGTTTAGTTGTCTCAAATGCTTTTTTTAATAAATGTTTAACTGACCTTAATAACTTTAATGAGTCGTTAAAATAGTGGTTGGAATTTTTAAAGTTATCTCATATATTGTCAATAATTCATAAGAGTTAAATTCTTCTTCTTTTTTTTGCGATATTTGTAAAACAAGAATTATTTAAAATAAATATAATTCAAATCAATTATCCCTAAATTATTTTATTTTTATTATATTAATTCTTGTTCCATTTTCATTTGTAAATAGCAATTTCTTTAAATTATTAAAAATCCTAATGAACTATAAATTTTTTAGTTTTTTAATTAATAAATCATTGTTGTGTAGTATTTTTTTTCGATAAATCTTAGTCCCGTAACGCAATAAACAAATTAAATTACAATCTGAACGATCGTTAAAAATACATAAATAGTATAAACTTAAATATTTTGATTTTTTTGCAAATCTTTAATCAATAAATTTATGTCGAATATATTTTATAATTTGCTCAATTTTTATTAATAAAAATCAATAAATTAATTTATTATTAAATGCATAAAAATTAATAATGTGAAATGAATTCCTATTTTATATTCCATTAAAATTATATTTTTAATAATAAATATAAGCTATTTTGTTTTTTTTTCCTTTTGTTTGGGTCTAGTTATATCCACAGGAAATGCATCCACTGTAAAAACCAAACATCACACTATTGTACAAATCACAAAAAATGATACAAACACATAAATAACAATCTATTTGCAAAAATTATTTTGGATTTATAAAATTTACTAATAGTTAATCGAATGTACATGTTAAAGCTTTTCTGACTAAAAATATATATTTTTTTTAATTGTAATAATAAAATCGAAGTAACGAAATAGTGAAGAGCCATAAAATTAGTTTAAAAGGCAAACACCACCCTTTTTGGAATATTTTACACAAATGGGCCAGAGGAGGCTTGAAAAATCGGATTGTTCTACGAGTGTATTTATAATCAAAAAAATTTTAAATTTTAAAATCATTTATAATACAAAAAAAAATTAATTTTTAAAATTATATTGTAACGTTTCAATATAATATACATATACAAATTTCTTTATAAATTTATAAAAAAGAGGAATAATTTGCCCACAACAAAGCATTTTGTCAGTTTTATAAAAGACAGGTATCTTTTTTATTCCTTCATTTGCATAATAAAACAAAATATAAAAATAAACTAATTAAATTTCTTCATCTTATTATATTTTATTTTTATATAAAATTGTATTTGCTTAATTAATAGAATGATGAAACTTTTATATCTTAATAAAAACCAAATATATCATTAATAAATATTAATTAATCCTGATAAAGCAGATAAATTTTTTATATTAAAAATATATTTTTTGGTTCATATAAAGTGAGAATGAAAGTCAAAATATGTTAATTATTTAGCTGATCATGAAAAATACAATAAAATTTTCTTGCAATGTTTACATAGAACGCTTTTGATAAATTATTCAAAAAAGGATTATTTTTTATTCCAAATTTTTTCTTTTAATTAAATAAAATTTATTTACACTACAAGAACTGCATTATTTAAAGAGTCAATATATCTTTAAATTATTTTGAAGGGATTCTTATTTTTTTGTCATTCTTATATCTACCTAATTTTATAAATTGTTATTATTTTTATTAAATATTTAATATTTATTCTCGAATTTATGCCTTATTTTGTTACTCATTAAATATAATTATTTAATTCATGCTAAGGACTCACGCATCGAAAGAAACTTGGTCGTTTCTCTTTACTATATATTTAATAATGCTGAACTAAGAGCTTTTTAGAAAAATAATGAAACATTCTTTTAGTTCATGAAGATGAGGCAAAAATCGCAAAAAATTGCAAGAAAAAAAATCTTTTTTTTTAGTTTATTCGATTTTTAAAATATTTTCATCAAAAATTTAATTATTTAAAATTTTGTTTGAATAATTCACTTTAATTCATTATTAAAATTCATTTATTCATTTTTCATTTTAGCCCATAATATTTTAATCAGAGCTTCATCAAAAATATTATGATGTAAGCTTTTATTTAAGTTAGATTTTTTGTTTGGTTTAACTGACCAATATAAATGAATATAAAAATTTTTTTATTTAATAGGAATCAAATTTTTTTTAAGATTTTGAAAATAAAACAAATTAAATATCTTCATGTTTATAATTAACTAATAAGTATTTTATTTTGCATTTATTCAACAATTATTATGCTTATTTTAATAATAATTTTCTATGATTTCCGAAAAATTAAATTTTATAAAGCATAGTTTATTAGAATATATTTAAATTTTAATTAATTATTTAGGATTATTTATTCAACTTTTTAAAGCAATGTTATTTTTTTTATTAATATCAAGTCGTACAAAAGTTTTAATTTTAATCAGGTTATTTGTGTTTGTATTTATGTTTTTTATATTCGATTCTTTTAAACGCATAAATAAAAACAAAAATCATTTTTTGAATTAAGGAGTTTTTTTTTAAATATTTTCTAATGCGAATACATTGTTCATTAGAAAATGTTAAAAATAATTAATTATTTATTTAATATTATTTAAAATCTAAAAATATAAAAAGTTAAATACTTTAAATTGATTCAAATGCTTCAAAATATTACAATTAAATTAGTGACGAATTTTAACTTTGAATGTTTTTAATTATCTTCTCAAATTTATTTGAAGAGATAAATTATTTTACACTAATAAAAGAATATCGATTATACAATAATAATAAACAGATATACTTTGTTAAAGATTTTAAAAAAAATTCATTACTTATATAATTTTATTTTTATGGATTTTAAAAATTATTACAGATGTCATACATAGGATATTTTTTGTCTTTCTTTTGTAGTACTATTATATTCTTAAGTACCTTAATTCAGTTATGCTTAATAAAATGTTTTTCAAAAAAACTTATAAACATTTTTCCATTAAATAATTTTTTTATTTAAAAGGTTTGTATATTTAAATTTGTTTTAAATATTTTATAGCATGCCAAGAATTTATTCTTTTTTTGTTTCGTTTTTGCTAAACTATATTTGTATTCAAATTAAATAAATAAGAATTATTATATAATTTTATCTGGTCATATTTTAAATAACAATTTTAAATTAATATTAAAAAAATTCATTATTTATATATTCCAATAGAAATATTAATTTAATAAATTATTTTTGTGACTTTTTTATTTAATATTTTGGTGTATAATTCTTTTTCTTTTTTAGCTGTATACTGATTAATAAAATGAATTTAATTAATTTTAATCTTTCGAATCGCCAACAAACATTTTAATTAAGCAAAAGAAAAGGCAAAATTAAAAATAATGTTTATAAATCAAAAATTAGAATTTTGAATATAAATTAATTCTAGTATTTTACTATTTAGCCATTTTTCAATTTTAGATATGATTTTGGAGAAGTGGCCATGAGATTAAATTCAACAGAAAAAAGTATACATTAATAAAATGAAAAAATAATAATCTTTACATTTTCGGCTGAAAAATGCTCAGCATTTTACATGGAAAAAATAATCAGAAACAAAGTTATTCGTTGGTGGGAAAAATTATCACGGAAAAAGTGTTTGTCAAAGACCTCGGGATTTTGATTGATTTATGACTTACATTTGCGAAACACATTGAAAAAATAATTAAAAAAGCTTACTTTGTAATATTGCAAGTTTTTAGAGCTTTGCGAACTAGGGATTTAAAAACCATTATTTTAGCATATAAAAACTATATACGACCACATTTAGAATATGCTAGTGAAATTTGGAATCCTCAGAAGAAATATCTTATATATAGAATTGAAAGAATCCAAAAATATTTTACACGGATTGCCTTTAAAAGATGTGGATTAGTCCCAAAATCTTATGAAGACAGATTAGAAATATGTGGACTTAAAAAGTTAAAAATAAGGAGAACGGCTACAGACTTAGTCATGGTGATATACACACTTTTTAAAATAATTCGTCAAAAAATTAAGAAAATTATAATTAAAAGAAAAGTAAAGCAATGATTATTTAAAAATTTTTGCATAAAAATTACTAAAATTTTATGATTTTTAAAAATGTTTCAACCAAGTTGAAAACAATTAAGATTTAATCTTATTTCAAAATATATCAAAAAATTAAACAAAGATAATTCTAAAATAGTTTATTTTGATTAAAGGTGCTTAAAACCATATAATAGAAACCAATGCGTTTTATATAATTAATATAACAATTAATAAGATAATTGAGGAAAATTAATATTTACAACTGAAAATAGAGGGATAAATTTTGATAAACCATTCTGAAATCAGAATAAATTTTAAAAAAATGCAAAGAGGTAAATTATAATCTAGAAATAAAATCACTTTGATAATTTAAAACTAAACCTATTTTTTAATAAAAAAGTTTCGCCTTCATCTCAAAAACGCCTTCATCTCAAAAAGTGTTGGCGTGAAGTACGTAAATAAAAACAAAATTATAATTTGCATTAAGTCAAATCATATATTTTTAATTACACTTCATGGCAATAAAATAACTAAACAATATTTATTAAAGAATTAATAAAAATCAAAACACTTAATAATTTTTCCACTTTTTTTAAATTACACGTATATTGCGTTTATGAATTTATTTAATGATTAACCTTTAGTATAAAATAAAACAATCAAAAAATTTATAATAATGAAATTAAATATGTTAAGATTATTACAAATTTGAATTAAACTGACAATTGAATGTATATCAAATTTGACTGTAATAAATCTGAAAAACTTTGCATAATACCATGAGAAATGCAAAAATTTAAATTAAAAATATTTTATTTTAAAAATAAGCATTTATTTTTTATAAAGTTCAAAAAAATAATGAAATTAAATTAATAATCTTTTAAAGCCTCTAATTTATTCTTATTAATCATTAAAAAAAATTCCAAAAGGTGATACTAAACAAATATTTTAGTAAAAAAGTAAGGAATCTAATTCTTTATCAGAATACATGAATTATTTCTAACGAATTAAAAATACACAACGAAATTAAATATATTACTGTAAAATTATTAATGAATAAATTTATCAGCAATCTATTAATTAAAAATGATTTGCAATTTGTAAAAGGAAAATGTCAACTCATGAAAGAACGCAAACGTTATACGCCGTGAGAAATTTATATTAATCAAATGTCAATTATTACATTTGATTAATTATAAAATTATTCTTAATATGCTATTTTTTCAATTTCATTAAACTTGAGAATTAAATTGAATTGAATTATAATTATACTAAAAGGTCCGTCGAATTTAAATAAATTTATTTTACTTTAAATGAGACGACTAAATTTTTCTTACAAATTCACGAGGATATATTCAAAATTTTTTAAATTTAATTTTAACGAATTATTTAATTTACATAATTTCAAAAAATGCTCTTTATCACTAAAAGACTATAATATGAATAAATTCAACCAAACAAGAAAAGTTAAATTTAAAAACAGATTCACTTTAAAAAACAATTCACTAATAAATTTATATTTATTATTAGTAACAAAGCGAATATATCTGAAAAGCAACTATCGTTGTAATTTTAATCTTGTCATACAAATAATTAAATCGTAACTTTTTTACAAAAGAATTCAAAGAATTTTTAAATTTATTTTATAAATATATTTGAATAAAAAATGATAAAAGTAATCATAATATTCTCATTTTAAAACTTCAATTGGTACTTTCTTATTATATTGCATAAAATATTTGATATCATTATAATAAAAAAAATATGAAAAAAACATTTTCGATGATTCGACAGAGTATACTAAATAAAAAAATATATTTTACATCTTTTTTTTTGAAAATTAATATTTATTTTAATTTAAGAATAAGAAAAAGTATTCAAAATAAAACTGAAAGAAAACTTTTTAACTAATTTATATTATTATTTAATATTTAAATTTATAAAGTATTTATTTCAGAAATGCATATTACAAAAGCACATTATGAAAGCGTTTATATCAAGAAATAAGGTCTTAAAGCAAAACAACAAAATATTTATTTTTTAAAGTAAAAAATGACGGGAGGCCATGAAAATAAAAAGAATTCTATCGTCCGTACGAGAAAAATCTGCTGAATCAATAATTACAAATAATTTTTTCTAATTATAAAAATAATTAATAAACGAAAGAAATTATGCTGACCAAATAAATTAAATTACAAAAAATTACTTTATTTAAATTTTAATTATGAAATTTATACTTATATAAACCATTTAATAGAATTGTTTAATGGAAAAAAGTAAAAAAAAAAATTGCAAAATCATTAATATTAAAGGCACAAAAAAATCATATAACAAAATTGTAAAGTTCAAAAATTAATTATTTAGACAAAGTCCTATGTAATGATAATTTTCAATTAATTACAAATTTATATAGCCGCTAGCGTTCAAGCACAAGTGGATCATAGGGTGAGCTACTCGATGGAATTTAATAAAATCAAACAAAAGAATATATTTTTAATTTTGTATTTAAATATAATTTTAAGAAATAATAATAAACTCTTATACATAATTCACAATTCGAAATAAAATAAAGAATTAATTTAGTAAAATGTATAATTCTAGTGCTTGAAAAAATTAAAAAAAATTTTTAAATTATGATAATAAAATACATAAGATTTAAAATATCAAAACTGAATCGTGAATGGAATAATGCTTTTACTTTCGATAAATTTATAAAATATAATTGTGTTAATTAAATTTTCTTTTAAAATTGTAAAAGACAAAAAAAAAATTATTCCTTAATTTCACTATAATTTATAAAAAATAATGTATTTTTTAAAACATTATATAATTTGACAAGAGATAGTGCAAAACTCACTTAATAAATATGAACAAATTTTTCTCAAGAAAGAATAATCGTCAAAATGATAAAATTGTAAAGAATTAAAAAGTTAATTAAATTTTAAACTATTTTTTAATTTAAATTATTCTTAATTGGTATACATTTTTTGTTCATTATTTTATTAAATCTTTATTTAAAAATACTAATTAAAAATTTTTTTAATTTAATATTCTGTCGTTCTCGAGAAAAGATAGAAATGAATAATGTTTATTGAGAACCTGAATACATATATTCATGTGATTACTCGAATAATATTGATTTGAAAAAATCTTTTTTGTTTTTTTATTATTATTAAACACAAAGAATAATTATAAAAATAATAATTTAACAAATATTAATGATACTTTTACAACTTTAATTATTTACTAAACAAAATTAAAACAATCTCATGTATTATTATTTTTAAACAAATATTATTACAAAAAAGGATAGGAAGGCTGATGAAATGAATTTTTTAAATTAAATGTAGCAATATTTAATCAAATATTTCTCACGTAATTATAAGATACTAGGAATAAATAATTCCAAAACAATTAAATACAAAAGCTTTATTATATGCATTAACTAAAGAAAAAAGTCCCATTAATAATTTATATTAACATGAAACCCAAAAGCATATAAATGAGTAAATCAAAGCGCCATGTTTTCGAGCCATCTTAGAATGATTTAAATATTTAAATTAATTATATTTAATGGACTAACTAATAAAGTCTTAAATTCGAGTATAAAGACTAAATATTTATATAATAAATAATATCAATTTATAAATTATGTAGATATAAGAATGAAAAAACAATCAGAAACCCTTTAAAACAATTTCAAAAAATATTTTGCTTGAAAAAAAAATAAAATATTTAAATGACAAAAAAAATAAATCAAATTATAAATAATTAAATTAAAAAAAATTCAACATGTAAAGGAATATCTAAAAAATAAGCAACATAGGAATATTTGACTCTTTAAATAATTTAGCTTTTGTAGTGTAAATTAAAGAAAATAAATAATATTTAGAAGATTATTTTTTTAACTTAAAATAAAGATAATTTTATTTTAATTAGTTATTTATAATTGAAAAATGCAAAATAAAAATTAAAATTGTTTAACTAAATCAAAATAAATTGTCAAACAATTTTCTTATATTTAATCATTATGAAAAAATTGCGCAAATTATTAAAATAATTAATAAGGTACAATATATAAAGTTTATAATGAAAATAGAAATTTATTAAATAAAAATATAAAATTTCAGCCACCACAAAAACTCATAATCAAAATCGTTTTTATTAAAAGTAAATTTTAAGGAAAGATAGGTGATAATATATTTTTCTAAAGTCTAGAAATTTTAATGCTTTTTGAAAAAAAAATTTGCTAATTTTTGATTCAATTTAAAAAAAACCACAAGGATAATGAATTTAAATAAATGATTTTAGATTTTTAAATTTACTATTGAAAATGCAAACCAAAAAACAATCGTTCAAAATTGAAATCACAATGTTTTACAATGTGCATGTTTTAATATTCTTGATAAACTATTTTGATTTATTTTTAAATTTAATTTTTTTTATAGGTTTCTAAGAATAAACAAATAAATATTAGTTTTATGTCATATGCTATTAAAATATTAAAAAAAATGTAAATTATCAGAAATTCATAAATAAAATAATAAAAAAAAATGACTGACAAAACAGCAATTTTATTGTGACATATTAATTTTAAAAAATAAATTAATAATTTCAACTCGAACAAGAAAATTATGAAACTAAATTATTTTAAAGTTTTTAAGAATTATTTGTTGAAAAATTTATGCTTAAGAGCATTTTCTTATTTCTTCTTTTCTTCGGGGTAAATCAATTTTTAGTAAATTAAAAAAATTAAAAACTTAAATATTAATTACTAAAAATTACTACAAAAATAATTCACTCATATTTAAGAAATAATAATTTTTTTTAACAATTATCTAATGATTGAATCAAGAAAAAGACAAAAAAAATAAAATTGTTTTTACACTATTTGCATATAAAGGCAAGGAAAAATCTTCTACAAATCCTTCAACAAAATGCGAGTTTTTAATCACCATGAGAGTAAATATACAAAAAGAATTAAAATTTCAATTAAGGATTATTAATCAAAAAATAATATTAAAAAACATAAAATATAATGCATAAAGTCAAAATCGAATTTTTATGGAAGCTAACTGGTTAACAAAAAAATGATAATAAAAATTAAAGAATTTGGATAAATTTTTGTTATTATTCTGGATTTTTAAATTACTTTGCAAATTTTTATTTAAGCTTTTCCTTGTCTTATATTATATTTAAAAATTTTGTTGGAAATTAATTAATTGTAAAAAAAATATTTTATTTGTAATAGGTTTCCTTGCGCTAATTCTCGCGATGATTCTCTTTAAATATAATCTGTATAATTATAACTTGAGAATTAAAATTTTTTGACACATTAATGTAGATTATTTAATTAACCAAAATATAAAACGTAATAAATTTATTTCTTATTTTCATCTAATGAATGAAACCAAAATTTTTAAATTTTAAAATAATGAAAAAAAAATTTATTGGTTGTTTTTTTTTAAATTTATTCTAATTTTTAACTTTTTCTAATAATTTTTCTTTAAAAATAATATTTATGAAAAAATTATTATTTTTGGAATTATAAAAAGATTGGACTGATTTTAGTAATATTACTTTTTTTTAAATTAAACGAAGGCATGAAAATTTTGCCCACATAAATTAAATAAACAATTAAAATAGAATAGAATACATTTAAAAAAAATTTAGGATGTTATTAGAATGGGAGTTTAAATGAATTAAGAAATTTTTAATAATTTTATCATACAAATAAATTTTATTATTTTAATAAATAAATGCCTTTTAAATTCCCATCTAATCGTGGAAATTAAATTTAAAATTCATGAGTTAAAAAACAGATATCAGACAAGCAAAACGCTGTAAACCCTTTATTTAATACGTATAATTTTGTTTTTTGATGGATCTAGAAAAAACGAAAAAATTGCATTTCTGTAAATATTAATTAATTTTTTCATGCCAAAATTTAGAAAAATAATAATTTAAAGATTTTTAATGAATGTATAATTGAATTGGCATTTCATTAAAACTTTTCATTCAGAATGATTTTTTTCGAAAAAATTCTTGGGTTTAAAAAATTAGCTGATTACCCAATTAAAAAATACTTTAGTATCTGACATTGCAAATATTGAAAATTTACTAAAATATTATTTGAAAAAATCATTTCTTAAAATGTAAAATTGATTTATCTTTCATTATAATCATTTTAAAATTCTTCTATAAGGCATACTAAATAAACGAACTAATCATTAAAACAGTAATAGTAAATATATGTAATTTTAATATTTTTAATTAAAATAACAAAATATTTTTAAAATAATGAAAAAAATGTAATAAATATTTAAAAAGCTAAATATTCATTCGATATATTAAATTTTCAAATATTTTCGCATTATGAAACAAATGAACAGGCCAATGTACAAACAAATATTTATTTTTTATAACTATTTCTATCTGCCACCATATAATAAATAAATTAAGATTTTTTTCTAGATTTTCTGTTACTCAAATTCGAGATTAAAAACAGTCGTAAAAATATGACCATATGTCAAAATCCCTATGCATGGCAAATCACATGTCATTAATGGGCAATATAAAAAATATGAAATATTATATATTTTTAAATTATTCCTGAAGTTTCAGGCTAAATTAGAATTTGTTTTTTTGTTTATTGGACAGTGCCTTCCCGCAAAAAATTAGGCACATCCCCTTTTTGGGTGTTTTAAAAATTTTCCACTCTTTTTGCCCCCATTTTTAAAAATTTTAAATTTAAAAAGCCGTTAAAAGAAATATTTAATATTTACTTTAAAATAGAAAATCTTATAAAGAATAATTAAAAAGAAAATTCATACACTAAATAATAATAAAAATGACTGCCAACACCACAGCAATTTTAATGTGACATATTAATTTTAAAAATAAATTCATAATTTCAACTCGAACAAGAAAATTATGAAACTAAATTATTTTAAAGTTTTTAAGAATTATTTGTTGAAAAATTTATCCTTAAGAGCATTTTCTTATTTCTTCTTTTCTTCGGGTAAATCAATTTTGAGTAAATTGAAAAAATTAAAACTTAAATATTAATTACTAAAAATTACTACAAAAATAAATAATTTTTTTAACAATTATCTAATGATTAAATCAAGGAAAAGACAAAAAAAAGTAAAATTGTTTTTACACTATTTGCATATAAAGGCAAGGAAAAATCTTCTACAAATCCTTCAACAAAATGCGAGTTTTTAATCACCATGAGAGTAAATATACAAAAAGAATTAAAATTTCAATTAAGAACTATTAATCAAAAATAATTAAAAAACATAAAATATAATTCATAAAGTCAAAATCGAATTTTATGGAAGCTAACTAACTGATTAACAAAAAAATGATAATAAAAATTAAAGAATTTGGATAAATTTTTGTTATTATTCTGGATTTTTAAATTACTTTGCAAATTTTTATTTAAGCTTTTCCTTGTCTTATATTATATTTAAAAGTTTTGTTGAAGATTAATTAATTGTAAAAAAATATCTAATTTGTAATAGGTTTCCTTGCGCTAATTCTCGCGATGATTCCCTTTAAATATAATCTGTATAATTATAACTTCAGAATTAAAATTTTTTGACACATTAATGTAGTTTATTTAATTAACCAAAATATAAAACGTAATAAATTTATTTCTTATTTTCATTTAATGAATGAAACGAAAATTTTTAAATTTTAAAATAATGAAAAAAAACAAATTTATTGGTTGTTTTTTTATAAAATTTATTCTAATTTTTAATTATTTCTTTTAAATTGATTTCTTTTAAGAGGTCGAAAAGCTAAAAAAATGAAGCACTTTGCCCTAAAAACAACAAAATTTATAATATTATTTATACTTAAATAATTATTTTTCGATATAAAATAATTTTAACTATGCTAAATTTCATAACTTTTACATATATAGGTTTCATTTCGAATTAATGAATATTATAAATTCTATTTTGTTTGTTTTATAATTTTTCTCTTATATGCTTCTATATAATTAATTCTCACGGTACGAGCATGAGTTATTTTTGTTTGCTGATGATCATCTTCAGCATAAATATATATGTTAGGGTTGGGACCCAATTGTCCGGTACCCATTTTGAGTTACTTTATTTGTTTCTCCCATTTTCCCTTCGTATGTCACGCCCCCTTTTCCGCCCATAAATACCCGCGTTGTTGACCCTTCCCTCGTATTTCTTCATTTCATTTATTTTGTTCCCTTTGCTCCCAATCAATATTTGACCCTGTTCGCCCTGTCCTTTCTTTTTGAATAAATATTTCTTTTATTATTCTTCGGACTTTGGGGCGTAACAATTGGCGACGCCCGTGCAGACTTTTGACTGTGGGCTTATTGATTTGATTGTGGAGGAAGAGGTTTAACAGCAACCGAGTTTTGCTGTGTCATCGCTGAAGACCGCCTGCATTTGTTATTATCTAGGCGATAATAACAACTTTTTGTTGGACCTGCTAACAGATTGACACTGTTAGTAGTGAGAAATTTTGCGCCGCTGATTTTGTGTCTTGGCGACACACTTCAGTTCATCCACGCGCACCCACTCTGTTTAGTAGCTTGGCGCTGCTAACAATTGAGTGGTGAACGACACGTCATTTAAAAGGAGTACTCTCGAGTTGAGGGGAAAGTCCACGAGCTGTGGCTAAGATGGGCGACGCAATCCAACAACTCACTGTCTGAGAAAGCGAATCCTTTCGAAACTTGCCGCGGATGGCGATTTGGTGGCATATGATGGAGTTGTCGAGATCTCCAAATGTATCAATCGACCATCGCTGAAGAATGTTCTTGAACAACAACCGATGGGCTCACGAAATTTGATGGCGACCAAACTGAAGGGCCACAAGAAGCGAACGAACTCGGATCATTCGTCAAATGCGAGCAGCATTTCGACAGGAACTCGCAGCAGCAATCGATCGCAACGCATATGTTGGCGATGCGGTTTGAGCCATTCGTCGAGGCATTGTCGACATGAAACAACCGTCTGCCGAAAGTGCAAGAAAAGTGCCACTTGGAAAGGATGTGTGCCAAGCACCAGGCCTGGTTGAAGAAGAATGGAGGAAAGAAGGACAAAGCAGTGAACAACATCCGAGTTGGAGTTTTCCTGGTTAAATCTGATAACCAGAGGAAGAATGGACTGATCGATATCCCGAGTGATATGAATGGCACCAAAGTGGATTTCATTGCAGATTTTGGCACCGAGAGAACTGTTCTTCGTGAGGACACGGTGCGCAAAATCGGAGCATTGAAATTGAGCCGTTGTCAAGAACGTGCTCAGTACCACGATGGCAAAACTCGTCCATTCGTTGGCAAAGGAAAGGCAACTTTTTCGTTCGGAGACCGCTCATGCTTTGGACAGTTCTTTGTTTCCAAGGACGGATCAAAGAATCTGCTCGGATTGGACATGATGGATAGATTTGGATTGTCGGACTCCATCAGAAATGGTCTGAAGGACAAATTCCGAACTGAGACTTCCAAAGAGAAAGGAGCGAGCCAGAAGAAAAAGAAGAAATTCTTCAGAAAAGACGGACGTGGCAAAAAGAAGAATTTCTTCGCTGTGAGAGCGAATGTGATCGCCAGCTCGGGAGATGAGCCATGGCGTGCCGGACGTGTGATCAGCCAAAGAGGGCGCAATTACGACGTCCAATTTTTGGACGGCACGACTGGAGAATTCCCGGAAAAAGGTGTACAACCGTACAAGCCGGATGAAGATGAAAATTTGAATTTTCTTCTTGACGGATTTGGTCTCAAGAGAGCCTCATCCGACGGATCTCTCGGGAAGCACGGCAACGATGGCCGACGAGATCAATTGAAAAATGATCTTCCAGCTTCCGACTGTGGGCACGAGGCATAAGAACGCCGACCTGAGGATGCGGATGATGGACAGAGGCCTGACACTTTTCAAGGGGGAGATGTTAGGGTTGGGACCCAATTGTCCGGTACCCATTTTGACCCTTTACTTTATTTGTTTCTCCCATTTTCCCTTCGTATGTCACGCCCCCTTTTCTGCCCATAAATACCCGCGTTGTTGACCCTTCCCACGTATTTCGTTCATTTCATTTATTTTGTTCCCTTTGCTCCCAATCAATATTTGACCCTGTTCGCCCTGTCCTTTCTTTTTGAATAATATTTCTTTTATTCCTCTTCGGACTTTGGTGCGTAACAATATAGTATGTTATTTTATAAAAAATTAAAATAATAATGAAAATGTTGAACATTAATATCTTTTTATTCTTTTTTATTTGTTAATATCTGATAATTGAGTATTTTATCTTTTTTGAAGATTTATTCTCATGGTGAATGTCGTCATTTTTAAAATATTATTTTTGTTGTTAATTTTTTTAAATTTATTCTAAAGATTGGCTATTTGAAAATAGTAAAATTTTTATTTATACAATTTAGAAAATAAATGTTCCTTGCACCCAGAATTCCTCTGACAAATGAGAGGCGTTGCTGCACTCCTTTATGGTATTTTTTCGTTATTGCAAAATTTTCTTAATTAATTTATATAATAATCAACTTCATTATTTTTTCCAAAATAATTTTGTTTTAAAATACTTTTTTGAAAAAGAATCGTTTTAAGTTTATGATACCAAAATTGGAGAAAATTTTTTTTTTGATTTTAATTATTAAATTATTAGATTGTAATGATCGAATGAAAAAATTCAAATTATCATTAACTTTTTATTTCGTTTTAATCTTATTTTTAATAGAATTTATTTTTAAATTTGTTTAAAAAATCATTTATTTTTCCACATATTGTGCTTATTGAATAATATTTTTATTCTTTAAAAATAATTATTCACTGAACTGTATTCCACGAATTGTTGTTTTTTTTAATCTAATTTTAATGTTTAATTTTTTTTTTAATATTTGGACTTTTATTTGTTTCACTTTTTTCTAAACTTCTTTTAAATCGCATATATTTATTTATAACAATCTGATTTTGTATTGATAAAAGTAAAAAGAAAAAAACAGACAAAAATATAATTTTTATAAACAACTAAATTCTCATTTTTGAATTGATAAATAATGATTACCCATCATAAAATATTACATTATACATTTTGATTTAGTATTTATAATTTAAGTATAAATGAATTTTTGAGAGATTAGTTCTCATCTTTTTAATTGTCATAATTATAAAATTTTAATTATCATTTAAAATATAAATTTCAATTTTTTTGTTATATTTTAAAAAGAATTTCTTTTTTATCTTTTCAGTAATTTATTAAGGGTAGTATTTTAATAAATAACTATTTCATTTGAATCTAGGTAAGAAAACACTTAAGTTTTGAATTTTATCAAAAACTTAAAGCGAGCCTTTTGTTTTCAAACTTTCTTTTTGTAATAAGTCGTGGTATATGCTTTTTTATCCATCATTAATATATTTTTAATTAAGCATTTTTCATTTGATTTTCTAATAATTTTAATTTTTTTCGAGTAGTTCTTTTTTTAATTTTGCAACAGTTTTTATTTAATCGTATTGAATCGTTCTCACTCCGCATTGAAATGTCTCTTTATGACTAGCAATTATTCGTTTTATATTATTTTTATTTTTTTGATTTTTTTTTCTTCATGACTTCATCTAATTTTAAAATGCATTAGATAGTTAAGGGTAAGTGTTTGTTGTTAAATGAACTATGATTTTGAAAAATTAAATAATATTGTAATGTCAAACAAAAATATTTTTATTGTCTTTATTTATGTTCTTATTTATAAATTCGTTTGTATTTTTTGTTCATTGAAAAAATAAATAAATTTTATTCTTAATCTTATGGAGTTCTTTTTTAAGCATGTTGTTTTTTTATTATTTAAATTTTTTATTTTTTTGACCTTTGCTTTTGATTTTTATTTTTGTCGTATTAAAACGGCACTTCCTAACACTATTTAAATTTCTAAGATCACCTTTAAAAGATTTTGTTACTTGGTGGCCTTGGAAAATGCCTTTTGTGAAGACTACTTTCAGACTCGGCCCTCCAGTAATTCCTTTATTAGGTAATAAATTTAGCACTTTTATAAAGATACGAATAGGAGACGGTCAAAAAACACGAGAATATGAGATTAGTTTTCCCTTATGTCCTTAGAAACCGGTATATCTGTCCTTGGAAAGGGAGTTTGTCCAATCCGAACCATGATTTATTCATAAAATTATTTTACTTTCTGAAATAGTATAATAATTTGAACAATTATAAATACTATATACCATCTGTTAACAAACAACAAACAATTTTTAAGCGAAATTTTCACATACGCTGTCCTTATTTTGAGGGTTGTTTTTGAAAGACACGTAAATTTACGGGGTAATTTCATACATGTGTATTTGTTGTAAAATAAAAAATTTTAAAACAAATAGCGCTTAAAGAGTTAATTCAATAATAAATTATTTTAGTTCTAAAACTTTAATTCCTCTTCTTAGCATACAATTTAATCATATAAAATGATAGCGACAATAATATTTAAAAGTAACATAATATAGCAATGATTAAATAATTGAAATACTAGTCGAATAAATTATCAATAAAAAGAATAATAAATTTATTAAATGATTATAATTAACTGTATTTTAATCATTTATTTAAATAATAAAAATTCTTTACTTGCTGCAGTAAAAAATATAATAATTTGAATGCGATGATTTGTTATGTTTGTTCCATTTTCAAAAATGTATGAGAATAAATTATTCTCATGTTTTTATTAAATTCCTTTTTTGTAATGATTTTATTACAAGCTGAGCATTAATACATAAGTAAAACGACGAATATAAAAATAAAATCTTGCTAATCACTTAGATTAGCATTAACCATAATACTCAAAAAAATGTTTGTTTTTTTGCAAAAAAAATAAAATAAATATATTCCTATTAAGCAAAAAAAAAATCAGAGTAATCATCTGTTAAGTAATAAATTTTTAATGGTCAAAACATTAAAAAAACTTTTACTCTATATTGACAGAAAGTTTAATAATTAATTGGACAAAATGTAGCACAGAAAAAATAAATGATTTATTATTTACTTAAATAAATCCAGGACTCGTATCGTCTAGATTCTCTTTGCAAGGACAGGTATAATTATTAGAAGGACATAACGGGCAAATTTCAAAAATTCCAAGTACATTAAAAAATTGGTTAAACTTTATGCAAATGGCTTGTATTTTAACAAGAATTTGATCGGCTTCATTACCAAGAGAAGGTCAAAATTTTTCTATAATTCACAAATTAAAATAATTAATTATTAAAATTTTTAGCAGATTAAAATTCTTTTAATACAAATTAATATTTTATGTAGGTATATTTTTAAATATTGTTCCAATCTTAATTCAAAATTATTTATTACTATTTAAATAAAGTTGAAGTAATCGATCTTTAACTTAATATTTACCAAATTATTAATTAAATAGACTTCAATATTCTATATGAAATACTTTAAGACAGAGTCAATTGTAGCAACGGTAAAACCTTATGTAAAATTTTAATTAAATTTAAAATATAATTTATTACTTAAGACAAATATTCGATCATCATTAATGAGTACCTTGGTATAAATTATAAGAATTATGTAAATTAACAAATGAATTAATTATATAAACTGAATGTAAGAAAAAACTAAAAAAATTGAATAATTCCAAATTCCAAATTCTAAAATAACAGTAAATATGTTAAATAAAAATAAATAAAAATCAAAAAACAAAAAAGGAGCCAACACAGAACAAGAACTTATTGAGGAAAAAAAACATGAGAAAAAACTTTAAAAAAAGCAAAAGAAAATATGACTAAAAATTAAAGTGAATCTACTACATATAAAGGAATCAACGAATTTTATAAATTTAATTAGTTGAATTTTAATTAATTAAATATATTCTTAAAATTTATTGAAAAATTTTAAGAAAGTATTAAAGAACGAACACACATAAAATTTTGAGAAATTAAAATGATTAAAACAAAGAAAACTAGCAAAACTATAAGTAAAAAAAAAAAAAAAAAAATTCGCACCACATATTTGATTTTTATATATTTTTAAATGAAAAATTTTTATAATTTTTAAAATTGTATTGTTCTAGTGCGTAATTGGTTATCTATTTAATTTTAGTTTATTTATTTTTTTTTTGCATTTAATATTTTTATTCTATTGATAAAGAAATTAATATTATTTTTAGTCAAAAAACTCCTTCTGAAAAATTTGAAATAGAGCATTTTTCTTTAACAAAAATGCACCTAATTGTTGAACATTAATTTTGTTGTGTTTATTATATTAAGCTTTTTAAATAAAACAATCTAAGTAGAAATTTATTGCATTTATAAAAAACAATAAAATTAAAGTAAATGTAAGACAAAATATTTAAACTTATTCAACCTGATTTTATTTCAATAATTTTTCCATCCTCTGTACAAGAAAAATTTGCTTAATCAATAATGCTATTTAATTTTTCCGCAAATTAAACTACAATTAAATAAATTTAAGTAGAAATATTACCAATTTTAAAACATGCCACTTTGATATTGTGAGACAAAAACTAAAAAATCTTCTTAAAGATAAAATCAATTATATTTTAAACTAAAAGATGGTAAAATTGAGAATAAGAAAAATATGTCTACTCTAAATTGCATTATTAAATAAAATTCAATTTATATTATTAATGGAATGGATAATAGTAAAATCAAAACAATTTAATGTTTACAAAATATTAGGTAAATTTAAAATTAAAACCTTTAAAATGATTGAACTGAATTAAGTTAGAATGAAAAGCGAAAAACAAGAATGTTACGCTATATCAGCTGCAGTAAAACCATCAGCCCAAGAATGAAAATATTAGAAGTAAAGTTAATTTCTATGCTTAATTTAGATTATTTATTTTAAAATTTTTAAAGATTAAAAAGGCAAGTTTCAAAAATATACTTTATTAATTATTTTAATCTAAAAAATGTTTAATAGTTACAGGCACTTTTGTGCCACCCACATAAATTAAATTCACCAAATTAAATGATGTTTAATAGAGTAAATTTTATATTGAAAATTAATAGTAATTTAATTTATTGAGAAATTTTTGTTTGACTATTTACGTTTTTAATATACTATAAATATCGAAAAATGATTTGAAATATTATAATTTATCTCATAAATAAAGATGTAAAATTATCTAATTTTCGTATAGAAAGAAATGTTATCAAATTAAGCAAATAAAATGATTACTTCCCTTTAGTGACTGTTGGTGAGCTTTGCGAACTGATCAGACAGATCATATATTTAATTAAAAATTGAATAAAATATCATAAAAATAAAAAATATTTCGAAATTTTATATTTATTTTTTTCTCCAACTTATTATAATAAATCAAAAACAATGAGATAAAAACCATATGAAAAAGGTTATAAATCATTTTTAAAAAATCCCCACAAAAAGTTATTTAAAATTAATCATTTTATTACGCAAAAAGACAATTTTAAATTAATTTATTAATACACAAATATTAAATAAAAATTTTGTAAAAATATTATTAAATTATATTTCAGAATATATAAATAACAAACTTTTTTTTAAATAATTATCAAAAGAGTTCGATGATTTAAAAATAATAATAATTAAAAAATAATTTTGTAAATAAGTTGCATAAAGCAAGAAAAAAAAACATATTAAAATAGGTTATTATTTATTATAGAATAATGTTTAATTAATTAAAAATAGAAATAATCATTATAATAATCAATTTAATTAAAAGTGTTCGTTACAAGATGAGTGGACGAAGTAAATCATCATGGGATAAATCAGCAAAAAGAATCAAAAAAGAGATTTTTTGATATTAATTTTATTTATCTTTTTTTAATAATTTATATTTTAAGTTAAATTTTTTAGCAACAAATTTAAATAAAAATCTACAATTCTAATAATATTAGCGCATTTTTATTTTATAGTATTACAATTCACACAACTACGAATTTAATAACACACGAAATTCGACTCAAATGTAAAAAGATTTTTTAAAAACAAAAGTAATGTTTAAAATGAAAAAAAAATTAACACATATATTTTTTTTTAGCCAAATTGAATATTATTGTGGATAAAAAAATATGGGAAACAATAAAAAATTTTCCAATAAAAAACAAGAATTAATTAATTAAATATTTATTTATTGCAAAGAAAAAAAATAATAATAAACTAGAGCTGAGCGGGACCGGGATTTTTGACAAAAACCGGGACCGGGATTTGCCGGGACCAGAAAAGTCGGGACCGGGACCGGGACTTCGATTTTCGTCCGGGACCGGGATCGGGACCGCGAAAAAACCCGGGACCGGGACCAACCGGGACTTTTTCCAAAAGAAAATTTTTTTTGAAAAATTTTAAAAATTTTTGGTGAATTTTGTTACAAAAATTTCCTAAATTCAAAAAGGTACCCATAAAATTTTTTAATTTCGAAGAATTTTTCCATTATTCATTGGAAAACTTTTAAAATTTTCATATCAGGGGGCGGGGGGAATTTTTAGAATTTTCTGAGTCCCAAAATTCTGGATTTTTCTAACAAATTAACAATCTCTTAAAATTTTTAAGTCGCTGTTTTTGTGGCAATGTTTTTTCGAAAAACTTTTGGAACATTGGGAGAGTCGGGGTCCGTCGGTGCCGATAGGCGCCGCCGGAAAAAATTTGAAATTTAGAGTGCGATTTGTTAACAGAATTTGTCAAAAAATAACCAAATATTAGGTTAATTTGTGGTTTTAGGCTGTTTAAAAAAGGCGAAAATATAATTTTTATGTAGAAATATTTTTTATTAATTAAATTTCAATTGATATTGGTAAAGAAAAAAAAATTATCTGTTTCATCGGGGAATTGAACCCAAGGGACAAATAATGAAAGTCAAAAGGTTTAGCCACTTATCCACTTATGAATATGAAAATTTGCTTTAAAAGAAAATAAATAATTTATTTTTTTTCTCAAAATTTTTTTCTTCTCCACCAATTTTCTTCTCTTTTCTCACCCAGACCCCATTCTTACCAGTGCTTATTTAGTCCCGCCGGGACCGGGACTGGCAAAACCGGGACCGGGATTTCTTTTTTTTCAAAAATCGGGACCGGGACCGGGACCTGAAAAAACCGGGATTTCCCGCCCCGGTCCCGGTCCCGGTCCCGCTCAGCTCTATAATAAACCTATAAAACCAAATATAGATGATATATCACTGAAAATTCTATTAATTGCATTATAAATTAGTATGACGATTATTAATAAATTTTATTTTTCCGACATTGTTTTAAATGCATTAATTTAAATAAAAAGTAATTAAATACATCTAAATTATTAAATCAATTTTAGTTAGTGGTTTAAATAGATCCATTGTATTATTCAAAATGTCTTTTTAATTTTTATTTCTTTTTAAATAAAATTTATATCATTGTTTAAACTACTTATAATTGTAATTAGTTGGTTTTAAAATTAATATTAAAAGAGGTGATTAAGTATTAAGTATATTAAATTAGTTTTGGGCAATTTAAGAACCTAGGTTAAAAAAAATAAATAAAATAAAGGAAAATTTATATATAAATGGGTTTAAAAACATTTAAGTTAAAATAAAATTAAAAACCAAGCTGAACACCAGAAACAGATAAGGTAAGACTTTTTTTTAATTATTATCAGCAAATTTTAAATTACAAATCATCATCTAAAAAAAAGAAAATTATCATTGACCCCTTGAAATGATAAAATGATGATAAATCAGCAGAGTTGGCTACCTTGATTTCATGATTATTAATAATAAAATCATTTATTAGTTATTAATAAATTTTGAAAGCAAGTATATAATTATTAGTGATATAAAATTGCAAAATTTTTTTATTGATGCTAATAAAACTCATTATGCCAACAAAAAATTTCCTCAATTTTTAAAGTCATTTTTCTAAACTTTAGTAAAGGTCTAAATCATTTTATTAAATTATAATTATATAAAAGATTAATAAATTTTTTTATTTAAATTTTAAAAATGGAAATAAAAAAAAAGTGAAAGAGTGTGCCATTTTTTGTTTTAAAACATCATTTGGATTTTTAATTTGTTGAAGTTTTCTACATAAACAGTGATTTTACTGACAAGTCAACATGATTAATAAATTAAAGTGAGAAAAGCAATTTCATAAATCTTATTTGAATTGTAATAAAATTCTTAAATTATGAGATAAATAATTTAATCCAATAAAAAATAAAAATAAAATAAATGAAAATAAAATTATAAAAAGGCACAGAATATGTTAAATTTTAACTGACAAATTATTTTTTATATCACTTCCAAACATTTAAATTCAAATAAAATGAAAATTCATTCTAAATTCTGGAAAATATTTAAAAAAATAAATTTTACAGAACATAACATTTGTGTAATTTATAAAAAAATTTATATTAATTAATAAATAGAAAAATTAATTCTTTATTACCAAAATTGAATAATATTTTCAAAAAATGGGATGATCAAATTGAATTTTAATTTATAATTAAAAAAAAGAAAAAATTAATTGGTCAATGAAATAAAAAACAAACAAAATAATAATAATAATATTAACTAAGAAGAAATAAAGATTTCTTTTTAATTAACTATAATAAATTTTATACGAAAAAAAGCTTTTTATTAGCAAAGTTTACCAAAAACATTAATTGATAAGAATATTAAAAATTAATTTGATAATAAGGTTTAAAGAAAATTAACGATTAAAATTGTGGACTTTATAATTCTCACAATAAAAGTAATATAAATTAGGAACAAATAAATTTTTTGAAATGGTCTAATCTTTGCAATAAATATTAATACTCACAGAAAAATAAATAAATTTCAGTTTAAATTAAAAAACAAAAATTAAAATTGCTGATTGTTTAATTGTGAGCGCTCATGATTAAATGCATTTTTTATTACAATTGCATAAAATGCCTCAATAATTATTTATTTATTTAAAAGCTTAATAGGAATATTTATAAATAAATTAATTAAAATAAAGAGCACAGGAATTATCAAAAAAATTAAAATTAAAAAATATAAAAAAACAAGAACATTAATTCTTTACGATTGCCTTCAAAATAATTGAATAATAATAATAAATCTTCGAGAGATGAAAATTCATTTAAAATCAGCGAAATAATATTTTTGCTCATTTTTACTCGAAAAATAGTGTCAATTATTCTCTAAAATTATCAATATAATATTCTAATGGAAGATATAAA
This sequence comes from Heterodera schachtii, assembly GCA_023374025.1. Taxonomy (NCBI): domain Eukaryota; kingdom Metazoa; phylum Nematoda; class Chromadorea; order Rhabditida; family Heteroderidae; genus Heterodera; species Heterodera schachtii. The sequence goes on from SIJG01000049.1 coordinate 664,095, forward strand.
AAAATATGTAAAATCTAACTGACCAGAATTTAATTAATAAAATTGTAATAAATTAAACTCAATGTATAGTTTCAATTGAAGATAGAACCAACATAAGAGACAGTATTGGGACTTTGGAAATAAAAATACGGTAACAATCAACCATGAAAAAAACGAGGAAATAAATTTTCTCCTTTCCCAAGGATTGCTCGGAATTTGCTTTGAAGAAAAAGTCATAATTTTAACTCAATCAAATTAAAATAAAATCAAAGAAGTTAATAAAAAATAAGTTTTAATCAGCCATACTTTATTCAAGTCATAATAAAATTAAATCCATGAATTTTCTCTTTTTTTAATTAAAAAAAAACTGTTCTCTGACCGAGGCAAGTACGACCTTGATGGAAATTTTATAAGATAATTATTTAAAGCAATCATAATTTTTAAATATTGAATTTTGTATAAACATTGAAATTTCTTCATATTTATACTAAAACAAAAAATCCAATTTTAAAAACCAGAATAACTTAATTAAGGATAAAAATAATAATTAAAATCTTTTCATATTTCGAAAAAAAAGAATAAAAAGGACCATCGGTAGAATTAGCCGGAACTATTCCGACATTCCGGGACCGGGACCTTTTCGGGTTGAAAATCCGGGAATTTTTGGCTGCGAAAACCGGAAAAAAACCGGGACTGGTCTCGGTCCCGGTCAAAACCGGGACTTCGGTACTCAGCTGTACTCAGTTGTCCATGTTTGGTCCCGGTCCGCTCTACTCTAAAATGTGGTTAAGTGATTGTTTTCAAAAAATTAAAAAAGTACAACAAATAATAATTCTCAATTGTTAATTTCAACCCTCTTATTTCGACGTTCTCGTTCTTGTTTCTATTTGCGAATTTTAATTTTTTGTTCACATTAGCATTTTAAAAAATAGACATTTATTTTACTTAGTAAAAATAGTTTCGAAACAAATTAATTACAAATAAACTTCATAAAAAATTTTTTTTAAAAGTGTTAATTAATCGTTGATTTATGATTTTTAAATAATATCTAATATAAAGTAATTGCTAATAGAAAAATTGAACATTAAGTATTATTATATTTAAAAAATAAAACAAAAATCAATTATAATAAACTTAATTATACCCAATTTTAATTTCTTATTTACTTCATTAAATTTAATATTTTAATTAAAAGCAGCAAATGGAATATAATTTAAAGAGTTACAATGAATTGATTGATTATTTTAAATAAAGCGATCTATTAAAAAAAGAAAATTACAAGAAAAAAAGGACTTCCCAGCCCTGCTCAAAAATGTACGATTTTGTATCCGTGGAGGCTCTAATTATATGAAAAAAAATATCTTAACATTAAAATATATAAAATTTAATGTTGGATAAATAACTTTTAAAAAAATTCATTTTGGTCTTGTTTTCAAGTAATAAATGGAAGATCCGAAAAAATTTTATCATATAAATTAATAATTTATCTTGGCGAATTAATTTTTTAATTATGATTTTAAAATGGAAAATAAACTAATGAAAAATAATAAAATGTCACCAACAAGCAGAAAAGAGAAAATTTAGGCTTAAATATGTACAAATATACGAAATGAGAAAAACTCAAATAATAAATAATGAGCAAAAATTTTAATGAAAATAAATTGAAAATAAACTAATGAAGAATAATAAAATGTATCCAAAAAAAATGAAGAGAAAATCTCAGCAGACAACAAGGAAATATTAATGAAAATAAAAAGAACATATAAACATTTATTCAACATTAAAAAATTTAATAAACAAAAAATTATCATAATAATTATATATTTTTATATTGAAAAAATGATTAATGATTGAAAGTAATAGATAAAAATAGACCTTTTTGACTTTTTCCGAAAAAATCAGACCGAAAAAAATATTCTGAAAATCATAAATAAAATCATAATTTTTGATGTTTTGCGCCAAATTGTTGATCAGCGCTTAAAAACTATCGTTAAAAGTGCTGTCTTGGTTTTTGGTCATGACATTTTTATGGGGTGGACATAACGGAAAAGAACTGATGTCGTAACAAATTGTCAAAATGATAGCATTTCAAGGCAGTTTCGAGTGCTTCTTCGCGTGATCTGAATTTTAAAAATTTTTACAAATGTAAAAAAGATTTAATTAAAATTATTGTTTTTTTATTTTATTTGTTATCTATTTAAAGTTAAATTATTTTGTTTATATTTTTTCATTTTAATCAATTTTAAATCTTCAAGAAATACTTAAAAATATATACATATTTCACACACAATTATGTTAAATATTGAAAATTCAAAATCATTATATTTTTAAATCATAATTGGTTTTTTTTTGTTTTACTATTGCTCATTTTTGTAAGTAGTATTTTTGTTTTCTTTATTATTAAATTTATTTAAAAAATACGAGGACAAGATAAAATTACTTTTAAAACAATTCGATTATTTATTCTTTAATTATCCGAGTTTTGAACAAAACCTTAATTACATAATTAAAAATTATATAAATGCATTATAAACTAAAGAAAAGGTGTTTCATATGCTTAATTGAATAATTATATTTACAAAGAATAAAATAAATAAAAATTTTTGACTGGAAGCCCAAAATCATTTTTACTCATTAAGTGTGTAAAAACAAAAAATCTCAGACATAAAAATTTATAATTGTCTAAAATACAAACAAAATAAAATTTAAAAAAATTTTAAGTCCGATTCAATTTTTAAAAATATTATAAAATTAGTTCAATATAATGGCCTTTTTTATTTTCGGTAAATAAAACTTATTGGTAACTATTTTGACAGTAATTTCATTTTTTTATATTTGATGGAACAAAATAATTATTCTTTCAAAAATACACATAAGTCAACTTAATATTTTGGTTTGAAATTAAAAATTTTAAAGAAATTAGATTTTTTAAATTTTATTGTTTGTTTGTCCAAGTTGCAAATATTTTTATCTAACTTTTAGCCGTTATTGTATTAATATTATTTGTTAAAATTTCATAACAAAATATATTTTATAGTAATAGAAAAAAAATTATAAAAAATATTTAATAAACATAAAAATGTTTTATGAAAAATTCATTTATTGATCTGCCTACTCTTAAGTATATATTGGAAAGTTGGTGAAATTGTAAATACGAATAAATATTTGTATTTTTTGGTTTTAAAAGCATTTTTATATTGACTTTATTATTTTTGTGTTTTTATGCACCATATAAGTGCACCCTTTGGTGGAAGGTGAAAAATTGTTTTGCTGTTATGAATTTTTTAATATCACAAATAATTAATAAAATAATATTTTTATTGTTATTGGAACTATCTCGCTGCATTCACCTTCTTCGTCTTATCATTCTTGGCAGTTTATTTGTAAAGTAGTAGCGAAATTTTAATACTTAAAAATTTAATTCTGTATATAATGAAAATTTTATAAAATTAGTTAATTAATTAATTTAACTCCTATGTTAATAATATCAAAATTGTTTAAATATAGTTTTTAAAATTTATTTTTTGATTTTTTTTAATTGTCAATTTCATTAAATGAATAATAAAACCATAATTTAAAATATATTTTTTTTTCTTTACAAATTATTAACCAAGTCTAAAATTTTAATAAGAATGCAATTAAAAATAAAAAATTTAGATAATGATTTTATTAAAAATTTCTTTTTCTTCACTGAACATAAAATCCTAAATAAATAAAATCTTTAAAAAATAATTAATAATTATAAATGAAAAATATGTTTAATAATAATTTAATATTCTTTGCTTTTATCTATCGTTTTTAAAATTTCAAATTTGAATAAATAAAAGCATCAACTTTTTTTTAATAGCCTTGTCAACAATGAAGTTAGTCTTTCTATCGTAGAGTCTTCACAAGAAAAGTAAAATGAAATCTAGAGATTCTCGAAATCAAATAATTAAAAAATAAATATATAAAATTATGGAAACAAAATAAGTATTTTACAAGATTTTTTAACAAAAGTGAACTAATTTTATGTTAAAAATTATATAAAGTATTAAAAATAACAAATAGAAAATTTGAAAAATAAAAAAAATTATTTTATAACAAGTCAAAAAATGCGGATACATGAGGTTTCAAGCAGGCCTTTATTGCAGATGAAATAAATTTTCATTTAGATTTAGATAAATTATTTAATGCTGACAAATTAATTAAAAGTTTATTTCACTGTTTTATTGTTTAATTTATTCTTATTAATTTTTAGCGGAAATGAAATTTAGCAAAATTTAATATTTTCTATTATTGTACAGTGCTGCTTGAACTTAGTAAATTTTTTATTTTTTTTCTTGTTTCATTTAAAAAATCTATCAAATCTTATTTACCATTATCATTTGATCTATGTTTATCAATTTTTTTTTTTACTAAAGTTTTATGGACATAAAATGCTAGAAATTTTGAGTATTAAAAATTAGTTAATTTTTTAAAATATTTTTAATTTTTTTATCCTCATTAAGAATTAGAATTTTTATATAAAAAAAATTTCTTGTACAGCTCTTCATTAATGTATCCGGCTAAAAATGTATAAAATTTGTATTATAGTCTTTTTTCTATTAAATTAATTACTTACTTAATTTGGTTTGTTGTTACTTTTACGTTTATTAGTTTTAATATTAAATTTCCCCATCGAGTTAAATTCATAGTGTGCCGGTGAATATTATTAAAAATTTTTAAAAAATACATATTCTTAATTTTAATTGTTGTAATTTATTATTTTTACATGACGGCTTGAAACTAAAATTTTTTATTGATTTTTATTTATCCTGAATTTTAATGATTTTTTTTAGAAAAAATTATTAAAACATTATTATAAAAATAATTAAAACTAAAAATTATTTCAATTATTTAATGAATTTAGTTATTCTTGAAAAATTTCATAAAGGTTTTCATACGCTTTATTTTTCATGTCGATGTTGCTTAATAATTTTATAAAAATATACTTAAATGAAAATGAGTTCACTATGTTATAATGATGGATTCACTTATATTCGCATTCCTACACTAAATTAAAAATTAATGGTATGGTTGATTTTTGGTGCGTTATAAAAAATAAAACAAAAAAATTATATTAATTTAAACTGCGATTTTGATCTTGAAATTTATTATATTTAATTAGTTAAAATATCTCATTGTTTTAATTAAAACTCTAAATAAAGAGTCGTAAATTAATTTTCTTTTGATATTAATTTATATAACATAAAAAATTTGGCATATCTTTCAATTAACAATCAAAGTTTATAAAAAATACCAATTAATGAAATTATTTTAAAAAATATGTTTTAATATTAATTGCCATTTTGTTTTTCTAGAATAATTTTTATTTTTACTATTGCGATTAATAATTTTTTTTTTAAGAAATATTTAATATAATTATTTTTATAAATTTACGAAATTATTTGTCTAATCCTTTTTGATTAGGGAGACGAAAAATGCTAATTACATTTGTGAGAAATGACCAGAAATACAAATCAGTGAATATTCAAAGCAAAAATATGAAGCACACCTTGGCATTATACAATTCATGAGAAAGAATTGGCACTGTGAAAAAATTGCGAAGAAATTTAAAGAATATGAACAGACAGAATTCCAAAAAATATCGCAAAAATTGGAAATTTTTACGAATATTTGCACTGAGAATATTTCAGAATTCCAACTGTTTCGCAATTTTATTTTAAATTTGTAACCATTATAAACATAAATAAACAAATTATTTAATTATAATATGAGCCAAATTTGCTGAATGAGCAGAGATTGGAATATAAAATTAAATTGGATTACATGCAAAATGTTGTGCGCATTCTTGGCGAGGCTGACTTTGAATCGGAAGAATGAAATATTCACAATTAAAATACTATGAGTGCATATGATTAATAGAATCGAAATAAAAAATTTTGCACCATGAGAGTAAAAAAGAAAAACGTTGAAAAAAGCTTAAAAATAACCCAAAATTTGAACGCAAAATATTTTTTTTATTAAAAATAAATCAATTTTTATAAAAATTATTATTAATAGGGATCATTTTTTTAAAAACACTTTCTTTTTTGTGTTTGCGAACAAAAGTTGGGACTTTTATTTACATATTTTTGCATATTTCGCGATTTTTCTTACATAAATAAATGATCCCTAATTATTAAATATATTTTTAAATTATTTTACACTTTTCTTTTAATAAGTAAATAAATAACCGAGTTTTGCTAGGTTCTTGAGTCAGCTCACAAAGAAATGATAAATTTAAATAAATTTAAGCTATTATTTTAAAAGTAATCGAAAACACTAATTTGTAAATTTATTATTATATTCTTTTCTTTAAGATTTATTAATTTTGTAATGTTTTTTAAAAATTATAATTAATTAACATAAAGACAAAAACATATATATAAAATTAAAAACTTGCTAAAATTTATAATATATTTGATGAATTGAGTGATAATGTATTATAAAATTTATAATTATTATATCATTAAATTATAACTTTTAATAAAGTTCATTGTTTTTTTAATGATAAATTCTAAAAAAAAAATACAAATGAAAAGCTTAAATAATAAAATGTTTTAGTTTAAATCAATTTTTATACCATTTACTATTCATATATTAATTAAAAAGCAAAAAAATACACATAAAAACTGCTTTCAGGTCCGGAATAATAGATTGGTCAGATTGCCATGTTAAATTTAATGAAATAAAGATATAAAACAAAACTAGAAATTAGCAATTTATTTAATTTATTATAAATTAATTAGTGTTATTGCAATATAATGCATAATTTTTTATTTAAAAAAGAATCAAATTGGTAAGTAAATCAAATATAATTGGTTCAATGTTTTATTTACGTAAATAATCAATAATTTAATGTTTCTTTATTAAAATAATTTAAAAACTTTTGTTATATTGAATAAATGATTAGATTTAAATGAATTGAAAGAGCCGGAAAAACGAACATTACATGAAACAGGACACTCACTCGATGTCAATTTGAATCGGTTTTACTTGTATGTATAAAAAAGTTTAACTTAATTCTAAAAAGTAAAATAAAAAAATTTATGGAAAACACTGAAAAAAGTCAACAATATTTTAAACAAAAAATAAATTGAAAAAAAAAATTAAATTTAAAAATTTATTGAAGCGTAAAACTATCCAATAAATATATAATTGAAAATTAATTTAATTAAATTCACAAATATAATTTTTTAAAGTTATTTTATAAACTCATCTTTTGAAATGATAATATTAACATAAAAAAATTATTATATTCTATTTAATATTTGATAAAAATATAATTTTATTTCATTTTTTAATGTATGCTATTAATTGAATACAAGATAAAATTAATTCAATTATATAATTTCTAATTTTAAATATAAGTTTTTTTTCTAAACGTCGGCGCCAAAATGACCTGGTCCCTTTCCTTACAATTAAAATGTTCCAGCGTATGATTTCGTCAGTAAACGATTTCGATTTATTTGACTGTTTTCTATTTTTTGCGTCAGTGATCGATTCGACAATGAATATTTTTGTCAGTGACTTAATTTTTACGTTAAGTGTTCTATATATATATTTAATTTCTTTAATGTATTTTAAACTCAAATAGCGATAATTCTTTCATTTACTATATATGGTGCTTAAAATTCGCTCGAAATTAGGTTATTTTGGCCAAAATCAGTCTTTCGAATGATACCAATTTTGAAGAAATTAACTGACGAACAAAAAAGTTATGGCCATTCCAATTTGAAATTGTACAAACTGCCATCGACTCATTTCTGATAAATCAGGACATTTAAAAAATGCTGGCTCTCGAAGCAATCGGCTGTGTAAAATTTTAAAATTTTTTATTTGATAAGTTGAAATAGATAACTTTTTAAAAAGGAATTTAATTAATTTAAATTAAAGATTCGTTTTAAATTAATTAAAGATAATTGCTGAATTTTTGTTATTAAAATTTGAAATATTTAAATTAAGTTTCTAAATCGACCTACTAGAATTTTCAATCTTGTCGATAATCCGCAGTTTTTGGCACCGATTTGCAAAACTAAATGTAAGAATTGCCGTGGGTTTCACAATAATAAATTCTCTTGTAGTCAATTCATTCATATTTACGAGAAAAATTATTTTGTTTCAAATTTTTTGCTAGAAATAAAAATAAATAAATTAAATATCCATAACTAAGGTTAATGATCTCTTTAACTAGGAAAGATAAAACAATCATAAAGGTCTTTAAATATCTAAAATGTATGCATAATACTTTTAATTATAAATAAATATTTTTTTTTACTTACAATAATATAAAAAATTAAATAAATTTGCAAAATATGAACTTAGGTTTGTTTGTGTTCCAGCAATTTTAACATTTTGTTTTTTGATAATATTTAATAATAGACTTTTTTTATATTAAAAAAATAATTAATTATCGAAAAAAGAAAACTGATAAATTTCAAAATTTTATAAATTTGAATAGTTGTTTCATTCTAATTCCTAAGACAATAAATAAATAAAATTAGGTAAAAGTTTTAGAAAACATTTAATAATTTTATAAAATATAAAATTGACAGTGAATAAATTTTTAGCATTAAGTTATCTACTATAAAAAAATATTTTTTAATCAAAAGATTATTCTAATAATGTAAAATAAATTAATAAAAGAAATAAAATTTTTTAATTAAAACCAATTTTAACAAATAAAATTAATATTGAGTCTGTATTAATTCTTTAAATTATTCATTGAAATTAAATAAATACTATTACTAAAATTCCTAAGCTTTTTTACTTCAAAAAGCGAAATTATATATTTAATTATAAAAAAATAGATTTAGGAATAGAAAAAAAAATTAAAAAGGTATTTATTAATATTAACAAAATAAAACATTTTTGGACAAATGAAGAAAATAAACGATTAAGAATAATAATTGAAAAATACACTAATTAAAATTGTTCAAATAACTGATAATAAAAAAAAGCATAGAGAAATGAACTAAAGAGTAAATAGATGTATATTGTCAAACTGATTTGTTATTATTCCGAAAATATAAATGAGCACGAAATTTCTTAATGTCATAATTAGGGCCGCGACATTTATTGAAATAAAATTCACGGAATTTAAAAATGCTAAAAAAATTGTATCTTATAATTTAATTAAAAAATGTATTAATAGAAGGATATTTGCTTACAATATTAATTCTTATACAGATTTTAATTAAAAAAATATTAAACTCTATAAAATAATGAAAAATAAATAAACATGTTATTGGTCATTGGGACTGAATCTCAGCTTCTGACCATGATATTTGGAGAAATAAATTACATAATAAAAATTCATGGTAAATATGTAAGAAATTAATGAAATAATACATAATCTTTATTCCTTTAAAACAAATTTAACAATACAAAAACTTTTGCGGATTAAAATGAAATAATTACGTAAGCAATAAAAAAGATAATTAAATATTTATATTTTTATGGTATAAATTTCTGGCTATGAATAGTAGTGGAAAAAATAAAATAATTTAATATCACCAACAAAAAAGATGTAGAAAATATAAAATTAATTCAATTGATAAAATATTATAAAGTTAAAAATTAATTTAAAAATAAATTTTAAAAAAAATTAATTTATAAATTTAAAAGAGATTAATTATCATTAATATTTTATATTTATTATTTATTAAAATAAATTTACCAAATAAAAAATAATAATATTTATATTTTTTGGAATTGTATTCAATGGATATAGTGTGTTTTACATTTTTGCCAGTAATTCGGCTCAATTTTTGTCAAATACGCCTTTAAATTTTTTTTGTAAATTCAAAATATTAAAAAGCAAATCAATTTTTAATTATAGATGAAGTTAACATTTTGTGTTTTAGGTCGAACTTCGGAGTGTAATTTTTTCATATTTTTCAAAAAATTACAGCGACACAAAAATTTTAATAAAGAACATTCTTAAAACCTTTTAATATTTTTGCAAAATTTTAAAAATACTTCAAAATAGGAATTTTAAATTAATTTAATGACTTTTAAAGTTTTTTCGTAATTTAAATTAATAATTAAACACAATCGCATGAAAAAATAATTTAAAATAAAATGTAAAGAGAATATTTTATTCAATGTAAATACACCAAAAAATTAACTAATATTTAACTCAATTTATATACAACTTAACCTGGATATTATAAAAAAATTATATTTAATTATTATTTGTTTTATGATAACGATAAATAAATGTTAGAATGAATATAACAAAATACGTATAATTAAAAAAATTAAAAATTAAATCTAATATAATGCATCAATATATATTTCTAAATAAATAAATAAATTTAAATAAACCAAATCTTTTTAAATCTTATGATAAATTAAAATAAAATTAAAACAATTGTTATGATTGAGTTGGAACTGGTTTTAAAATAGCATTAAAAGCCATAAAACGAATTTTGTCCTATAAAAAAAGTGTACGAATACGGCATTAGAGTACAAGATTAAAAATATTATGGAAAGTTAATTTTAACGTTTCATTTAAATAAATCAAGAAAAAATTTAAAAAATAAATTAAATAACTTAATATAATAAATTTCAAGAGAAAAATCGTAATTTAAATTTAAATTTTAAAAGTTTCATTAAGTACTTCAATTTTAACAAAAAAATAACCACCAATCCTTCAGTTCATCAGTCAACAAACCTAATAAATAATTTAACCCGGAATTCCGTAAAATTCCAAAATTTTTAATCCATTTTAGGTCTACTAAGAAATTAATTAAGTTAAGATTATTATTTGTATCTCGATCACCGAAAAGATTTAATTTATCATAATTAATTTAATAATTTTATGAAAAATATAAAACAAAAAAATTATTTTAGAAAATAATAAAATAAGTGGAAAGACCCGAGCTTTGATATTTAAAAAAAGAATATAGTTTATCAATCATGAAATATTTGAATTATTATTAGAAATATCTACGAAAAAATTTACATTTTTTGTTATTAAAATTAAAATTAATAAAACATTAAATGATATTGACAAGACCAAATAAAAATAAAACCGAGAACTCAAAATGAGAGATGAGAAAAATAAATTTGCTTATTTCAAATTTACTACACACATACAATATAAAGCATAAAATTTGTAAAAAAATATATTTTTAACCACATTCTTTAAAATGTTAAAATATTTTTTTCTAAGTAAATAATATAAAAGAAATACATACCCAATTATTTGTCTTATAAGCTATTGCTTCTCTAGAAAACAAATCGAACGTTTGCACGATTAATATTCCTAATTATGTTTAAATTTATAAAACAGCTATTTATTTAAATTAATGTAAATTATAATGAACGAAACAAAATTAATTTGAATTAACTATGAGAAAGATTTATGAAAAAATGTACATTTTTTGCTAATAAAATGAAAATTAATAAACTATAATTGATATTGACAGAGACTAAATAATTATAAAACCGAAAACTCGAAATGAGAGATGAGCTAAATAAATTTATCAAATATTTTTAATTCGTAAAAATTCGCTTTAATTTTTGAGATAAAAACAACAAATCCCATGTAGCAAAATCCTAAATTTTATTAAAAATAACACAAAATTGAAAAAATTAATAGCGAAATTACCTTACAATAAAAATATCGTAAAAAAACATTTTTAAAAAATAAATAATAATTTTATCTTTAATTTTTTGAATTTTTTAAATAAATTATTTCCAATATTATAATAATCTTTGTATATTAAAACTAATAAATAAATTTAAAAATATTTTTAAGTTTGTATCGGAGCCGAAGTTGTTAATTTAAAGTTGAAAAAGTTTATTGTTTATTTTTGATTTCAAATGAAAGACTAAAAAAATCAGAAGAATTAAAGTTAATAATTTTCATAACTTTCATAAAATGTATAACTTTATAAAATTTAATTTAATTCAAAATGTAAAATTAATCTGATAAATGGAAAATTATTGTCGCAATAATAAAATAACAGTAAATCTTCGGGCATCTGTTTTGTTTAGAGAATATGAGTATTTCATAAGCTAAATAATAATTCATTTTTTTTCCAACTTAAATCAAACACCTCTTAAAATTCAAAACAAGCACTGGATCAGTCGGAAGAAATTCATTTGGCTTTACCCCATGCTTTTCGTTGAAATTTTGTGCCATTTTCATGCGGTATTTTTCCCGTTTCTGATGCAAAATGGTCTTGTCAATTCTCTCATTAATTATTCCTGTCGGATGTGCGAGAGACAATTGAGTACGGAGTTTTCTACCAAAGAATAGTTGGTCCGGTGAATGTCCATTAATAGCAAATTTCTTTTTAAAGTTATTGGTTTTTTGCCGGCAAACTGCAGTTAAATAGGCTTTCTTTTTATTAATTGCAGTGCAGCTTTTCGCATTAGAACCCGCTTAAAAATAAATTAGAACCGGGAAATTTTTCAAATGTAAATACCATAAATCCGTTTTGTTTTTCTTTCCCACAACAAATGGGTCGCAATGGTAAAAAAAAATTATGAAATGAGTAGAAAATATTCACAAATGGGGAAAAAGAGACGCACGACTCCAAATCTAAACGAATCTGACGACATTTTGGATCGTCTTGATCGGCTCGAACAGCAAATAAGTTTAATCCAAAGCCCACCCTTAAACTCGGTCCTCGAACGGCTAGAAAATTTGGAAAAATTGGTACAAACTTTGCTCAAAAGCAAAAATCAATGCCAATGCCATGCTGGTGACGACCAAACGAACAACAATGCCACTCAGTGGGGTCAACCCCCTCACTTTGTACGCCAATCTTCTCATCTCCACCCGGGGTCAATCTCACAGATGGTCAACAACGCCATCCTCGACGCTGAACAAATCAAGGCAAAATCAATGCGGGCGGTGCTGGAGAAAGTGCCCGAGGGCATCAATGTCAATGAATTGGTGCAAAAAGTGACCGACGAATGCGGAAGAACATTTGAACGCTGGAGATGTCCACCGCCATCCATGGACCGTTGTGGGTTCCGATCAATCGAACAAAAAGCCCCGCATTGTCAAAATCCCATTCACTGAACGCAAATACCGTGATATTTTCATAAAAAATTTTCGCAAAACACTTAAAAAACACCAAAATTTTCCGCAAAATATCACGGTCCGTCGGGATCTGACCCGTTCGGAACTGCAAGTCTTATACCAGCTTAGGACTCAAGCATATGAAATGAATAAGTCCGAAGGACTGTTCAAATATATTGTCGTTGACCTTTCCATCATCACTTTGAAAAACCCACACCCTCTCAAAACACGGGAAAATAATGCATAGGGGTCATCGAACAAACCACTACAAAAATCGAAAATAGCTAAAAACCAAAATCTCTCCTGTGTACTCATTAATGCGAGGTCAATAAGCAATAAGGTTCCGGAATTAATTTACTTAATGGAAAACCAAGAACCGGGACTAATTTTTATAACTGAAACTTGGTTGAAGGAAAAAAATACAATTATTTCTGAATTCACAAATATGGGGAAATATAACCCAATTTTTGCAAACCGTCCCACAAAAGGGGGTGGATGTGCCATAATAGTCTCAAATAAAATACCAGTTAATACTATTTTTAATGGAACTAAATTTGGCTGTCAAATTATACACATTAAATTAATTTTACAAAAAAATATTCAAATATTTATCATCTATAGACCGCCCAGCTGTACAGTTAGCAACACCAAAAAAGCGCTGAAATTTATTTCTGAAACAAATTCAAAAAATACAATTATATGTGGCGATTTTAACTGTCCTTCAATTAATTGGTCTGAATGCAAAATAACAAAAAAAGACAAACTCTCAACAACAATAATTGAGTTCACGGCACAAAACCAACTTTTCCAGCATGTTAAAGAATCAACAAGAGAAAATAATATTTTAGATTTGGTTTTTAGTCAGCCCAAGGAGCTCATTTATGATGTAAAAGTTGGCTCCCCTTTTTCTAATTCTGATCATAATACTGTTTGGTTTGATATAAATCAAACCATTCCAAAAACAGATAGTCAAAAAATTTTTATCAGAGATTTACGCCAGAAAAATTTTATTAAACTCAACCAGGAAATTCTTTTTAATGGGCCAAATTCCCTTCCAATTACAGTTTCAGACATAAATGAGAAATACTGCATATTTACCACTGAATTAAAAAAACGTTTTGATAAAAATGTTCCCATGAAATTGCTTAAAACAACTATTAAGCAAAAACAAGATGAAAAAATTAAAAATTTAGTTCGGGAAAAAGCCCGAACCCATAACATGCTAAAAGGAAAAGCTGAGTGCCGTGAGCTTAAAATTAAATATAAAATATTATGCAGGGAGTACAAAAAACATATCCACAAATTATATTGTGAAAATGAAGCTAAATTCATTTCAAATGGAAGAAATTCTCTCTATAAATTTGTTAGAAATAGGCTTAAAAATAACACCGGAATACCAACACTTATTGATGAACCAAGGGCAAATTATATTTCAGAATGAACAAAAATGTATTTTATTGGCTGATGTCTTTCAAAAATCATTTTTGTACAAGGAAAATAACAATGACTTACTGAGCCTTGAAAATCCTAATCAGATCACAGACATTGAATTTAATGTCTATAATATTTGGAATTTATTGAGAAAACTCCCTAGAAGAAATTCGACATCGCCTGATGGCATCCCTTATATATTATTAAAAGAATGCGCATTACCTTTGGCACCCATACTAACTGAACTCTTTAGAATAATTTTAGATTCATCTAAAATCCCTGAAATATGGAAAACGTCCATAATTATCCCTGTCTTCAAAAAAGGAGAGACAGATAATCCCATAAATTATCGCCCCATTTCGCTCACTTGTACTTTATGCAGGGTAATGGAAAAAGTAATAAAGCTGGAAATACTTAAATTTTTGAATAAAAATCAATTTTTTAGTCCTTTTCAATTTGGATTCCTTAGACAAAGATCCACCACAACACAACTCTTATCCACTTTAAATGATTTTTATAGATCGATTGAAAATAAAAGTTGTGTTGATGTGATATATATTGATATTTCTAAAGCTTTTGATAGTGTTCCAATTGAATTACTTCTACAAAAGCTTAAAAATATCGGTATTAATGGTAAGATTCATAACTTTATCAAAAATTTCTTAAGTTACCGTTCATTCAGAGTTAAAATCTCTGAACAGTATTCAAATTCAAAAAACATTTATAGTGGGGTGCCGCAAGGTAGTGTCTTAGGCCCTTTGCTTTTTCTTATTTTTATTAATGATCTCCCGAATAATTTGCCTAAGAATGTTGGTATTAAGATGTTTGCTGATGATATTTTACATTGAGCATAAAAATGATAAAAATAGAGAGAATTTATCTTCCGCGCTTGAGGCTATAAATAAATGGTCAAAAAATAATGGCCTAAAAATATCAATAGAAAAAACAATGGTCCTTTACTTGGGTGAAAATAACACAAAATTTACTTATTTTCTTGATGGCGAACCATTGCCAGAAACAAAATGTGTAAGGGATTTGGGCATTTTAATCGATCAAAAACTATCCTTTTCTAACCATATTAATAAAATTTTAAAAAATTCATATTTTTCTTGTTTTCAGCTTCTCCGAGCATTAAAAACTCGGAAGCTTGAAACATTAATTTCGGCATATAAAAGCTATATCAGACCACAGTTAGAATACGCCACAGAAATTTGGAATCCATTAAAAAAAGAAAATGTCCGCAAAATTGAAGCAGTCCAAAAATTTTTTACAAGAAAAGCCTTCAAAAAATGTGGGCTTGTTCCCATGCCGTATGAAGAAAGATTAAATCTTTGCGGAATTAAGACATTGGAAATTAGGCGCAAAATTAATGATATTACAACTACTTTTAAAATCCTAAAAAAACATACACATCTTAAACCATCTAACTTTTTTGCTGTTGCTAAACGGGCTATTCGCAAACCCTTTTTATTACAAAATAGGATATATATTACAAAAACAAAAAATAATTTTTTTAATAGGGTTATTAATTCATGGAATTTATTACCGAAAAATATTATGGAAATAAATGACCCCAAAAAATTCCGAGAAATTGCAAAAGGAATAATTAAGCAATAATGCATATTTTCCCTATTGAGAGGTGTGATTTTATTTCATTGATATTTACTGTTTATTTAAATTGACATTTGTTTTGTGATTTAACATTTATTTTGTGATTTTTGACTACCATTTATATTTTATTTTTGTTTCATTTATTTTGTTTTATGCCACTGTTAGAGTGCATAGCACCTTGTGGTTTGTTCGATAAATTATAACCCTAAAAAAAATTATTATAAATTATCTTTTAAAAATTTGACCTGTCATTTTGAATTAATACAAAGAAAAGGATATGTGAATAATTTGAAAATATTTCCCATAATTAAAAAAATAAAAAATAATAAATCAAATATTTTTATAAATTAAAATATTTCCTAATATTACTAAAAAACACAGTCGAATAAGTTTACTAAAGATGATTTATTTAGCCAGCAAAAAGTATTAACAAAGATCCAAATAATATGCCAAGAGAAATGTTAAAAACATTTAATTTTTTAAATAATATATATTAAACATATTTATAAATTAACAATCAATGAGAATAGAATACAATTTATGCAAAAATGTTTAGCAGACATTACTTCTTACAATCATCATTATAAATTTATTTTATTTTTTAAATTTTATTATTAGATTGAAAAATATTTATGCTTAAAACAAGGAAAATTTATATTCGTAAACTAATAAAATTCAAAAATATAAGAAAATTAAATATTCTTTGAATGAACTTTATTTAAAATCCCTAATATATTAATAAATAAATACCAAAGAATATAAATGGTAAAATAATCATATAAAAGATTATAATTCAAAGCAATTAAAAAAAATTAAAAAATAAAATTTGTAAAATTTAAAGAAATACGCTCATATGTATCTTGTCAAGACAAATTCAAAATAACTTAAACCTTCAAACTGAGAATTAAAAATAAGAATAAAGATAATTTATATTTTAAATCCTAAGAAAATGAAAAACATTCATTGTTATATTTGTCTCTAAACACAAAAAACCACCCATATTATATCTAAAATAAAAAGAAAAGGTGGAAAATACAATGATACACTTTCTTCATTACTACATTTAAAAAAATAAAGTAAGAATTAATGGAAATTAATTAAAAAAAATTTTAATGAATTCAAAAAATAAGGTAAGTCCCATTTTGAATTTAGCCTATAGATGAACCTAATGGCGAATGAATATTAATTCTTTTTTAAATTTTCACTAAAAATAGTACTTATGAAAACTTTTTCTGACATTTCTTATATTTAAACGAATCCTTTTAATAAAATAAAATTATTTTCATAAAAATAAAAGAAAAAAAACACAAAATTTACACAAAATTTCTAAAATAAAACAAAAAATAAGACCAAAATAACAAAGAAAAAGGTTTCAAACTACAAAATGAAATTTGCGACTTTGCCCTTGAAAAAATTTCCTGCCAGAACAGCATAGAAATAAATTATAAAGAAATACTCGAATTAAAAAACATGATTTTTTTCAATTTTATTAATGAATTTGTAATTAAATAATGCCTAATAAGAAAAATAGTTAATTTCGTTTAAAAAGAACTCTATAAATAAGTTAGTTAAAAATAATTTGAATTAAAATTCAAAATGAATTGCTATTTTAATTCGAAAAAAAACACTAAAAAAGTGAAAAAACAAGAAAAATTAAAATATAGAATAAGAAGTCTTCTATAACGGTTTAAAAAGAATTTTCCATTTCATGATTAATATGATAAAGCTGTTTAATAATTCGATATTAAATTTGATTTACTTATTAAAAGAATCAAAAATAAATATTAATAAAAAAAAATTTGAAAAAAACCAAAAACTAAAATTAAGGAGAAAAACACTAAAAGTAAAATATACAATAAAAATAAAAACGAAATCTTCTACACAAACCCAACTTTTTACTACGATACAATTATAAGAAATATTAAGAAATGAATAAAATAATCTACCATAATATAAATTAATAAAAAAATCCAAATTTATGTCCAAAATACATGAAATTTTGCGGCTAGGTTAACATTTTTATTATAAATAATTAATAAATTTATACACCAACATCTATTTATTTAATCCGAAAATATTTTCTTTTTTTTCGCATATTATTTTAAATTATTTATAGATTTTATTTATATATCTTATTTTTCGCAAATTTCAAAAAACGAAAAAAACATTAATCAGTCTTGTAAAATTTAAGTCTACTAACTAAATTTATAGAATTATTTAGCAATTATGAATTATTTTTAAGAGTGTTTGCCGCGTCCGCGCGAGTGCTTCGTTTTTTTTCAGATATAAAAATATAAAATAACGAATTGACACATAATGCGAATTAATGCATTTTTTCCTCTAAAAAATTGTTTTATATCTAAAATTTTTTAATTTTCTTTTTAACTCCTTAATTGCTTATCAATAGTCAAATTAAAACATAATAAAATTATCTATAAAACTCAAACATTCATTTATTTATTAACTATAATTTTCTATCAAAAAATAATTAATTAGCAATCATTTAATATTCTCAATAAAAAATAAATATGCCCTAATAATTTAAAAGAAAAGAAATATGAAATTTTAAAAACAATTCCTTTTATTATATACAATTAGATCAGCAAAAAATGATTTTGAAAAGTTATTTTTACATTAAAAAAAACAAAAATTTATATTTGTTTACAAAAACATAGTTTTTACAAAAAAACGAGTTTTTCCTTAAATAATTATTAAGTGAGAAATTTAAAACTTGTTTTAATATTTGGATTTTTTGCCAATCTCTAAAGAAAAAAAATCATTTTTTTTAAATTTATACTTGATTAAAAAGAAAAAATGAACAAAGATATAAAGAATTTTTAAATAAACTCAATAGTTCTCTAAAACTGAAAAAAAACAATCAAAAATTTGCCGCAAAAGTGAGCAGTTGTCTAGTTTTTGAGAATTATGTTAATTAAATCTTACCTTTAATTTAAAATTTTAAATTCACTTGAACATGCTTAAAAATAAACAGCAAAAATAATATTTTGAAAACAAAAGTTTACACGTTTGATGTATTAATTATAAATAACTAAAATAGGATACAACATTATTGTCCTAAATATAAAAAGAAATACTAGAGAAAATGCACATAATTAAATTTTAAAATTTTGATTCATCCAAAGTAGAGTTAGCGTGACTGGGATCTGAATACAGACAACCGAGTACAACTGAGTACCGAAGTCCTGGTTTTGACCGGGACTAGTCCCGGTTTTTTCCCGGTTTTCCCAGCCAAAAATTCCCGGTTTTTCAATCTAAAAAGGTCCCGGTCCCGAGTTTGCCAAAATTCCCAGTCCCGCTCAACTCTAACCCTAAGTATTGATGATAACATAAGATTATCTCGTTCATCGTGAAGTACACAAATTCCATTTAAATAATTTTAAAAAAAAATTTGAATTGAAGAACTATAAATTCATCGTAACAAAATTATAAATAAATGTGAGTGCAAAAATATTATCAAAACTGAAAAAAATGAGTAATAATTTTATACTGCATAATACCAGTCCACTAAAGAATAAACGGATGCATCCATCATACTGATAAAGAAAAAGTTAAGTCCAAATAATAAAAAATCAGTAACACGGAAGCCTCGATTAGTAAAACAAAAATATAATTGTTTTAAAATCCTTTTAAGAGTTACGAAAAAAACTATTGAACTTTATATTTAGGCAACTATTAAAGAAAAAACAATAATAGAAAAAAGGAAAATTTAAATCTAAATTCATTCAACAAATTATAAAATTTTTATTTTAATTAGTTAAAAAGAGAATTTTAATGAATAAATCTTAATAATGCCAGTTAAAACAATGTGCTTAGTGTAAAAGTTTACTTTAAATGCAAAATACAAAAAAAAATATATTTTATTTTTAATTTAAAAATGAAAGTAATATTATAATTTCAAAGAAAGAGAAAAGTGATAAATGTTATAATTTTTTAGCAAATAAAATTATAATTAACTTAATTTACCATCAAATTTTAACCATTTTATTGAAATTATCAATATTATTGGAGCATTCAAATAAGTGAAAACGTACAGAAAGACATGAACAGGGATTAAAAAAAGTTAAATATCAGAAAAAAAAATTTTAAATCGTAAATTTAAAAAATTAATAGAATAAATTAACGATATTCTTTGTGTATAAGAATGACAAAATAGTAAATAAAGCACTTTTTATAATTCAATTCATAAAAGTCAATATTTTTTAATGAAATTTTTACAGATGATAAGAATACCACAGAGGTGTAATACGCATGAATTATACAAAAAATAATAAAAAAAACCCAAAAAATTATTCAATAAATTGACGATCTATTTTTTGCTTTTAAATAAAATAAAAAAATCCCAAAATTATACATATTGTTTTGTTAATTTTTAATTTGAACAAATAATAAATTTAAGGTAAAATATTATTTTAGAAAATATACAAATATATCAGAAAAAAACTACTCAATTATTGAATTAATTAATTCAAAAATAAAATTGAATTCAATGCTGCAGCAGAAAAATGAAAGGGTTTAAAAGACTATTTAAATAAAATATAAATTAACAAAAATAATTATCTAAATTAATTGCAAAATCTTTTTAAATTTGGTCTCAAATCTTATATTTTTATTAAAAAAAATATTGTTAAGTAATTTACAAAGAAGAAATTTTTTTTTATTAATATTTTTGTCAATTTCACTATCAACAAAAAAAATAAATTTAAAAAAGTTATCTGTGGATGAGGAAGATGCCGCGACCCAAACAAATAAATGTTACTAGTAATAGTTTTAAAAATAATTATTGTTCGCTAATCGATATTAATGAAAGTAAATTAAATTTTTAAAAAATGCCTTATGTTGATTTTTTCAATTAATTTTTGATTTTATATTATTCTATGGAGACTGGATAACTTTTTCAACGAAAAGAGTTTAATTTTAATGTTTTCTTTTTTTTTTTTGTTTTTTTTCATCAAATAATTAACATTTGTATAAATGAAAGAATAATAATTTAAAAATAAATAAAAATAAAATCAACCAAAAATAATTTGATCATGTAAAATGCAATAATTTAGCCTTGTAATTTACATTATAGAAATGAGCAGCAAAGCAAACAGAGTTTCAAAGAGAGATTAAGACAGACAAAATAATCTAAACTGTAAAAAGATTAGGTAAATTGGTAATATCAAACGAAGCAACGCATCATGAAAATAAACCTTTAAAAAATAATTAAATTCTCAATTAATAAATATTATGAAAAAAAATAGTTGAAAAACTGAAAAATAAGGCATAAATAAACTATTCACAAATATTATAAAATTATTTTAAAAAGTCTATTTTTATTAGTCAAAGTGTAAACTAAATCATTTTTAAAAACTTAATCTAAATTTAATTTGCTTAAAAATAAGTGGATTTTGCTGAAAGTAAGCAGTATTAAAAAAATAATAACATTGCCCTTTATTTTGTGTAAACCAGTGAATTTAAATTTCATTTTTTGAATTAAGCTTCACTAGGAAAGATATTTTTTTGCTTAAATCTTTATATTTATTTAAAAATTTTCTTGTAGTGGAGTGCCATTATGATTCGAAACGAAGTAATATTTCTTATTGTTATTTTTTTATTATCTGTTTTTTTATTTTATTTATTCATACTTTGCTAAATTATTTCTTTGTTTTAATTTATTTTGCCTAAATTTATTATAAATCTCATTAATTGTAATATTTTTAAATTCCTTATTTTGATTTGTCAATTTAAATAAAATTTACTTGCTTAGTAATTTATAATTGTAATATGCTTCAAAGCTTTAAAAATAGATATCAAATTACTCGAATATGCACAAGAATAGGCCTTTTTCACTAACAAAAAAACAAAACTAAATTGGTTATTTCTTCCTTGAAATCTAATACTTTTGATAATTATTTGGTCGTATTTGTGTAGATTAAAAAAGCCAAATTTATATGTATTTCTATTTTAATAAGAATTTATTTCATTTATTTTTTTTGAATCTAACTTATGCTTATTGTTAGTATTAAATCATGTTCCATTAGACCAATGTTTGTCATATGAATTGTTCGAAAAAAATTTTGTATTCATCTATTTTTGATTTTTTAAAATAAATAAAAAATTTAAAATTCAACGATAGAATGACAAAAACATATTTTTAATTTCAGTTTTATTCCCATCTTTAAATTTTTTAGCATCATTTTTGTCTATTAGAAATGTTTAATTTAAAAATTCAAATTATAAAATTAGCCAATAGAATTATAATAAAAACTTTTTTGCCATGACTTTGTTAATAAAGATTTAATACATATTTATAAAAAAAACAAATATTGAGGTGTTTTCATATTACAAATACTAAAATGAAATAATTATTCATGAGAGTTAAGTTAAAAACCAAAAAGTCATAAAATTCAAATGTATAATAATTCAAAAAAGGCTTTTAGAATCGGAATATTAAAGGTTGTAAACCTTGCCTATAATATTTCTAATCTTGTGCCCTACTTCGTGTATACCCGTTCTGCTCATGTGAGTGTAAAAGACATTGCGCTAATAAGTTTTCATTTTAGCTATTTTTCTGCTTTTTTCATTTACTTAATCTCGCAAATTTGCGATATTTTTTGGAATTTAGAAAAAAGTTTATAATTAATAAAAAAAATTAGAAAAAGAAAAAAAAAGAATTCGTTTCTTTCAGAGGCTGCTTAAAGCTGAATTGAAGCAAAAAGAAACGATAGATGAGATTAACGAAATGAAAATGAAAGTTACAAAAATGGAACAGCAGGAGAACGGTAATGGAAATTACGATAAAAAACACAAAAAATTATTAGGAAATTTATACAAAAATGCAAAAAGTAAAAATTATTATTTTGACAAATTTAGGAAAATTAATTTATTATTTATTTGAATATTTAAGCTTTGATTGGACAAATTCAAAAGTTAGAGGAAGAACAAAAAAAGTGCTTAGACACAAATATGCTGAATTGGAAAAAGAATTGGCCAGCAAATACAGTAAAATTTTAAATAAATTGAAATTTTTTTAATCATTTTTAAATTTGATTTTGGTATGAAAGAATAACAGAAAACCATTTGCAATTTTTTATTTACAGCCTTAATGCTGAATTTAGTAACTAAAAAACTCAAGAGAGAGCTTTGGAATCAGCCAATTAGCACAAAATTGATTTCATAATAATCATTTTTCAGTTTGTATTGGGCAATTTGCTAAACATTTGGCCAAAATTGATGAAATGGAAACGCAAATAAATGAACTGAAGGAGATGCAAAAAGAAACAAAAAACTTTTCAGAGATTTTTTCAGAGTTTTATGATGAACAACTAACTTATTTCAAAAATTTTGTGAAAAAAATCGCTAAAAGTAATCAGTTGATAAATAATATATTAGTGAAGATTCAAAATTAGCGGTTAGTGTATTTTTGAGTCATTATTAGGATGGGAATTTATTTGAAGAAAAAATTTTTTTGATTTACGATTATTAATTTATTTTTTGAATATATTTAATTAAATAATAAACAAAATGATGATTTATAAGAAATATTTTATCCATCAAAATGCTTCTTTGCTAAATATCAACGACTATATACGATTTTTAACCTTCAGCTCCAAAGTACTTTTTGCGAAGCAAAAAATCTGTGAAATTCTAAAGCGCATTATGAAAAATGAAACTGCTAACATTTTAAAGTAAAAAAAAAAAATTGTGATTTCCTATTTATTATTTTAATTTACTTGTTTTTTAATTAAATAAATCATAAATTGCACAATCACAGAAAATTTAATTTGGTAATAAAATTTCTTTCAGTTTTTTTTAAGTTGCATCCTTTTTTGAACAAGCAAATAAATTAAAAACAAAAAGAGTCCAAGTATTTATCATTTATTATTCTTTCTATTTTCAATTCAAATGGGTATTTTTAATTGATTTGATAAGAAATTTTCAAAAATCTTAAAAGCGCAAAATATTTATAAAAAGTCAAAAATGCTTTCATGTTAATTTTGATCACATTGGTCCTTGGAAATGGCATTTTCTTTTTTAAATTATTTAAAATAAATTTTCCTTTTAATATTTTTTATAATGAAGGACTTTATTAGTGTCTTGACATTTATTTTAATAATTTTTCTTTTAATTGACTGATTTTAATAATGATAAATTTAAATAAAATGTAAGTTTTATTAAAAAAGGAATAATTTTAAAGTACAAATAGATTTAAACTAATCATATTTTCAAATAAATTCAATATGTTATCAAGTTATTTAGATTTTTAAATTGTTTTTTGATAAAGTAATTTATTTATTTAGTAGCGAATTATTTATTATCCCTCGTCTAGGTGCGGTTTTGATTCTTCTTGTTTTTTGCACGAAATATTTATTAACTTGTTTTCGTTTTTTGTACAATTTAATTTTTTTACAATTGCTTTTATATTGGTTAATTTTATTTGCCTATCGGCACCGCCGACCCTTCAAAAAGCTATCTTTTCTTAAAAAATTAGCCCAAAATCTCAAAATTTGGTATTTTTAGACAAATTCTGCTAACAAATAGCATTAAAATTACAAAAAAAATTTCCCAGCGGCGCTTATCAGCACCGCCGGCCCTAAAGTTATTGCTAGAGCTGACAATTAAGGCACCAAAAAGCGCAAAATGGCACTGATGAAAAAAGGCACAAAAATCCCGAAAAAGGCACGAAAAAAGGCATTTAAATTTTATATTAATGATTTTTAGGGAGCAAAACACGTAAAACTAATTCAAAAAACTAAATTTTGGGCGCTAGCGCGGCCGTTTGGGCGCTGGCGTTTGGGCACCAGCATTTTTTTCAACTATAACTTTCTATAAATTTTTCTATGTCATCCAAATCCAACATTTTTGGTAACATTCGAAATCTTAATATGTTTATAGGCCAGCGCCCAAACGGCCGCGCCCAAACGCGTGGGTCCCGAAAAAAAAAATGAATTTTGGCGAACAATTTTTGTGAAAATTTTTCAATTTATAAAGGTATATTCTCTGATTTTTTTAGATCATTTCTTAGGGGTGTAATTTTTCGGGAAAAACGTCAAAAAGGGCACCAAATCGCTAAAACTAATCTTTGTGGTTTTTTTAGAATCAATGAGCAAAAACATGTTTTTTGACTGCCTTTTCTATCATTTTCCAAACTTTAGTACACCATTCAATAGAGCTTCAATAGCTTTACATTTAGTTCAGAGGTGATCTTTAGCTTTTTCTGTTAATAAAAATGTTTTATTGCTTTTTTGGAAAAAATATTAAAATTAAAAAAAACCGAAACGATATACCGAAAATTTTTCTTCGGGTTTTTTCGGTTCGGTTTTTTTCGGTATTTAACCGAAAGCGTTCGACCGAGAATTTTTTGAGTTTTTTGGTTTTTTCGGTTTCGGTTTTTAACCGAAACCGTTCGACCGACCCTCTTGTCCGATCTCTAGTCTTAATTAGACTTTTTTGTAATTATAAATAATCTGTTTCACATGGTCACATTTACTATTGTCTCTCGCAGATTATTTCTTAAATATAAAATTTCATTGACGAATTTTTTTTATTATATATCATACATAGACATTATAAGATTATAACAATAATTTTAAAGATTTTCAATGAATAAAAAATTAACTTTAACATCCGTTAATATTAATCTTATTTTTAAATTATTATGCGTAAAAGATATAAATGATGAAGGGATCAAAATAAACGTATTCATTTACAACAACAATATGCATAAAAATAAAACGTATATCCAGACTTTTTGAATATTTCAAAAATTAAATAATATTTATAACAATTTTGCTATAATTTTTAAATGAATTTGATTTATTAATGCACTTTTTCTGTATTTGATTAAAAAATTTAAAAAATATTTTATTTCAATAATTTCCAAAATTTGAATAGAATTAGCACATAAAACAAAAACTCGATAATTTGCAAATAAAAAGAAAATATTTATGTCCCATAATTTAATTCAATAGATTTTTATTTTTAATTATAATATAAATTTATAAATTTTGCTATTTTAATATATTTTCTTTACTTTCTCTTATCTTTTTCATTTTCTAATAATATAATAATAATATTCGAAAATGGAAAGGATTAATAATATTGTTAAATTTATTTGGATTTAACTATTATTATATAATTTTTTGAAATTTATCTCCTATTTTTAGTAACTATAATGTCTTTAGTGTCTGAATTAATGTTTTTTCATTTTTATTTGAAAATTTTTTTGATAATAAAAAATTTTCAAACGAAAAAATAAATTGTTAATTTCATGAGTGCTCGAATATAGAGCTTTATACGCTTTAAATTGAATAAAAATTATTTAGCGGCTGACCCGCCAGCTTTTTATTAAAACTGAGAAAATTCATGGATTTAATTTTATTATTATTGAATAATTTTGGTTGATTAAAACCAATAATTAACTCGTTAAAATCCATTGTTTGTTTATATTACATATATAATTTGACATATTAAGTTGTAGTTTTCTATTTAAATATTAATCTATAACAAATTAATCAAAAATCTATATAATTTAATTAAATTTTCAAAGTTATTTTTATTGATACAGATTAATTATTCATTTTAAAATAATAAATTGACGCATAGAAGCACTGATTCCAATCTCTTTCATAGAATCATCTTCTAGTTAAATTGCAAGTTTAAATTAAAAGTTTAAATTTAGTTATTGAATTTAAATAAATGATTATTTTATTTATTTTTATAATTTGTTCAAGCAAAAAATATGTTTTAATAATTCTATTGGTTATTATTTATTTAATTATATTTAACCTTTTCCATGATGATTTATTGCGGCCCGATGTTCATTATCGTATGTTCCGAACTCTTTAGTTAAATTGATTATTATTTGGTGATGATTTCTATTTTTAATTAATTATATATTATTTTTTTATGATAAATAATATGTATTTTACTTTTGCTGTAATACATTTTTTAAATATCACGAGAAAATAAAATAATTAATATTTGTTTCTATTTTTATTTTCGCAATCTCGGTGCTTACAGTTCCGCATCTTTCGCTTCAAGAATATTTTAATATTAAAAATAATTTAAGTTTAATTCATTTTTTCTTATCATACGAAAGATTTCTCATTTTTTAATTTAGCATTTATAAAATAATTTTTAACTATGTACAATACAGATTTAATATGTTATTGTTTTTTTGATAAAAATTATAGTTCATTCCGTTTAGTAAATCATATTGAAAAAAATAAATATTTTAAAATTAAAAAAAAACAAATAAATAAAATTGCTTTTTATTAATTTAAGTGCTTCAGCATTTATTTAGTGTTCTCATCGGTTCTCAACGCAAGAATGTCGAGTCGTGAACAACGTTTTGTTCTTTTGTGATAAATTGCTTATTAAATTGATTTTAATAAAAAAAAATAAATTATAAACTCTTTAAATTCATTGTAAGTAACAATTTACTGGATAATTATTCATTACTCATCAATTATAAATAGAATTTTATAATAAAAAGTAATTAGACATCTCTTTATTAATATTTTAATCAAAAAGCTTTCCTTTCTAAATTAGTGAATATCATATTTAAAATTTAGCAATGCTTATTTTATAAAATATAATCGCTTATTTTGGAAAATTTTTATTAAAAGATAAATTTATTTTTATTAAATTTTTTTAATTATTAATTTTTATTAGTTTTATTTTTGCATTACCCAATTTCAGAAAGATTTAGCTCTTTTTTAGTTGTATTTCAATGCTTCAGTTTGACATGAATTTTTTTTTATTTCTGAAAGTACAATTTTATATATGAATTTTACAAAAATGCATTAAAAAAAGTTTATACAAGCTTATTTAATTTTTATAATTTTTTTATATATGAGAAAGTTTATTAATGTTTATATTAAAGAAATAAAATAAAATTAATTATTAGGATTTTATTAAGAGTTTTTTAAATTGTTTTTGAAAAATAATTAACTTTAAGATTTTGCAAATTTTCTTTATATTATTTTAATTTATTAAAATAAATGTTTTATTTACCTAAACCTCAAACTATTTTTCATACTAAATAAAAGAAAAGGTGTTTTGCCTTTATCATGGATAACGTATAAATTTTTGGTAATTTATCGAAATTATTATTTTTTTAAAAATTGAATATTTGCAATATATTTAGGTTTTATGGAATTTAAAAAATTAAAAAAAGACAAAGCACATAAAATTTTTGAAAAAATACATTTATAAAATATATTGCACAAATTTCCATTATGAAAACGAATTTGTAATTAAATATAAAAAATGGCATGTTCAAAAAATAGAATTTTAATATTCCAAAATTATCTTTTAAAATTTTAATTATTTATTTATATTAAATTATTTTATTTTATTCATTTTTTGATTTAGTATTTTTTTTTAAAAATAAAGAAGCTTTTTTACTTAAGCTATATTGGATATTTCTGTTACATTCAATTGATTAATTAGATTTATTAAAAATGCTTTAGATTATTAACATTAATTATATAAATTTGGGCATTGATTTATTAATAAATTTAATTCATTACATTTTAATTTTTGTTTTATGCAATAAATAAATAATTTGAAAAATTAATTTTTTTAAACTATGTTAAAAAAAATTTATGTTATTTTATAATTATTTTATTCTTTTTATGTAATAAAAAAACAGAAAAAGGGAATAAGACACAAAGAAGTAAAATTATAGACAATTCGGCATTCACTTAAAAATTAAAACAAAATAAATTTCATTTTTTCTATTTAAAATTTAAAATCTTATTTAAATTTAAAATTATATTTATAAATAATATAAATTAGTTTTTTAGTTCCAAATAATTTTTTAATTTTAATTTTTCTTATTAATTTTAAATAAAATGAATGAATGATAAATTTTATTCTGCATTTATAAGTCAAATTATTACAAAAGCTCGTAAAATATCCCAACTTTAGTATATTTGTTTCTCATAAACAATTTTGTTAATAAAATTTTTACGAATAAAAAAATTAATCTTTTTGGAATATTTTTTAAATTTCTCTTCAAATATACTAACTATTTTATGCAATAAAAACATTTTGAATTGTTTTAAATCTTTTGTAAATCTTTAAATCGCGTCTAGTTTTTGGTAATTTTAATTTTAAATTAAAATATGGCAATACTTTTATTTAAAAAAATAATAAATTCAACGAATTAATGCCTTTTAATATAGTCCGATAGATTAATAATGTAAAAATATTTAATTTTATACGAATTAAATTTGTTTTTTGTTTTTCTAAAATTAAAAATTTAAAAATGGTATTTTTTGAGGCTCCTACATTGACTTTTATTATGCTTTTTTCACGTTTTTTTTACATATTTTATTTTTTACAATTTTTGATATATATTTCTCAATTTTCCAATATTTTTGAGGACATATTGTTAAAAAAAATAATTTCCAAAATATATACAAATTTTAAATTAAATTTAAATATATTTTTAAACTTTTTGCTTCCATGCTTTTTGGTGCTTTCCTGCTATCAAAAATATAATTTTTCAAATTTTTCATTGTAAGCTTTTCAATTAGATTTTTAATAATGATTTATTTAGTCTTAATATATCGTCAAATAAATTATATTTGAAATTTTTCATATAA
Organism: Heterodera schachtii; assembly: GCA_023374025.1. Classification (NCBI taxonomy): domain Eukaryota; kingdom Metazoa; phylum Nematoda; class Chromadorea; order Rhabditida; family Heteroderidae; genus Heterodera; species Heterodera schachtii. The sequence goes on from SIJG01000049.1 coordinate 693,801, forward strand.
AATATCTTTTTCTAATAGCAAATTTTCAGTTTAATTTAAATTAACAAAATTAAAGATTATTTATTCATTAATAATAAATATCTTTTTAAAAAACATGAAACTTAACTGATTAATTAGCACGGAATCAATTAACAAAAAAATTCAATTTAATTTTAAGGTAACAACAGCCTAGGTATTGATTTTTTTATTAATAAATGACGGAACAAATAATAAAATCATACATTATAGAAAATTATTTATGAAAGATTTGCATGAAAAGGAAAAAATTAAATTTAACAAGATATATTTTATTGTTTATTTTATGATTCAATTGGGTTCATAAATCTAAAAAAGCCATGATTAATTATATGCTTTTGGGTATTCAAAAATATTTATATAGAAATAATTTTCAATACGGAAAAAAAATATTTATGTTGTTCGTTTAAGCGCAGATCATTAATAATATTATTTTTTTCATTAATTTCTTAGAGATTTATGTAAAAATTATTTTCATAACTTTATTAATTCATTTAAATAATTCATTGTTATATTCACTGTATTTTCTTTTTGCATAATATTTTTATAATTTATTTATGTTTTAATTTTCAAATTAACTTTTTTGTTAAAAAATCAAATTGGAGAAAGATTGAATGATCTTTTATAAGTATTTAATCGTCTTACAATTAAATATATTTTTTGAAATACAAAATGAATAATGAATTAACAATTTAAAGTAAATTTATTAAAACAAAGCTTTTTAATTATAATTATAATTCCGTCTAAAATTTAAATTTGACTAATATTTTATAGATATGTTTTTTAATAGTAATGTTGGGATTAGATTATCTACTAATTTTAATTTTTTATATATTTCTTTGATTTTTTTTTTGGTTTGTAAAAATTTGCTAAACATTTATAATCCTTTCCTTCGGAATTTTGTTTATACATTTATTTTTGTCAGTTAAAATTTTATTTTATTTAATATTTTATAAATGTTAGTTATTCAATTTAAATTTTTAATTAATATTGTTCGTTATTTAGTATATTTTTCCTTGTCATTAGTATTTTACTTTAAATTTTTCATTTAACCAAATATTTTTAAAGAATCTAAAATGTATGAAATTATGTAAAAAATAAAAAAGATTTTAATAACCAATCTAATTAATAGAATGAAATAAAAACGCTATAAATAAAATTATCAAATGTTAAACCAATTGGTCCAATTCACCCATTCGAAGACGGAAATGGGAGTTTGGTCGTGAATTGAAAAAAGAAAAGTTAATGAGAAAAATAAATAAAAATCTTATATAATAAAGTTGAGTGTTTGTATGTATGTATGTATCTGCCATCGTTTGAATTGGCGTGGCGTTTTGTTATTGTTTTGCGTTAAAAAATGGTTTGAAAAATGAAGTGTTTGTTTTTTGCGTTAAAAAATGATTTGAAAAATGAAATGTTTGTTTTGCCTTTTTTTCATTTTGGTTTTGCTTATGCTTTTGCAAAAAGAACTCAAAAATGTAATTTATTTGCTTTTGATTTGTTTTTTGTGTTTTATTTTTTGTTGTTTATAAGAAAATTGGTTGTTTTTATGTAAAGAAAAAAACATTTGTCTTTTTGTATCTGTCTATTTTAGAATTTACTTTTCTTAATATTATCTCAAATTTTGTTTGTTGTTTTGATTTTGTATTGTTTGCATGAAACAAAATATGCTTTGCTTTTTGTTTATTTGTTATTTAGCGAAATTGTATTGGTTTTAAAATTAGTATTAATGTTCTGCCGATTCGGAATTATTTTTAAAACTCGGCAGTGTCTGCCGGTCGGCCATTCAGCAATTTGTATTTTTGAAGCTGTTCTGCAATCAAAGTTACGGTCGGTCACTGTCGGACATTCAACTTGCTCTAACTGAGTTTGTGTTATGTCAGGTTGCCGAATTGTTTATTGTTGTATTGTTTTGAGATGACAATATTATGCTTCTAATCCATGGGACACAGAAGTGAAATTTGTGAAAGTTTTTAAAAAAGTATTATTTTGAGATGACATTATTGTGCCTCTAATCCATGGGACACAGAAGTGAAATGTGTCAGTTTTTTAAAAAGTATTGTTTTGAGATGACAATATTATGCCTCTGATCCATGGTACACAGAAGTGAAATTTGTTACTGTTTTTTAAAATGTATTCTTTTGAGATGACATTATTGTGCTTCTAATCCATGGGACACAGAAGTGAAATTTGTGAAAGTTTTTAAAAAAAGTATATTTTGAGATGACATGAGGAAAATGCTAAATGTAAGAAATTTACAAGAGAAAAATGCGAGGCCGCGAAGCGGCCGAGTGAGTACCTTTGGCGCAAAAAATTGGTAAGGGGGCCGAAGGCCCCCGTACGAGGCCGCGAAGCGGCCGAGTGAGTACCGTCGGTGCAAAAAATTGGTGAGGGGGGCCGAAGGCCCCAGTACGAGGCCGCGAAGCGGCCGAGTGAGTATCTTTGGCGTAGAAAATTGGTAAGGGGGGCCGAAGGCCCCCGTACGAGGCCGCGAAGCGGCCGAGTGAGTAACTTTGGCGCAAAAAATTGGTGAGGGGGGCCGAAGGCCCCCGTACGAGGCCGCGAAGCGGCCGAGTGAGTACCGTTGGTGCAAAAAATTGGTGAGGGGGGCCGAAGGCCCCCGTACGAGGCCGCGAAGCGGCCGAGTGAGTACCTTTGGCGCAGAAAATTGGTAAGGGGGGCCGAAGGCCCCCGTACGAGGCCGCGAAGCGGCCGAGTGAGTAACTTTGGCGCAAATATTGGTGAGGGGGGCCGAAGGCCCCCGTACGAGGCCGCGAAGCGGCCGAGTGAGTAACTTTGACGCACGAAATTGGTAAGGGGGGCCGAAGGCCCCCGTACGAGGCCGCGAAGCGGCCGAGTGAATAACTTTGGCGCAAAAAATTGGTGAGGGGGGCCGAAGGCCCCCGTACGAAGCCGCGAAGCGGCCGAGTGAGTAACTTTTGCTCAAAAAATTGGTGAGGGGGGCCGAAGGCACCCGTACGAGGCCGCGAAGCGGCCGAGTGAGTACCTTTGGCGTAGAAAATTGGTAAGGGGGGCCGAAGGCCCCCGTACGAAGCCGCGAAGCGGCCGAGTGAGTAACTTTTGCTCAAAAAATTGGTGAGGGGGGCCGAAGGCACCCGTACGAGGCCGCGAAGCGGCCGAGTGAGTACCTTTGGCGTAGAAAATTGGTAAGGGGGGCCGAAGGCCCCCGTACGAGGCCGCGAAGCGGCCGAGTGAGTAACTTTGGCGCAAAAAATTGGTGAGGGGGGCCGAAGGCCCCCGTACGAGGCCGCGAAGCGGCCGAGTGAGTACCTTTGGCGCAGAAAATGAAGTAATGGGAGAAGGGTGAGGGGGGGGGGGGGAGGGGCGGGGGTTGGGGTCGCGTGCCCCGCACGAGGCAGCCGGCCGAGCCTTCCCCAACGGTTCAACATCCCAAGGCACATAAAAAATTAAAAATGCTGAAGAATTTGCTGAGGTTGAGTCCCAATGATTCGAATGCCGGAGAATTGAGTCCCAGTGATTGGAATGCTGGGGGGTTGTGTCCAGGTGATAGAATGCTGAAGAATTGTTGAGGTTAAGTCCCAGTGATTGGCATGCCGGAACTTTTTAAACAAGTGGACGACTTTTTTTGTTTATAAAAAAACGTTTTTTTGCGGCGCGGTTTATTAAAAAAAAACTTTTAGGGGACAGGGGGGTCCGGCTGTGCCGATAGGCGCCGCCGGAAAATTTTTTTTTGTAATTTTAATGCTGTTTGTAAGCAGATTTTGTCTAAAAAATAACCAAATTTTGAGATTTTGGCTAATTTTTTTGGAAAAAATAAGATTTTTTGGAGGCCGGCGGTGCCGATAGGCGCCGCCGGGGAAAATTTTAAGAATTTTTAATGAATTTTGTTAAGAAAATAGCCAAAATTTTCATTAATTTCCCTCTTTTCACCTTCGGCGGCGACTTCCCCCCCCCCCCCCCCCCCCCACCTCTTTTACACCGGCCCCCCCTCGGTGCGAAATGGTTCGACATTTTGGGCCCTTTGCGGGCGAAATGGGGGGGGGGGGGGGTTCGACCCCCCCCCTTTTTCATGTATGTGCCGGAAGGTTGAATTCAGGTGATTGGAATGCCGAAGGATTGCTGAGTTTGAGTCCCAGTAATTGGAATGCCGAGGGTGTTTAAGAAATGACAATAAACAAGAAGAGACAAGGAAAATGCTAAGAATGTTGTGCCATAAGAAAATCCAAGAGAAAAGTGCGAGGCCGCGAAGCGGCCGAGCCATAGTCTATTTTATCATTCATAATTCTACATTAAAACCGTACTGCCTAGCGGTTGTGATGCGCCGAAGGCGCATTCAACAAAGAAGTAATTTATAAAACAAAACCAAAAATATTTAAAATAAAATGCATCGCAACGAAATTATAAAAAAAACCGAAGCAAAATTTAATGTGCACCAAACATAAATAAAACAAAAATTAAAATATTTTTTGACAAAATTTATTATTTCCAAACAAAACATTTAAAAATACAATATAAACAGGAAAAGCTTACACCCAATTTTACTAAGTAATTAAAAAATGCAAAACCAAAATTAAAATTGCTCAAAGAATTTCTAATATTAATTTCCAATAGGCACCAAAAAATTGAAAAAATGGCATGAAAAGGCACAAAAATACCGAAAGAGGCATGAAAAAAAAGCATTAAATTTTTTATTAAGGAAGGCATTTTTATTTCCATTATGTTTTACGAAATTATCAATTAAATATATAATTATTTGTGTATTTTTATTAAATGTATAAATCTTATCCAATTTTCTATAAGCTTTCGATACTGTAACGAAAAGAGATGCTGAGTTCTGATCAATCACATACATTTCAATAATTCCCGATAAATTAACAACTATATTAAAATGGTATGCATATTTTTAACAAATTGTAGCTCTTTTCGCCAACCCTGTTAAGAGAAATCTTAATTTCACTAATAGTTTCTCAATTTTCTTCTATAACAGATTATCTCTACATTGTGAGTTTTTCAATTTCTATGAACTTTATTAAGTAATAATAAAAATCAAACACTTTTCTATGATTACAAGCGTTTCAAAAATCAAAGGCATTTTTATTTCCATTATGTTTTACGAAATTATCAATTAAATATATAATTATTTGTGTATTTTTATTAAATGTATAAATCTTATCCAATTTTCTATAAGCTTTCGATACTGTAACGAAAAGAGATGCTGAGTTCTGATCAATCACATACATTTCAATAATTCCCGATAAATTAACAACTATATTAAAATGGTATGCATATTTTTAACAAATTGTAGCTCTTTTCGCCAACCCTGTTAAGAGGAACCTTAATTTCACTAATAGTTTCTCAATTTTCTTCTATAACAGATTATCTCTACATTTTGAGTTTTTCAATTTCTATGAACTTTATTAAGTAATAATAAAAATCAAACACTTTTCTATGATTACAAGCGTTTCAAAAATCAAAGGCATTTTTATTTCCATTATGTTTTAGGAAATTATCAATTAAATATATAATTATTTGTGTATTTTTATTAAATGTATAAATCTTATCCAATTTTCTATAAGCTTTCGATAGTGTAACGAAAAGAGATGCTGAGTTCTGATCAATCACATACATTTCAATATTTCCCGATAAATTAACAACTATATTAAAATGGTATGCATATTTTTAACAAATTGTAGCTCTTTTCGCCAACCCTGTTAAGAGAAATCTTAATTTCACTAATAGTTTATCAATTTTCTTCTATAACAGATTATCTCTACATTGTGAGTTTTTCAATTTCTATGAACTTTATTAAGTAATAATAAAAATCAAACACTTTTCTATGATTACAAGCGTTTCAAAAATCAAAGGCATTTTTATTTTCATTATATTTTAGGAAATTATCAATTAAATATATAATTATTTGTGTATTTTTATTAAATGTATAAATCTTATCCAATTTTCTATAAGCTTTCGATAGTGTAACGAAAAGAGATGCTGAGTTCTGATCAATCACATACATTTCAATATTTCCCGATAAATTAACAACTATATTAAAATGGTATGCATATTTTTAACAAATTGTAGCTCTTTTCGCCAACCCTGTTAAGAGAAATCTTAATTTCACTAATAGTTTCTCAATTTTCTTCTATAACAGATTATCTCTACATTGTGAGTTTTTCAATTTCTATGAACTTTATTAAGTAATAATAAAAATCAAACACTTTTCTATGATTACAAGCGTTTCAAAAATCAAAGGCATTTTTATTTTCATTATATTTTAGGAAATTATCAATTAAATATATAATTATTTGTGTATTTTTATTAAATGTATAAATCTTATCCAATTTTCTATAAGCTTTCGATAGTGTAACGAAAAGAGATGCTGAGTTCTGATCAATCACATACATTTCAATATTTCCCGATAAATTAACAACTATATTAAAATGGTATGCATATTTTTAACAAATTGTAGCTCTTTTCGCCAACCCTGTTAAGAGAAATCTTAATTTCACTAATAGTTTATCAATTTTCTTCTATAACAGATTATCTCTACATTGTGAGTTTTTCAATTTCTATGAACTTTATTAAGTAATAATAAAAATCAAACACTTTTCTATGATTACAAGCGTTTCAAAAATCAAAGGCATTTTTATTTTTCAAGTGTTTGTGATAATTATTTATTCTTTTATTTTTTTTTCGTTAAATTCGTGGCTTATTTTTTTATCAGTTGAATGTTTAATAATGAATTTATTGTTTCATTTTTTACTAAATTAAATGCTTCTTTCATTTTTTAATATTCTCTTGATATCGGCCAGCATTTTTACGGTATTTTTGAGAAGATGATTTTTTTATTTTAATAAAAAAAAAATAAATAAATTTTTAATATAATTATTCATATTTATTTTGTCGGAAAAAAATTTGCATATTGTTTTTATTAAGGTCTTTTTAATTAAATTTTTATTTATTATTTCATACATGATTTATTTATGTGGTTATATTCTTTTGCTCTTGACAAGAATTTTTTTGCAGTTTTTGAGAAGGTTTAAATTTTTAAAATAATTATACAGTAATTATTCCCAATCTTTATTATGACAGTGCTTATTTTCATTATTTCTTCATCTTTAATTTTTGTAATGGTTTTTACTTTTCATTAAAATCATTAAATTTTCTAAATTATTGCATTTTTAAATAAATTTCTTGATTTCTTGTTCCTTTTATTTATTTATATTTTGTTTTAAATTGTCTATTATTATTCTAAAATTGCTTTTGAAAAACAATTTTTGGGATTCGATTATCAACAGATTTCACTATATATTATTAAATCTAAAATAAAATAGTATTTATATTTTTCTATATATCATGTCCAGATGCATCGGAATTTACATTGATATTTGTAAAATTTTTATTATTTATGTATATTTTATTATATAATTATTTTTATAAGGAAATAAAATAAAAAATGATTCAAATAGCTAATTTCATATTTATATTTATGGAAAAAAATTTGAATATTGTTTTTATTAAGGTCTTTTTAATTACATTTTTTATTTATTGTTTCGTACATGATTTATTTATGTGGTTATATTTTAATGATAATTATCTTATATTACCAAATTTAATATTTTGACAAAAAGTACTTAAAATATAAATTATTTTTTTTAATTATTTTAAAAAGTAAATATATTTAAAAATTATATTCGATAATAAATGCATTTTTATTATGGGAATTTGGGCAAAAATACTTTTCAACATATTTTTTGATTTTTTGCATTAATTTATTTTTGTCTCATTTTCCTGAATATTAGTTATTCAATATAAATTAGCGGCGATTGAAATTATTGTGAATTTTATTCCGTCAGAGTATAGAATATATTGTATTAGAACATATAGCTATAATGACTGTTATCTATTGATTAGTTATTTAAAAAAACTTAAGAAAAATTATATAAAAAATTTTTGAAAAGAATTATAAATATTAGCCTGTTAATTCCTAAAAATATAATTCCAAAAATAATACAATTTTAAACCAAATAAATTATTTTTTGGAGAAATAAATAAAATGTATAATATTAATATTTCTATTTTATAAGAAAATTGAAAAATATATAACTACTCTTCTATTCATTCTAGATATTTAAAAAATATTTTGGAAGTTAATTAAACAAATCAAAAAAGATAACAAATAATATTATGATTTAATTACTAGTAAATAAACAATTATATATTTATTTATTTGTTTATAAAGCTTTTTTCTCAAAATAGGATAAAGAACATGCCTTAACATTGCTTGAAATTTTTTTTATTAAATTACCAATAAATTTTTTTCTTGTTTTAAAATACTTTATTAACATGATTTCATCTCATTCTTTTTGGCTGCATATTTTAAATAATTATAAACAACCAAATTTTTAATAAATATTATTTAACTCATAAATGAAAACAAAACTATTTATATGACTAATTTATTGTAATATAATCCTGTGAATTTTTTGTTAATAATTTTTGAATTAAATGCAATTATTTTCATATAGATTTTTGTTATTTAATTATTTTTGATTTAGTTTTTTTTGATTATTTTGAAAAAAAAATAATTCAATCTCGTAAAAAATATAATGTATGAAAATTTAGTTTCTATTTTATTAATTTATATTTTAACATTACAGATATTAAATTAAAAAATTTCAATATATGTTTTTAAATATACATTTTTATTAATAAAAAAATAATATTTATTTGTGGAAAGTGCTTCAAAATACAAAAATTTTTTAAATAAAGTTTATAGAATCTCATTATTAACAATCCCAATTCGAACAAAAGTCGAAATTTAAAGTTATGAATTGCTTTAAAATAAGAAAATAAATACTTAATAATAATTTTATATTTTCATTTATAAAAAATTACAAAAAAAAATAAATTCATTCATACTCATTATTTTTTTCTTAATTAAAATAACTACGACATAATATTAAATACTATACAATTGCTTCTAACTTCCTATTTTTCCCATTTAAGGTTGTATTTTAGTTTTTGATTAGTTAAATTCACAATTAATTCGTTTTCACATTAAAAAAAATATTTTATTGTATTTAAATTAATTAAATAATAAAATGTAAAATGATTTATTTAAAACTGATAAATCAGATTTTTTCGTTGTATTTATCTATTGAATTATTATAAATTAAAATGATTAAATGTATTCAAATATTTTTGTCATTATTATTATAATGCCATTTTATAATTTTTGGTAAAAAAGAATTTTTAAGTGATTTTATTTATTTCAGAGTTTAATTTTGGTATAATCATAATTGACTGCGAAGTAGTCGAAAAAACCAGCAATTTGGGCCGGTTTCTTAATAATTTGATTCTTTTTAAACTTGGGTATTTCTTATTTTTATTCGTTGATTCATCATTTTTATTGATTAGGTATATTAATAATTAAATTATAATTTTTTTTGTTTAAAATAGAAACCAGTAAAAAATTAAATTCGAGTTTATTTGGAAAGCTTTTATTTTGTATATTTATGTCATCAAAAAACAACAAAAAAAAATGAATTAAAATTTATTAAATGTAACACACAATTAATTATTATTTTTACAAGAATTTCAAGAAAATGTATTCTTTCTAAATTATATTATTTTTAATTTTTATTGTACCGACAAATTTATTTAGTTTAAAACGAAAACGTCGAATGTATTTCGAACAAAAATTATATTCGTAGTTTTTGTTAAAATAAAAATAAATGAAAATATCTTATAAAATAGTCATGATAAATTTAAATATGATAATTTCATAATTAATTAATGAAAAAAGACTTAAAAGAAATTCAAAGAAAAACAAATTTATAATTTAAAATTTATAGTTGGAAAAGAGTCGATTTTAAATTAAATAACAAATATATTTTTTTATTTCAATAAATTAGATCAATTTAATAAAAGCAGCCAATTGAACTTTAATTTTTTTCTAAATTTTTCTTTATTATTATCAATCATTAAAATATTAAATTATAAACAATTGTTTGTTTTTAATGAAATATTTAGCCTATTTAATATTAAAATATGATATTTTTAGCATTCTTTCATCATTTGACTTTTTTAAACTTTAGACAAAAGAATTTTAGGTACTTTTCGATTTTGTATACACATCACAAAATTAAAATAAAGTACAAATGATGCATGGACTTTTGATGGGACAAAAGGAATTATTAGCCCTAAAATGGCAAAACAACCCTCTATTTTGTCTTGTGACAAATTATTTCTTCAAAAAATATGCATTCACTGATATTTTTAAAAATTTTGAGATGTGCACACAAAACCGAAAAGTACCTAATTTTAAAACAAAAAAACAACTTTATCAGATGAAATATAAATTTTTATGGTATTTGAAATTATTACTTTTTTCTTCAAAATTATTTTGATTGAAAAAGAATTGGAAATACTTTTTATCACAAACTTATTTAATGTTGTAGTAATTGTAAAATTAAATTGATTGATAAAAAGCACAAATTAAAAAGAATCATTGCCAAATTTTAGTTATATCTTCTATGAAGCACATAGAATATTTTATATTAATGGAATAAAATGTTAATAATAAATAATTTAATACATTATAAATTTATCAAAAATTATAGAAAGAAAAATAGCAGGAAAAAACATTTACTTTTTATATATTATTAAGTACCAGGTGTTTTCGACAGTGATTGATTTCAACAGTGATTGGTTTCGAAAGGTATTGATTTCGACAGTAATTTTTTTCTATAAATTTATAGTACATATAATTAAAGTAATATACAATTAGCATACATAATTTATAATTGAAGTAAATAATAATAGGAATATATAAGATTCTCGAATCGTTTGGGGAAATCTATTAACTAATGAATTTTGATAATTTTGAATTTTCGACCGTTTGTCCGGGTCCGATACTCACCACTGTCGAAAACTAACAGCACCTATTATTATACTTCTCATTTTTTAAAAGATTATTTATTTATTTTTTTTTTCAAATATTAGATTTTTCGTACCAGGTGTTTTCGACAGTGATTGATTTCGACAGTATTTTTTAATTAATTTTCTATATACTTTATTGTTACAACTTGCATATACAAAACTTATAATTGAAATAAGTAATAAAAAGATTTGTATATGATTTAGTCGAAATTTTTGAAGTTTTTTTTTTAATAAAATCATTTCCAGGGCTTGAAAATCTTTTTATTTTTTGTAAGGCTAATAGAAAACGATAGCTTCGTTGTGAAATGGACTTGAAAGTGAATAAAATCAAATTATAAAAACAAATAATCTTTCATCTTTATTTATTAAAAAAATAATTCATAATCTTTTTAAAATTTTTAAAGTTTATGAGAACAAGCAAAATAAATTTAAAAAAAACTAGTTTATCTATATATTTTTTATTATTATTATTTTTTCAAATAATTACTTTTAAAATTTTATTTTTGTTTTTTGTAATTAGCTTTCTCGTTTTTTTTCATTGGAATTTATAAATCAAAAATAAATGAAAATTATCGTATTTTTGTTAAAATAATAATTTCTGTTTTTTTTTATTGCATTTCTAATGCGAAGATAAGGATAATAAAATAATCTACAAAATAAAATTTGCATTGTAGAAAAATGAAAAAGAACATTTAATTTTAAAAAATTTATGTAAAAAATTTTAATATAAATTTTCTTTCTTTAATATTATACTTTTTATTTTATGTTTTTGTTATAAATATCTTTTTTATTTTGTTGGTTAATTGCTTTTTACTCTCATGCTGTAAAACCTTCTTTGACTGTTTTTGTGGGGGCAGTGACAAATAATTAATTTGACCAATTATTGACATTTAACATTTTGTAGGTTTAACATAATTATAATTTGTGTCAATTATTAAATTGTGATAAATCTATTAAGCCTTTTATTGTTACATATTAGATTAATTATGTGCACATAAACAATAATTTTCTATGAATAAATTGAATAGTCATAAAAATAAAAATTAAAGAAATAAAATAAAATAATTAAATTATAATATAGAATAATTTTTTTTTATTAAAAAAGAATATGTTTTAATTATTTGTTTTTATAATAGTAATATTGTAGTTGTTTAATAAATGGTTTTAATAATTGACCTATTTAAATGACTCTAATTACAAAAAACCTATAATAATTGGATGTGTATTATTTTTCCATCTGTTCAATATTTTATTAGTCATTTATAATTAAATATTCTTTTATTTCATAATTCTGTTAATTTAAGTCATTATATCTTTGGTATTTTTTATTTAGGATTATTTTGTTTTGGTATTTTCCAACAATTTATGCTTATTTCATTTTAAGTGCATTGCCAAAGATAAAAAAGGAAACTTTACAAGAAAATTTACATTAAAAATTAATTGTTTGGTGATTTAATTTATTGAAATAATTATTGTATTAAAAAAACATAGAAGAATAAAGGAAGTATAATAAAATTTAACCAAACATCTTTTATTATTTTAAATAAAAGATAATTTTGAAATTTATATATAAAGTATTTATTATTCTTCGCTTTTTGATGCTTTTTATTTCATAAATTTTTATTTAGAACTGAATAAAAAATATATAAAATTCAATGTTATTATAAACCTATATGTTGGATAAGGGACACACCAATTATTGATTATCTTTTCCCTTTCTCTCTCTCTCTCATTGTCTCTCGCCCCGCCCCTTGACCAGTCCATAAATATGTCTCCCTTTCCCCCACTCGGGGCATTCTCCCATTCATTCCACCAATTCATTATTTTATTTATTATTTATTCCTGCTGTCCTCCTCCATATTTATTTGTTAAATAAATTATTTATTTATTTATTTAACAACATTGGTTTTGGTCGAAGACCAAACATTTTTATTGTTGTAGTGAATACACAACAATTTGGCGCAGTCAGCAAAGGACCTGCTCTACATCTTCGGGTGAGAAAAGGCATCAATTTTGTTTTCAGGACAAAAAGCCGAGACGGCAAACAATTTCACCGAAAAGCCGGATTGGCTGTGAATTGTTTTAAAAGCCGGGACGGCAAAGCACATTCTTCAAAAAGCAGTCAAAACTGATTTTGGAGGCTGTTTTGAAGGCATCAGCGGAACAAAGCAACAGTTCTGCTGCATTAGCGACATCAATCGATGCTCGCCTTTCAGCATTTGAGTATGACCCTGAGTTAGGGCATACATTCGACGTTTGGCTAAAGCGCTACGGGCAAATCATCGCCCAGGACGGACACGCACTCAGCGACCAGTCCAAAGTGCAGCTATTGATTGGCAAATTGGGCGAAGCGGAGTACAAAAGGTACATCGACAGCATCGCACCAAAGTCGCAAAACGACTTCAACTGGGACGAGACGACCGCAAAATTGAAACATTTGTTCGGAGAAACCCGATCATTGTTTCTCCGTCGTTTTGATTGCTTCCAAATTCGTCAAGAAGCGCAACAGGACGTTCCAAGTTTGATTGCACAAATCAACTCGTCCTGCGAAAACGCAGATCTTTCGCTGAGCAAAGAGGAGCTCAAATGCATGATTCTCATCATTGCATTGCGCGACGAATTCACCGATCTGAGGCAAAAATGCCTTCAGCGCCTGGAAGACAGTCGAACGGGCGGACGGTCAACCTCACTGCAAGAGCTAGGAGAAGAGTGCCGCAAATACCAAATCCTAAAGGAAAGCGCGCTCTCCCTCGGATCAAATCCCTGCAGCACCAGTGCCATCCGAGCCAAATCGCAGCAAATTCGGGACAAGCAGAAGCCCAAAATGAAGCCACAGCAAAGCCAGAAAGGACATTTCCAGCCGAATAATTCAACGGCAATTGAAAGTGAAGTGGACCTGCCTGATCAGCCCTGCTATTCATGTGGAGGCAAAAATCATTGGCAAAAAGACTGCTGGTTCAAAAATTCGACGTGCGAAAAGTGCGGACGAATTGGCCATATCGCAAAAAGATGCAAAAACGGCACAGAAACCCGACGTGTTCGTGCCGTGGCCACAAATTCTGGGAATGACATGCACATTCACACCGTTTCGCTTCAGCCAACATGTATGGCTATTGAAGGAAGCAGCAACAAATGGTGGAGAATTGTCACCCAAATCAATGGAATGGAGAAACTAATGAATGTCGACACCGCTGCTCAAATCACGGTGATCACAAATGATTCGTGGCAAAAGCTTGGCAAGCCAAAGCTGGGCAAGACCACCATCGCAGTCAAAAACTGCAACGAAAAGGCATTCGCGATCAAAGGCAAATTCAAATGCCAAGTTTCGTACAATGGACGAACAGCGAAACTGATTGCGTATGTGAGCAACGAAATCCACCAGGATTTGCTCGGAATGCCTTGGATCGAAGAATTGGAAATCATTCCGAAGGAACTTATGTTTCCAAATTCTTCGCAAATCACCAATTCTGTGCCAACGAAGCATAAGAAAATGCCGCCAGTCAATTTGAAAAATTTTGGAAATTTTCACGACAAGAAAAATGGCGCCAATCCAACCAAATTCCAAAATGGCGAGCCAGTTTTCATTTGGAATTTGAAAGGCAATAAGGCAAATTGGTTGCCAGCGACGATCATCGAGAGAGTTGGCAACTCTCCGACTTATCGAGTCGACGTCCCGTCGCTCCGTTGCGCAGTCCACCGCCTTGCCAACCAAATTCGCCGCCGTTTCTCCATGGAATCGGAGACACCAGAAATTGGCCAACAAAATGGAAATATTTTGGCTGGGGACCAACAAAATCGGACCCCAATTAAGGAGATTCAAAAAGCCAAATCTCCAACTGGCCAAATTCAAGAGGCGCCGCGAAGATCAACACGCGCTAAGAGGCCACCTCAGCAGCTGGACATGGACCCGTCAAAGCCGAAGTACGACATCGTCCGTCTATGATCTCGCGCAGGAGGGACTTTTTCAAAGAAGGGAGGTGTTGGATAAGGGACCACACCAATTATCGATTGTATTTCCCTTTCTCTCCCTCTCCCATTGTCTCTCCCTCTGCCCTCTTGACCAGCCCCATAAATATGTCTCCCTTTCCCCCACTCAGGGCCTTCTCCCATTCATTCCACCATTTCATTATTTCATTATTTATTCCTGCTGTCCTCCTCCATATTTATTTGTTTAATAAATTATTTATTTATTTATTTGACAACATTGGTTTTGGTCGAAGACCAAACATTTTTATTGTTGTAGTAAATACACAACAATTATGTAAAAAGATTAAAAAAAATTAAACTTGATCTTAAAAATTATAAAAAAAAATAATAATAAAAGTACAAAAAAAAAAAAATTAATATATAGGCAAAATCAAAATGATTAATTTAAAAGGTTTTATTTGCAAGTTTATATAACCTAATTCAAAATTCAAGATATTCGTAAAAGAATAACATTTATGTTAAGCTAAAATTAATTTAAAACGTTTAAGAACAGAATAAAAATGAAAAATGAGCAAATCTTATCTTATGTTTTTATCAATTATAAAAAAATTTCATTGTAAAATTAAAAATAAAATTTTCTATACAAAAAATTTAAAAATTTATTGTAAGTTTTTTTCAAATTTAATACATAATTCTAATATGCAATATTACTAATGTATTATTTAAACCATATTTAAATTTTAGTTTCACGGATAACTTTTTTTCCGAGCAAAATTGTAAGTCCATTTAATTTATAAAATAAAAATAAATTCAAAAAAAATTAAATAACTGAATCTGCAATGAAAAATACATATAATTATCCATAATAAAAATAAATCAATTGATAAATTAATTATAAATATTATTAAAATTATGAAGCAGATTATTTTTATTTTTGATGGAATAACTATTAAAAAAAGAAAATAAATGAGTTAATTAAATATTTTAAAAAAAATTATCAAATGACTATTTTTTTCTCAAATTAACAAAGAACATTAATAAAAAATGCAATAAAAAATTTATAAGTGAGACAATGAGAATCATCTCAACTTTAATTAAATTGACTTGTTGCTTTAAATAAAACTCGTTGCAAATAAAACGGAGATAAATCATAAATAATAAAATGTATAAATATTTAAAGTTTAATAAATTCAGAAGCATTCATTTTAATAATAGAGGGGAAAAAAATTAAGTAGTATAATTAATAAACAATTTATACTATTTTCTATTGGAAGATCATTAACAAAGCACGCTCATTTAAATAATGAAACTTTAAAGAATAAATTAATAACAAATGAAATATTAATCTTTGTATGTCGAATAAATAAAAAAAACATAATTTTTAAACAATTCTCAATCAATTAGAAAAAAAAAAATTTATTTTATTCTGATTAATCATAATAGTTAGATTATATATATATATATATATATACCTATATTTTTAAAAATAAACTATTAATTGCAAGGAAAAATTAACTATTATAATAATGTTATCAATATGTTAAAATAAAATAAAATATATAATTTTATTTTGTAGGTTATTATTTGCTCAATAAAATTTGTCTGATATGAGAATAAATATTAGATATTTTTAATGTATAAACATATATATTCTTTAAATTTTTCATTTTTTTTTTCTTATGTAAAAAGATATAAAATAAAGACATTTATTTATTCGTATTTTTAATTTCTGACTAATTTGTATATAGCTATGTTTTTTGCATTTTAATTTGGTTTCTTTTCAAATTTTAATTTGATTGTAGTGACAATTATTCATCAATTGAATTGAAATAGAATTCAATTTTTATATAGTTTAATTAAAAAATTATTGCTATTCAGTAGGGCTGCTAATTTTATGTAACAAAATTTGCTAATTATGTAAATAAAATATGTATAAAAAATGCTAAAATATGTATGAAATATGTACAAAAAGCCCCAAATATGTACTAAAATATGTAAATAAAATTTTTTAAATGGTTATTTTTTTGAAAAAATTAGAATACAAAGTGAAATAGGCACAAAATGCCATAAAAGTGACCAAAATAGGCTTAGAATCACATTTTAGTACATAAATATTATTTGGTACATTTTTTTGAAAAAATCGTTTTTTAGGTATACATTTTCAAAATTTTTTTATTTTTCACAAAAAATTTCTATAAATTTTCAAAATATGAAAAAAAAATGAAAATGTACGAAAAAATTGCAATTTTTTTTGGGGCATCTAAAAATTTTCCTTAAAAAATCCTCAAAAATTGCAAAATATGTACAAAAAAAAATGCGAAAAAGTCCAAAATATGTATAAAAATATGTATAATATTCTAACATTGAATTTTATTTTAATAAAAATAATCTATTTCAGATATTTAACAAAAAATTCTTCAAATAAGACAAAACATATAAAAGCAAATAAATATAAAATATGGTTGCTCACTTTGGCGTTCGTCTTGCACGGTTTTCAACGACAATTTATCATCGTCGTTTAGGTTTAACACTCAGGTTTTTTGAAAATTATTTGCCATTAAATAATAATAAAAATTTAATAGGATTCCATAAATTTAAAATGATATTTTCGCTTGATTTAATCAAATTTTTTTTGGTGTCTTTTAAAATATTTTAATTATAAAATTAACCATACTAAATTGATGCCGAAGAATTTTTAACATTTATTAATATTTGCTAAAAAAAAAAGTTAATTTACGCTAAATTTTTAAATTATATATTTTTGTTCCTTCGTTTTAAACAGATTTGAAAAATTTTTCTAAAATAACTTCGATGCTTGTCAAAAAAGTCAGTTCCTTTTTTGGAATTAATGTATTCATATTTTAATGACCTTTATTAAAAATAACAAAAATGAATAATTAAAAATTAAATAAAAAATTTTTCTTTATAAATAATAACAAAAACAGAAAAAATTTATATATCTCCAATTAATTCGTATTAAACGAAGAGTTATGAACAACGGAATTTAAAATATTTTGCATTTAAAATATTTTATAAAATTTAATTATTAATATCAATCAACGGCAAAATAGTAAAACATTATGTATTATGATAAACATATGAAATTTAAATTTAATATAATTCTAAATTTAACAAAATAAGAACAAAACATAAAAGAACATCCCGACTGAGGAATGCTCGCCAGTCTGGCTTCGACGAGTTAATTTAATAAAAAATATTATTTTTTTAATAGTGAAGAATCATTAACATATTTTATTCAATTCATAAAAATAATTATATGAATGATCAAAATTCTATTAAATTATAATAATTGCCAAATAATAATTTTATATAAATCGCAATTATAAATCCTTATTTCTGAAGGGTTTTAGCCATGATTATTCTTTTATATATGAATTTTTTATGACCTTCTATTAGTTTATTCATATTAAAATTAAGCTAATTAAATGCGCAAAATATATAAATTACTCCAAATAATTAGAAACTTGTATACTTGTGAAGTATTTTTTAAATATATTAATAATAATATCTAATTATATATATTTTTTCATATAATTTACTCTAAAAATAAACTCCAGTTGGTTTTAATCGTTAAAAGATAATAAAGCAAAAATAATATCATTTCAACAATTTAAGAAAAAAGCAACCAAATCATGCTGTTTCCAGCATGGTTTATAAAAAGATAATATTATGTTCTAAAAATAGATTTAAAGGGATTAATAATAGTCACCAAAAAGATATTATTATAAATAAATAAATCTATAAACTCGTTTCATTTAAATTAAACTGAAAATTTGTTAGTTAGAAAATGATATTTTATATGAAAAAATTTTCAAAATAATATATAATTCATTTGACGATACATTAAGACTAAATTAATCATTATTTATAAAATCTTATTAGTGCAATTAAAGTGTAATAGTTAAAAAAGAGGACGATGACGAGCAATTCAAATTTTTTGGATATTTGAGATATTGAAGCGCTGGTTAAGGTGCCTTTAATTAATTTGGTTTCTTTTTATTAATAATTGTGAGTTTTTTTAGTTTTTTTTTGTTGAACATATTTAAAAATATTTAAATTTTCATTAATAAAATGAATCATTGAATAATAACTATATAGAATTAATTAATTATTTCCTTTAAAATGATAAAATTAATTAAAAAACAAATATTAAAAAAT
Source organism: Heterodera schachtii (assembly GCA_023374025.1). NCBI lineage: Eukaryota > Metazoa > Nematoda > Chromadorea > Rhabditida > Heteroderidae > Heterodera > Heterodera schachtii. The sequence continues at coordinate 712,848 of SIJG01000049.1, forward strand.
CTTATTGTTTACTTTTGTGTAAACAACATATTCATTAACACATAATAAAGTGAAATGATTAAGCATTAGAATAATTAATCGTTCACATCAAAATTCATATTTTAAAATTTATTAATAATTGAAAAATAAAATTATCTACCTGCAGCCATCAATACCTCCGTTTCAGTTCAAGAATTAAAATAAATAATCTTAAATATTTTTATTTGCTTTAAAGCAACAGTCACGAAAAGCTTCCATACAGGAGATTTTGCGAAGCTAGCATGAGAACTTGAAAATAGAAATTTATACAAATATATGAAATAACAAACCCTTTTTTAAAATAATTATCAAACGAGTTAACGGAGGATTAAACAAAAAATAATATGATGAAGAATTAATTTTGTAATAATTTTACAAAAAAAAATAAAATAAAGCGATGTTTAATTAATAATTTATATTAAAAAACTTAAACTAATTTGTAAGTGAAATAAGCATGGCTGGCAGACGACTGGTTTAAAAATTGTGATTCATTAATACGGTTTTGAAACAAAATTAAATTCATATTGTCCAAAAATTCATAAAAATATTAATATATAATTTAATTTATTTATGTCTTTCTCGGTTGTAAAAGTATATTAACTATCTTTCGTAATTCTTCGAAAAAGAATAAATATAAATTGAATTTTATAAATTGCAAAACTTATGTATGAATTTAAAAAACCGAAAGAACGAACCATTTTTTACAACTTTTATTCGATTTCTAATGATTTTTTTTTAATATTTTTAAATTGTTATTTTGAGCATCATAATCGCTTGAAATGACAAAGTAATTAATTGTTTTAAAAACATTTATATTTGTAAAATAAAATTCTTAACAATATAAATGTAAAATAATCATATGAAAATAAAAAATAATTCAAAACTATTAAATAATATAAAAGAATATCAATTCAAAATTTAAATTCTTTTTATGAAAAACAAATATTTTGTTTTGTTTTCGTTTTCTAAATATTTTTTCGTTCTCGCAAGCGCCTGTTTTAATTGTAGATGAAATAAAAAATGCACTAGGTGCTAAGCCTTCAGTCATTAAGCACAAAAATACTTAATTTAACAAAAATTTTTTTAATTATTTTGAAAATCAACAAAAAAAAGTCATATATTCAAATTTATTAATAATACATTTTTTGCCCAACTTAGGATTTACAATCTTTAAATAAATTTGGCACTTTATGAAAATATATTTATAATAGATTAAAATTATTGAAAAATAATAATGATTTGAATGAAGTAATTATTTATTACATCACTACATATAAATTAATTTAATTTATCTAATGAGCATTCGTCTAATATTTTAAACCTCATAAATTGGTTATAATAATAACGCAATATTTTTTTAATCAAAATAATTGTTGAATCGTGACGATAAAATGGTTTTAAAAAGTGAAAGAAAACAGTGGCAAAAAATTTTATTAATATTTTAAAAATTAAAAGCTTTTTCTCAAACAAAAAAATGGTGACAATTAATTTTGTGATATTTTTATATTATTTATTTAATAAAAAAAGCCTAAAAAATTATCAAAAATTTTATTGCATTTATTCGAGAAATTAATGAGAAGCCCTAAATGTTAATTATTCTTGATCGCAAATAATGAACAAAGAAATTTAGAATCTATATTATTATTATTTTTTTAATCTTATTATTTGAAATAATATGTTGGGTTGGATAAAATTGGCTTCATGATTGCTTTTCGCATTAAATAAATTTAAAAAAGATAAAAATGAATAAATGAATAAACATTAAAAAACATTATAAAAAATAATTTCTAGATTAATAATTTAATTAAATATATTTTCTTATCTATTTATGGTTTTTAACAAAATAATGAATATCTTAAATAAATTGAATAGAAACTCGGAGAGAAATAACCTAATTTAATACAAATTTTTTATATATATATTTATTAAAAACTCGAAGCAAGAGCCTGATTTTTATAATTTTATTAATTATGTTTAATCAGTAAAATGCAATTATCAGAAAAGAAAGATGTACAAATAAATTTACAAAATGGATAACTAACATTGAAATATAAATTAATTAGAAACAAATTTTTAAATGTTTGTTTGATAAAATTGCTTTTTTTCTTTATAATCTCTTTCATAAGGCAACACATAAATAGTGTATTGGTCAAGGTAGTGTATGACCGATATTTTTTCAAGTTTTCAAAAAATGATTAAATATATTTAAAAACAAATTATATTGTAAATTAGATATTTTTAGATGTTCCCAAGCAATTTAATGGTTTTTTCAAACCTTTTTTTGATTTTTAAAATGAATTTCAAAAAATCCAGGTCCAGGCCTGGATCCAGGTCTCAAGGAGCCTGGATTTTTCCTGGACCTGGATTTTCCTGGATTTTTGTCCAAGAAATCCAGGTCCAGGTCCAACATGGAATCCAGGTCCAGGTCCAGGCTTTTTTCAAAATACCGATCTCTAGTTTTATGATATTTAAATAAATGGGATTTATCAACAGCAAAATATTTTCTCGACTTAATTTTAAAAATAAATAAATGCATATATCAAAAAATTCAAAATGAGAAATCCATGAATCGAAATTTCTATAAATTAAAATTATATGTGACTTTCAACTATTATTGCTTTCACTTTATGTCATAGGCTTTCAAAAGATAATAAAAAATGTGAAAAATTAAAATTAATAAAAATAAAATGCCACTAAGAATAAAATAACAAAATTTTTTACTAATTGGTCTCAGGTTTCTAATTGAGAAAATTGAGAACAACTTCCTTAATTAGTTAGAAATTGTTCGGTCCCCAAAATGTCGAAGAGACGAACAAATAACAAATTTATTGAAGACAAATTAAATTAAAAAATAAAATAATCGGAGGCAATTGGAAATGTGAACACAAATATGGAACTGCATGAAACAAATGAGGGGAGGGCAAAGTGTAACAAATGCAATCAATAAAATGTGTCTGACTGTGAATGGTCAGACACAACAAATAAACAATAAATTGAAAATATCAAATTAAATGAATGTCTCTCGGGTCCCACCCGAACACCTCCCCCTTTTGGCTCATCCGGTGATCAACAGGGCGAGTAGCGGTTGGGCGCGCGGCTTTGACGAAACGGGTACCGACGCTGATTTTGTCCTCGATCAGCGGCGGCGGCACAATGTTGCCTTCGTGGTCATCTGCCGGCGGGACTGCTGCTGGCACCTCATTCGCCTGTGCAGGTAACAATGGCAATGCAAAGGCATCATTCAAGATCGCCAATGCTTCATCGCCATTGTTCGAATTTGTCGGCTTCTCAGCTGATTCGCATGGAATCGCGACTTTGATCCGTCCATGAATTTTACTTCAAATATGACGCCAGAGCATCCCTTGATGACTCCGGGTCTCCAATTTTCAGAAGTTCGATGCCGCGCAAAGATCTTATCACCAATTCCAAATTTCCGTGATTTGGTGCCAAATCATTTGTTGAATTTTTCTTCCATCGCCAAATCCCTGATCAGTGGTCGAAATGGCGGCGGCTTCAACAAATCCAAAGTAGTCCTGGGCCTTCGTCCGAGTATCATTTCAGCTGAGGACTTCGAATTTGGAAGCGAATCATTGGGAGTCGTCCTGTAGGTGATCAGAAAAGTTTCGATGATATATTGATTCGGCATTCCTTCCCCTTTCAATTTTCGGAAAGCCCGTTTAAATGTGTCCACAAATCTTTCTGCCTGTCCGTTTGACATTGGATTATACGGGGCAGAAAAGAGATGGGTGATGCCATTGGCTGCTGTGAATTTGGCAAATTCTGAACTCGAAAACTGAGTTCCATTGTCTGAAACAATCGTTTCAGGAATGCCGTGGCGCGTGAACAAATACCTCAATTTGTCAATTGTTGCCGTGGCCGAACAAGTGGTCATCTCAAATACTTCTGGTTATTTTGAAAATGAGTCTACCACAATTAGGAACATCTTTCCATAGAAAGGCCCGTCGTCGTCAATGTGTATTCTTTGCCAGGGCTCGGTTGGCTTCGGCCACGAATGGAGGTTCGTTTTGACTGGCGCCTTTGCCGCAGCTTGGCAAGGGTCGCAATTTTGCACAAATTCTTCGATATTTTGGTCCATCTTTGGCCAAAATACATACTGACGCGCCAATTGCTTCATTCTCTTCATTCTGGGATGGCCTTTATGAAAGAGGTGAAGATTTTGCTCTGAAAAATCTTTTGAATCACCACTCTTTCGCAATCTGGGCATAATTTTTCTCCGCAGCATTGAGGGATTTGGATGCGTGTGCAATGGCCTTTATCGTTCCGTCAGGGAAACGATGTGCAATAACTGCTCCGATCCCGTGTTCAGATGCATCGGCCGAAACGATGATCTCCAAATTCGGATCATAATGAGTGAGCAACAAATTTGAAGTCAAAATCTCCTTCAATTGATCAAATGCTTTGCGGCAATTTTCGGCCCAAATCCATTCTGCGTCCTTCTTCAGCAGGTCGTCCAGCGGTTTTCTGACGAACGCATGTTTTGCACAAATTGCTGGTAATGGTTTACCATTCCCAGAAACGAACGTAATGTAGAAAGGTTCGTTGGCGCAGGCATTTCCGTGATTGCCTTAATCTTTGCCTGGTCCGGCCTACGTCCATTTTTGTCGATGACGAATCCGAGGTACTTAATTTTCTTCTGGAAAAATGAGCACTTCGTTATTTTGACTCGAAATCCGTATAAGCTGGTCGATTGTCGGGTTTTGTGCCATATTTGTTGATGAATTTTCGTGGAATTTCCTTGTCTTTGTTGAGTAAACCGCACCTGGCGGAAGCTCACCCTTATTGGGTATATTGCTTTTCTGAAGAATTGTTTAGCAATTCGGAGTCTGTCCGAAATTGCCAAAATCCCGAGTTGAGTTTATTTGTAGACGGGAGTCGCCAATTGTTTGGCCTTTAAGCCGACACAATAAAATGTTTATTTGAATAACATATAAATTAAAACAATTTAAATAAAATGGCGAAGTCGGTGGCGGAATAAATATTGGAGGAGAACAATAAATTTAGGCGAAGGAAAATGAGTGCATAAAACAGCAACTGAATGAGGGAGGGGAATGGACATGCATTGGACAAACAAATCAATAGTGTCTTACATTAATAAAGGAAGACACAATAATAGAGATTGGGGAAAATAAGAGAAAAAGAAAGAGACAAATGCAAAGGGATGTTGTGTATATCACTCAACATTCAAATGTACGCCAATTACAGTACCCAATTCGCGTTAATATTCATCTCTCAACATCGTCCATAAATACCCATCACTTTCCCTCTTTCTTGTTCTTACTCCATATTCATTCCGTACTCCACTTTCAGTCTTCATTCATCATCATATTTTATTATTCATTTATTCTTCATCCACCGACACACCAATTTTATTATTTATTATTTTGCCTCCGACAAATAAACTATTTTTATTATTCGTTGTGTTCACCGTTGAACATAACAAGGGAAAATAAATGCAATTGTGAACTTTCATCTCTCGGGGTTGACCACCCGAACAAAAAGTAAAAAATAATAATAATATAAAGCATAGAGAAGATTAGATCAAAATATGAGCGCCTTTAAATTACAAACCGTTAAATCATTCACATTATCAGAAAGGATTCAAAATCAAGAAAGAAACACAAATAAATACAAAAAAATAAAAATTAACATATAAATAAATTAAACTAATTAAAACGAAAAGAATACAATTTATAATAGGCTAATCAGTAATGTTTGGTAATGAAGCGCAGCTACAATGTTCAATGAAAATGAATATGAATAAAAAGGAATTAAAATATTTAAATTTAAAAAATAATATACTTTGAAAGGAAAAAATATTTTTATTTTGAAAATTTTGGAAATAAATTGCTATGACGTTAGTCAAAAACCATCATAATGGGCGTTAGTCAAAAAACCATCAAAAAAGGCGTTAGTCAAAAAAACATCAAATCAGATATTTGACCTTTTCATGTCTTTTATCGATTAATTTTATAAAATCAATAAGTGAAAATTTAACTAACTAGTAAACAGTTTTTTTTAAAATTTTGGAGTGCCAGATCCCATAAAGGAATGTTCTGATCAACTTGGTGTAAAGGGCATTTTTTACGGGCTCTCGAATGGTATCTATAATCATTAAAACTAGGGTTAAGCCCCGAGCCCTCGGGGGGCAAAAAGTCGGGGGCCGGGGACCTCGGGGGGCGACATGTCGGGGGTCGGGTCGGGGGGGAGCTCAATTGTCGGGGGTCGGGAACCCCGATCGGGTAGTGATCAACGAAATTTTTTAACGAAAAACTCAATTTTTATTTTTAAATGCTCCCTTTTTCACTTTAATCATCTGATTTCGTTAGCGCCAGTAAGAGTGCGTTATTTATAAGAATGTTCTGAGTTTGTGGTAGCGAAGAAAATTGTTCAGATTTCTTAAATATATTTATAGTTTTGATTTTATGGCATAATGTCATTAAGCAGGGTTCGTAAGTGTCCTTATTTCTAAAAAAAACTAAAATGGCCATTTTTATGTAAAAATGCTACCAAAAACTCCCAATTTTCAAAAAATTCCCCCGGCAGCGCCTATCGGCACCGCCGGCCACCTTGTGTCCAAAATTTTTTTAAAAAAAAGCGCGTCACAAAAAAAGCATGTTTTTTTATTTTGACTAAATTTCCTAAGTGCTGATTTTGACCCCAAATTACTTATTGGCTAAATGCTGGTTTTGAAAATTTTCAGTTAGAATTCCTGTTTTTACAATGTAAAAAGCCGTTTTTTTAATCTTATTTTTGGGGCCAAAATCTTAGTTTTAACCTTGTGTGTCCTTATTTGATAATGGTAGACTAAAAATATAAAATTCGATAGCATTTTGATCAAATAAATTGTAAAAATTTACTGATTTTAAAAAATGTTGCTAAATGTTATTATTTTTGACCCGAAAATCTTAATTTTCGGCTCTGGTGTTCATATTTAGAAAAATTAACGATAGGCACCATGGTTTTGGGGACCGGCGGTGCCGATAGGCACCGCCGGAAAATTTTTTTGTAATTTTTAATGAATTTTATTAAGAAAACTTGTTTAAAATCTCAAAAATTTTCAATATTTCCCGCCTTGTGGATGAATTAACTTTTAATTTTTACAAAGCGTGGAGTCCCCAATCCCCCGAATTAGTGTCGGGGGGTCGGGGGGCAAAAAGTCGGGGGTCGGGGACCTCGGGGGACGACATGTCGGGTTCGGGTCGGGGAATAGGTCCAAAAAACGTCTCGGGTCGGGTCGGGGGCCGGGGGGCTCGGGGTCGGGGCTTAACCCTAATAAAAACTATGATGTTGTTATAATAGGAAATTTTCCGTTTTATATATCTAGCATTATTCAAAAAAATGTATTGCCTAAATATTGTATTTTCTTAAACTAATTATTCACAAATTAAGAGTAGTCAAAGATTTATCTACACTCCAAGAAAATTAATATTTTATATGCCAAAAATTCTAAAAAAAATTCCTTGCTATGCCAACTTTTTATGCAGATCAAAAAAGTTCTTTATACCAAGTTGATCAGAACATTCCTTTATGGTGATCTGGCACTCGAAAATTTTGAAAAAAAGTTTCTTTACTAATTAGTTAAATTTTTACTTATTGATTTATAAAATTAATCGATAAAAGACATGAAAAAATCAAATATCTGATTTGATGGTTTTTTGACTAACGCCTTTAAACGACCAGCATAATCGATGACATATTGCCATTAATTTAAAATATTGTAACACAAAAATATTATATAAATCAAAGCCAGCATAAATATTTATAAAAAAGAATATTATTTCAATTTATTTAGTGTATAAGCATTGGAAAAATTTTCTTTTGCATTATTCCATTTGTAATTTTTAGTGTTTAATAAAATAAATATTTTCTTTAATTATAACTGAGTAAAAATCAACATTTAAATCAAAAAATTCATTTTATTTTAAATAAATTAAGAACTATTCATAATTCCCAAAAATATATATAATATTTAATGAAACAAAATTATTTATTTTTTAAACATTGTATGTGTATTTAAAGTACAGAAGAAAAACGAGAATTTTTGATAATGAACTCATCAAATAAATACAATATTATTTAATAGATTTCAATTTAAGAAAAATAAAAATTAAAGCAAAAAATATTCTTAAACTTGAAAATTGCAATTTAAAAAAAAACATCGAAAATAAATTATCATAAATTGTATCTAATGGCTTTAAAAATCAATTTATTCGGGTTTGACATTAAAATCTGTAACAAGCCTTTATTTTAATTTTTGATTTTTTTAAATTAAAAAAGTTATTTTTTATTTTACAAAAAGTAATATAAAATCTGGAAATGTATAATAAGTAAAACTCAAAATTTCGTGCTCTAAAAATTACAATTTAAGATTTTAAATCGAAATATTAATTTAATATTTATTTGAATATGAATAATTAATCTAAAAAAAACTTTTTATTTGATTGAATTTAATTATAATTTATTTTACAAGTAATATAAAAAGACATTTAAAGAGTAATGGCGTTGACACTTCAGCAGAGAACGGCTATTCATGAAATAGACCACAAGATTGAAAATATAATTAAATTGAGAAAATAGTAAAATTTCAATTTAATATTAAAAAATTAAATTCAGTTATGCCTAAAAAAACAAAAAATTTTTTCTTTATTTCTTATAATAAAATGTTACATTTCCCTAATGAAGTAATATTTATTTGAAAGAATAAAATAATAGAAAAGAGTATTATTAAAAAAATTTCACTATAAATTTTTTAAAGAAAATAAGCAAATTTTAATTTAACAGTTAATTATTTTAAAAATTTTTCAAACAATTTAATTAAAAGATCAAAAAATAATTATAAATAATAAATGAACATAAAAACTGAAAAAAATTCTCAATACTGATTTGGCTTTAATTTTGTTTCTTTATAGATAAAATTTGTCATTTTTGCAATGTAACTCACCAATTCCTGCACCACATACATATACTTTAGTTGTGCAACCATGGGGACCATGGTTATTAATTTTTTTCATACATCATATTTTGAGTAAACAAAGAAAACCAAATTTTGTCATATTTTTTAATTTATTATTCGTGGCAGTTTTATTCTAGTCTCCGACAAAAAATAAATAAAAAGTATTTTTCCTAATTATAATTTATTATGCACATTGTTTCCAATTTACTCATTCACCCATTTTGATTTTTACCTTTTACAAAATTTTCAATATTTAAAAAAAAATTTTTGCATTTGTCGTTTGTCATCTAAAATTAGGCGTTTGTCCTTTTTCATCTATTATCAAAGTTGTATTACTTTGAATTTAATTGAATTGTTATTTTTATTATATCTTTATCAATAAAATTTCTATTCCAATAATATTTTAATTAATGAAATCTATAAAGAATAAAATGTCTAGATGTGAGGCGTTAGACTTTACAGGCGTCGAGATAGTGTAAATGAAAATATAAGAAGAAAGAAAATTAATAATTTTATTATTATGTGAAATTTTCAAAATTCTTAGATTATATTAAACAAAAATTTTTCAAAAGATTACAAATATAAAAGCATATAATATAAATTTATGATGTAAGCATTAATTTAGTAAATGATTTTTTATCATTATATGTTAATTATTTCTCTTGAATACATAAATAATTTTTATAAAACCACTTATTTAAGATTAATTAATTTATTTTAAATATGCATAAAAACATAATAATTAAACAATTTTATTGATGAAAACAATAGTGAATAAACGTATCTGCATTTTATATGATATAATAATAAAATTAGAAAATCATAAAATCATAATCCCAATAGATAGATTTATTTGATTGTTAAAATTGATGAAGCATTCAGTTCTTGAAGCATATTTATATTATTCAGCAAATTACAAAATATTAACTATTTATCAAATTATTATTTTTTATTTTAAAACATTAAATATTTATCACTTTTTTACAAAAAAAAACGGATTATAAACGTTAATATCTATTAATTGGATAATAAATACATATATAAAGCATTTTAGAATAAATATAATTAAGAATTTTTAGGAATAAATGATTGAAGAAAAACTAGAAATATTTATAACAAACAAAATTGAAAAAATTAATCATCATTTTATAACTAAAATAAGCATAATAAAGAAAATTATGAATTAATATTTATAACATATGATATATTGTTTTTTTAAATCAAAAGAAAAATTTTAAAATAATAGTAAAAAAAGTTTTTTAAATTAAAAAATAGATTGTTAAATATTACATTAATATTTCGGTAAATTTTAAAATATAATGTAAAAATAATAATATTTACTCTTTAGAGAAGAAAGAAAAAAGAAGTATAAAAGTTTACATGAAAAACCAAAATATTTAAATTTCTTGTAACTGAAAATTATTATTAATTAATATGATTTTTAACAAATATTGATGCATTTGATGCATATAAAAGTTAACTTTTGACATAATTCATTGTAATTAAAGGTCTGTGATAAAATATAAATTAATTTAATAGCCCAATGATTCGAATATATTTTAAAAAGCATTTTTAATAATTATTTAGAAGAAATTTCCATTGTTTTTAGTTAAATCTTGGTTTATTCGTTTTCTCCCTTTTTTAATGTTTTGAATAAAACAACATACTGAAATTATATTTCCATAACTTGTACCTTCTATTATGATAAGAAAAAGAATAAAAAATTAGGTTTTTCATAAATGTACAATTAAAATTTAAGAATTAAAATTTTTAATTTAATTACAAAATTCACAAGAAAAATAATGGAAAATTTTTATTTAAAAATTCTTTAAAATATAAATTTATTATTTAAAATTGAATGTTATTACAATTCAATTTAACAGTGCGCTTTCATAATTGATTTATTTATACGAAAATACAATTCACAACTTAATTTTTGAATATAAGGCAAAATGGAACGAATCAATTTAAGTTGACATATTTAATTAAAAAGCATTTGCAAATTTTTAAATGCATTCTTTCAGATTGGAATCGGCGATTTATCTGTCAATTTATTAATTCAATATGAATAATTAATTTACAATATAAAAATAAATTTTGAAAAATTCAAATAAATTATATAAACATTAATAAGACATATTTCAATAATATCATTTGTTAAAACATATTTAAAAAATTTATTGGCGTATTTAGGAAACGCGCATGAACGACGGTTTTTCGAAAATGCTAAATTTTTTATTTTATTAAAAAAAACAAAAATTTGTTTCTTCATTGAAGGCTTCAATCCGTCAAGCTTTTCTATTTTTTACTATCTCGCTGACTACAGCGTGTTTCTCCTCATGAATATCCTTGGCAGTTTATTCTTTTAGATTTCATTATTTCAATGAATATTACTCTTATTTCATTTTTTACTATTTAAAGGGCTTATTTGTCATATATAATTCTTTAAAGATGTTTTAATTAGTTCTTTTTAACCTCGAATTTTCATTAAATATTAATAGAGAATTTTCAGTTTTTCAGTTAAAAATCTTCCAGCTGAATATATAAAAATATGTTTTACATAATATTTATTGAAAAAATGAGTGTAATATATATAAACATACATTTGTAGCAATAAATTTAATATAACAAAGCTCCACACTTATATTGTGAAATTTATTATTATAATTTTGAAAAAAGGAACAAACAAAATAAATGATAAAAATATATTACAGGAAAAAAGAAAGGAATAAATTGAAAAAAATTAAAAATGAGGCAAAAAAATGACTTATTTTAAAAAATATGCTGGATACAAAACACAGAAAAAAACGAGCGCACCCACAATGAGAGTAATCAGCGCAGAAAATTAAAATCAAAATAAAATTACTAATTATCAAAAATTTTGAAACATTCCAAATAATATTAATATTTTACATTAAACAAATTTTAAGGCCGGTAAAAAGTGCAATTAAAAAAATTGAAAGACTATTGTTTAAAAGAAATGCAAGCAAATCCTTAAAATAATTATAAAATAACCATAAAAGCATGTAATTAAATTTATGAACGATTTATTCATAATTTCACGACACATCTCTTATCATTAATTAACATGGATGCGATTTATATCTACTTAAAATTCCAATTACGTAGTGAAGTCATTAAATCATATTTTGGGGATTTTCTGGAATAAATTCATATCTATTTTAGTCATTTTTGGTATTTAAATGCATTTTTGGCCCTTAATCAATGGGCTACTTAATTTTTTATATATTATAAATTTACTGCGATAGAAAAACCTAAAAATAAAAAATTGAACGATAATTTTGTTTTTATTTTTTGAATGTTTTCTCGTTTTTTTCTCGGCTTCTTAATTTCTTACTAATTTTTTTATGGAAAATACTTGTTTATTAATTTTCTATGATAAACATGGTTTAAATTATTTCATTCCATTTTGCCTTATATTAAAAATATTTAGTTGTCAAATGTTTCCGAATATTTAATTTCAGAGAATAATAAATCAATTATTAAATCTCACTGTAAAAATTGAATTGTAATAATCTCAATTTCAAATTTTTATATTTTAAGGAATTTTTAATTAAAAATTTTCCGTATATTTTTCTTGTGAATTTTTTAAATAAAATATAACAAACTTAAATTTTAAGTGTTATATTTATCAGCATTTATGAAAACTAAATTTTTGTTCTATTCTTGCTATAATAGAACCTTATAATTATTAAATTTTTAAAGTTTATAAAAGTTATGTAAATTTAGTTTCAGTATTCGGTTTATTGCGTAAATGCTTAAATATTTGTTAAAAATCTTATAATAATTAATAATGATTTTTCAGTTACAATAAATTTAAATTTTTTGCTTTTTCATGAAAACTATTTTGGAAATCCATCTCCTAATCGGTTCGCCAAAATATAAATGTTTAATTATCGTAAAAAATGATTTTAAGTCGAATAAAAGTGCAAAAAATGGTTCGTTCTTTTGATTTTAAATTCATCATTGCGTTTTTAAATATAATACAATCAAAATTTAAAATTCGCTTTTTATAAGACAAATAAATTAATGTTCGTGGTTGACTCACAAGAATTCAAAAAAAAAACATCTTAATTGCCTATTGAAATTCATTTTTATTAATTTATATGGAAATTTAAAACATTATTTTTCAAGAAATGTACTTTAAGTTTAGCAAGCAGTTAACATGAATTATCAAAAAATAACCAAAATTTTCCATTATGAAATTTTAATTTTTTGGGTAATACTGTAGATAGTGGGCCCCGGCCCCTTTTTTGGTTTTGACTAAAATATTTTGATCAATTTAGGAATAAAAAAAGAATTTTGAAATTTTGAATTTCGACTTTTTCTTCGAATTCAGGTCCGGAATTCGAAATAGGTCAAAATGATGTTGGATTCGGGTTCTTCGACCCAGAAAATTCGCATAAACATATTTTTATTTTTTAGAAAAAAAAAAATTTTTTTTTTTTTGTGGTGCTGTTGAATTTAACTTTAGAACAACTTTTATTTATCAATTGAATATGTTGTGAATTGTGAATTATTTTATGAGATTATTTTTTCTTTCATAAAATATTTTTTAATTATTAATTCAAAAATATTTTTCTTTTTTTTTTAGTTCAAAATAGCGGCTCTTGTCAGTTTATGCATCTAATCGACTTTTATGCGTTCAATCAATTTTAAATAACTAAATAATTGAATTGCATTGACAGTATTTCTAAATATACGGGATAATTTAGCCGTATCTACTCCAAATATGCTAAATATTTTAGTTTTTCATGATATCTCTGAATATGCCTTTATTTACTGAAACAAATATATATGTAGCATTTCCTCAAATTGTACTCTGACGTGGTTTTACCACAAAATAGTAATAATTCTATTCATGTACGGGTTTTTTCCATTACAGACTTTCTTTTTGCCAACAAACGGAGAACGGCTTTCACTTATTTAGCTGAAAAATTGATTGGACGCATAAAATTTATTAAATGAAAGGGATTGAAGTAAACGAATTCATATACAACCAAAATGTGCAAATGAATGATTGGAAAAAAATCTAACAAACACCTAGACTAATTAAGATTTTTTGTGTTTGTTTAATCTTTATTTTGAAAATTATAATATTTCTATACCAGTAAAATTTATATGTCCACTAATTTAATAATTGTAATTTTTTATAATATTATTGAAATTTTATATTGAAATAATATTCATTGCCATTTTATTCATATATATAGTAAAAACAACATGTATTTTTATTATTTTTCAAGAAAATATTTTGTTCATTTTCTCCTGATTTTGAATTTAAACGGCGCTATTATGTTTCTTTAGGTAAAAAGTAAAATAATAAGTATTTTCGTCTTTTTTTAATAGTTTTAATTTTTTAATTTAATAAATTAAAAAATGAATTTTAGAAAATGCCGAAAAAAAAGAATGACGAAGAAATTTCTAAGAAATTTTGTGTCATAAAAAAAATATTAATATAAAATATTTTTAACATGTTTTCATCACTTAACTTTTTTAAACATTATACAATAAAAAATAATTTGTAAATTTTTGAAAATAAAAAATCATTTAATAGAATGACTTGATTAATGATTCAATTGTTTTTCTAACGCATTAATCGATTTAATATTATAAATGAATTAATTAATAATTGCATTAATTTAATTTAATTTTTTTGATTAAAATTTTTGAATTCTTTTCATATTTGAACTAACTCATTATTTTATTAATAATTTTCATACAAAAAATAAACAAATATATTGAAAGAATAACATTTAAATTTTTAAATAAAAATTTATATGTAATTTAAACAAAGGAAAGTTCCATAATTTAAACGAAGTCATAATGGTTTATTCTTCACTTGAAAATCTTAAAAAAATTATATAAAAAATAACATTTATTTAGAAATTATCAAAATACACATAACATAGAGTTTGTTATGACTTTGATTATTAATAATTAAATAAAAAACAAAAATAAATTAAAATCTTAATGCTTTGACAATGATTTTTATTTATTATTTTATAAAAAAAATTATAATAAATTTTTCATCATAAGAAAAGTAATAAAATATTCAAATTCGAATCTCAATTGATATAATGTTGATTATCAAACCTTGTTTATCAACTGCTTATTTTTTTATGCAATAAAGTTTATTATATTAATAAAGTTGCCTAAAGTCAACTAATTAATTTTCATATTTTCATAAATAATATTATTTAAATTACTAAAATTAAAAAATTGTGGTTTTCTAATTTTTTATTATTTTTCTTAATTAAATAAATTTAAAATTAACATATTTTTAAAAGATTTTTTTCCAAATATAAAATTTATATTTTCTTATGAATAAATGTCACCCGCCGAATGGAGCAATCAGCTCGAACACAACAAGAGAAAAATAAATAAAATACAAATAACAAAAATCGCTTAATTTTAATTATTACATACAATTAATATTGTTTATAATATTTTCAATTCAATTGAAAATTCATGTATCCAAAAAGAGACCAAAATTACAAAAATGAAACATTACGAAAATTGATGAACTTAAATATTAAATTTAAAAAAATACAATCATTCTTATTTAAATTTAAATAAAAACAAAAAAATAAAATTTTATTAAGATATACTTATTCAAAGAGTTTAGAAAAAAGTAGATAATGAATATAAACCAGAATACAATTCTCTAAATTTTATTAATTTTAGCAAAATTATTGAAATAAAAAATCAGAAAATATTTAATAAATGAAACACAAAACATTTAGTGTAATAAAATAATAAACACTAAATAAATCAATAAATTGAATTTTATATTAATTATTTATTAATAAAAATAATTGATAATTTTTTTCTTAAACATGAACAATTTGAAAGAATCGCGTTTAAGATTTATGTTTTATTTATTTATTGTTATTGTGAAATTAGTCTGTTTTTTTTATGTCAGATAATGTTTTAAAACTTTGAAATTTAAATTGAGTCCGTTTAAATATAACTGACAACAATAAAAAGTACTCAAATAAATAAACACAAAAGGAATATTTAAATTAATATAGAAAAGGTTAGATGAAAAAAGGGAACCCAAAGTAAAGAAAAATTAATCTATGCAAAATAATGAAGTATAAATTCATAAAAAAAATAATTATAATTTACTTTCATTATCGAACAGTAATGAAACTTATTAAAGTTAAAGGTATTGCAGAGTGGACAAAGGCAAGGAAGAAAACGAGTAAGATTAAATATTCTAAACTAAAGTTAATTTTCTACGCTTAATTTAAATATTCAGATGCTACTATTTCTAGCACTTTTTTATCAATAAAATTTAATTAAAAAATGGAATAAAATATATAAAAGGATAATGGAAAAAAAGAATTGGTAGATTTTTAAATAAAACAAGAAAAAGAATAAACATTTTACTAATTTCACCAAGAATTAATTTAAAAAATTAAACTTTTATAAAATAAGATATGAGAAAATGATCTAAATTAAAAAAATATTATCCAATCTTATTTTTTTATTATAAAAAAATTCACTGTACGAAACATTAACGTTTAAAAATTCATTTCCACTAAAGATTAATAAGAAATAAAAAATTAAAGGATTATCTGTTCAATTTTGCAATTGTCTAAGAAATAAAATAGCAATAAATACAATAAAATAAGCATAATGTAAATCTAGTTAATTCTTCCAGTTTTTGTAATATTTTTAAAACAGGCAAATAATAAATTAATTTTTTTTTTTAAATAACAAAATTTATATTTGAAAATTAATGCAATAATTATGTAATTTTGATGAGAATTTTGGCTGATGGATTTCTTTCAAAATTTGGGAAAATTAATGTGGATTGAAATAAATATTTTATAAGATAGTGGATTGAAAAAATATTTAATATGTTTTATTAATCTTGATTTCGATTTATTATGGTTTCGCATTTTAAATTAATAAGAAGAAAATAAAATGTTTTTAAAAATATTATTTGATTTTAAATAAGGATTTTAATTTTGAATTAATATATAATTCATTTAAATATTTTATTATTTTTAATTTATGATATTTAAATTAAGTGTTGAAATTAATTTTGCTATTAATTATTTCAATTTTTTGATCTATCTCATGTAAGCTAACATTAAAAAATAAAAATTCTCATTTTAAACAGAGATTGTAATAAAATATTCAGTAAAAATTTATTATTAGTCAATGTTTTTATAAACATGAATTCAATATATAATATTACATTATTTTTAAGCAAATATGCAAGCCAAGCCACATTAATCGCAGTATAAACCAAGCTGAAAACAATTTAAAACTCAAAAATATACTTGTAATTGAATAAAAAAATATTATTCAAATAAATGCAAAAATATATTAATCGACAAAAAGTTGTTATGCTATGCTAAATGAAACCTGGATCCCAAAACATTTAAACTTTAAAAAAAATTGTTTTTCATGAAACTGGATAAATATTTGATTAACAAACTTTAAAAAACAATATTTTCTAAAGAAACAATTAAAGTTTTTTTTTAATTCTAAAATAATCAAAATATTATAACAAAAAATAAAACTTGTTTATAAAAGAATTTCATCAGAAATAAAAATGATTATAATATCTCAAATTATTAAAATTTAGTTATATTTAATTATTTACTAATGTGTGAGAAATTACAATGAATATTTATTTTCTTGTTTTTATAAGTATTTTTTGAGTTTTTATCTCTAAAATTTTTTATTTTTGGTTTGGAAATTTAAATTTGTTGGGTGGGGAAATCTAGCCAACTTTCACAATATCGAGCACTTTGTTTTATGATATTTTATTTTTATTTATAAATTAATTTAAAATCTTATCAACCTTAAAAACCTTAAATGTTGGATGCGCAGCTATTTTATCACTTGATTTTTACCAATAAAATTTTGAATTTTTCCTCTGTTTATTAATGTTTTTTTTTTCATATATTTAAAATTTATTTATATTTTTCTATTTAATATTGAATTTTTTGAAACAAAATACATATTCTGACAATTAAGTCTGAAATTTTATGAGCTTAAATAGGTGCAAAAAATTATTAATTTGTGTCCAATATTGAATCTTCTTATTTTGTATTATTCCATCATTGAAAAATGAAATATTTATGGCATAAATTCGCCAAAAATTCTGTTCTTATTTAATAATTTATTAGATTAAATCATTTATAATTTTTATATTAAATTATTCAATAAAAATTACGGATTGGAAAAATCATAAATAATCCTTCTTTATTAAATTCATTATTTTAATTTATTTTTTCTCTCTTTTATTATTCGTCATATTATTAATTCTCGTTTAGTTCGTTCGTGAAATTGTAGATCGTCGAGACAAAATTTTAAAATATATTTTTAAATTCTTTAAAATAATAGGTTAGAAAGCTTCATTTTTCGACAAAACTTTTAGCAAATTGCATTGTTTTCAAAAAAAATTTTCGCGGAAGCGCCTCTCGGTATCGCCATGGCTACCCGACATTTGGGGACAAGACGACATTTGGGGTTTTTAATTAAACAAAAAAATAAAATAAATAAAAATTCAATTTTGTGCCAAAAATTAGACAAAGTTACGTCTCTTTAAGCCAGAGTTAATTCCATTACTATAATTCTTATTAGCTTATTAGACACGTGGGAAATAATTCTTTTTTAATTCAAATAAATCTTTTCTGTACGTAAATAAAAATTATATGATTTATCTCATTTTTAATATTGTTATGACAAAAGTAGGGTCCCCAAATGTCGTCTTGTCCCTAAAAGTCGGGTAGCCCTGGCGGTACCGAGAGGCGCTTCCACGAAAAATTTTTTTGAAAACAACGCAATTTGCTAAAAGTTTTGTCGAAAAATGAAGCTTTCTAACATATTATTTTAAAGAATTTAAAAATATATTTTAAAATTTTGTCTCGACGATCCACAATTTCACGAACGAACTAAACGAGAATTAATAATATGACGAATAATAAAAGAGAGAAAAAATAAATTAAAATAATGAATTTAATAAAGAAGGATTATTTATGATTTTTCCAATCCGTAAAAAGGGAAGAAATTTATTCATTCAATATTTAAACTTTAGTGAAATATTAAAAACAAATAAATTAACAAGAAATCAATTATTTTAAATTTTTGAAATATTACTAATAATGAGCCTTCATTAATGAGTATATTTTTTCCTAAAAACCCACAACGCGGAAGACATCATCGTTCAGAGCTTTGTGCGAGATCATTAAAATTTAGAATAGTCTAAAATATACCCAAAAAGAAATAGCATTTAGAAAAATTTAAAAAATATTTATTAAATTTTCAAAAGACAAATTGAAAAAAATCATAGATTTAAAAAATAATAATCTTACAGTTTTTGTTAATAATTTCCTATAAAATATTGAATATTTAAATGCAAAATAAAAAAAAAATTATTTTTATTGAATAATTTAATATAAAAATTATAAATGATTTAATCTAATAAATTATTAAATAAGAACAGAATTTTTGGCGAATTTATGCCATAAATATTTCATTTTTCAATGATGGAATAATACAAAATAAGAAGATACAATATTGGACACAAATTAATAATTTTTTGCACCTATTTAAGCTCATAAAATTTCAGACTTAATTGTCAGAATATGTATTTTGTTTCAAAAAATTCAATATTAAATAGAAAAATATAAATAAATTTTAAATATATGAAAAAAAAACATTAATAAACAGAGGAAAAATTCAAAATTGATGCAAAATATTAAGCATATCACATCCAACAAACCTTGGTTCTCTGCACGGACTTGTGCATTCCGTGCCAGCACTTGCTGACGCAGATTGCGCTGCTGTGGCGATGGCGTGCCTTCAGATGGAGTATAGACGACAACGCGGCGGCCCATGTCCTGTTGTTGTTGTGGCGCAAAGGGCGAATGCTGACGCAAAAGCGGTGACTGATGCGGGGCGGCGGCGGATCAGGAGAATCGAAGTTGAGGGTGTTCCATTACTATAATTCTTATTAGCTTATTAGCACGTGGGAAATAATTCTTTTTTAATTCAAATAAATCTTTTCTGTACGTAAATTTTCTTTTTGATTTGGGTTTTCATCCTATTATAATTTTCCTATATTGAATTTCAATACTTTCTTGATAATTTATCAAATTAAAAAATATTCAGTTATAATAATAATTATTATTTAAATTGCCGGTTATCCTTGCTTAATTTATGGGTTTTTATGATTACATTTTATTAAACAATATCTGGAGTCTCTCTTCCTTTCATAATAATAATAATAATAATTTTTTAAATTTTTATTTTTTTATATAAAAACCCTAATTTTTTTATAATTTTAAGCACTGAAAATGATTGTTATATTTAATATAATTTAAATATTTTGGCTTTTATATAATAGATAGAATTATCTAAGTTGAATATTCATTTTTTAAAATTATTTCTTTAAAAAATTCAAAATTGTTTAATTATTTATTATATTTTTTATTAGTCCTTTTATTTTTTGTCGTTGACAGAACAAAATTTTTTTTATTAAACTTTTTATTTATTCATGACCTTTGTCTCTTTACGTTTACAGTTCGTTCACTTTTGCATTAATTTCTGCTAAAAGAACTCTTATTTTAATTACTTTTAAAGAATATCTAAAAAATATATAAAAATGAATTCATCAGTTTTTATTTATGAACAAAGTTATTTTATTCTAAATTTCCATCACTTTTTTACTCTTTATCTTTATCTATATCTGTTTTTATAAGCGTTGTAAATTTAGGTTTATTTTGCGATTTCTAATTGTATGTAATTTTATTTTTTTAAATTTTTTAGTCTAATTCTCTGATGTTTAAATTTTCCTCCTCGCTATTATCTTTTATTTATTCTAATTATTTGATGTTATTTTTGATCTTCTGACAAGATCCTAAATCTCGATTAGAAAACTGCGAGATGATTTACTGAACTTGAATTGATATTTTTTTACATTTTTGCATTTTGTATGTTACAAAAATGTTAGAAATACACTAAAACCTGAAAATAAAATTTTATCGGGCCAATTTTTCTTGACGAAATCACGAAAAATTAAAACATTTAAACAATTTTTTACAAACAAAGTGATTAACTTGACAAAAATTGTCTAAAATATATGTATATTAAATTTTTCTATAATTGATTTTTATTTTTAAGATTATTTTATTTTCTGAATGATTTTTGAAATTCATAATAATCTCTTTACATATAAAATTTTTATATTTTTAATTCCTTTTTCTTTCTATCATAACTTTAATATTTTAGGCCTGAATCGGAGATTTTATGCACTTTATTTTTTGCAGTTTTTTATGTTTAGTTAATTAATTTTGTATTTTTAAAGAAATTTTTTTCGGGCATTTAATTTTTTAAATGTCATATTCATAAAATTCATATTCACTTAAAATTTCTTGTAAATTTTTCTCAATCTTTTTTATGAAATTCATGGTCCAGAAACATTTCACTATGCGTATTTGTAATCTCAAGCGAACTAGTAATTATTTAAAATAAATAAAAAGTTATAAATTTTAGCAGTTTTATTTAAATTATTATTCGTTTTTTATTTTCTAAATTTTTCGTTTAATAACTTAAAAATAAACAATTTTTTGGTTTTTAAAAAGTTGAAAAACGCCAATAATTTGTTTTTCGTGGGTTTTTTTGAAGAAATTAAAATTAGATAATAAAGTTTATCTTTAATAGCTTTTATCATTTAATATAATTAATTTTAATCATCCAAAATATATATTAATATTTAGATTTAATAAATATTAAACATACAACAATGGTTTCATTATACATTTTTTACCGTTCAAAATAAACAATCTGTTATTAAATGTTCGTTTTTGCTTTTTTGTTAGATTTTTATAAAAAAAATATTTTGGGTTTATAAACTGCATTTATAAATATCTTAAATCTTTTTATATTGTGTAAACAATACTGTTCATTTT
Source organism: Heterodera schachtii (assembly GCA_023374025.1). Taxonomy (NCBI): domain Eukaryota; kingdom Metazoa; phylum Nematoda; class Chromadorea; order Rhabditida; family Heteroderidae; genus Heterodera; species Heterodera schachtii. Next base: position 734,799 of record SIJG01000049.1, read on the forward strand.
GTATTGTTTTGGGAAATTATTTTCATATCTATTTTTTCCATGTTAATAGTCGTATTTTTGAAAAAAAAATTTTTATTAAAAACCTTCCCACTTTATTCATATTATTTTATGAAAGAAAAAAGCTTTCAAGGCTAAATGTTTTTAATAAATTTTAAATGTCCAACTGTGTCCACGGTTTTGAGGTGGTAGTTAGTGCTTTCTTTATATTTACATTGTTTGTTTTATAAGTATTGTAACAAATGTATAGTTTCTTATTTATGTCCTATTTTGTTGTATTATTTTATTAATTTTTCCACCAAGTTGTATTAAGCTTGATTATTATATTCATTATATCTCTCTAATTATATGTTTTATTATTTAGAAAATGATGATTAGTTTTTGAGTTTGTAAATTTTTTAAAATTATTTAATATTAATTTTATTGTTACCATTGTTTTATATGGAGATAAGAAGCTGAAAACGTCAATTGAATTCCATCATTTGAATATGATAACTTCGGCAAATAAGACGATAAATTAATATCAAACAGAAAAGCAATTAAATCTCAAGGAAAAATCAAAAACCTTCATAATTATTTGACAATTTTAAATGCTATTAAATAATAAAATATTATTTAAAAATTATATGATTTATCTCATTTTTAATATTGTTATGACAAAAATTAAAATTTTTACGGTTTTAATAAGAATAAGATTCAAAAAAATTAAAATTTTTCGTCATACTTCAGTTTATCTTATTTAATATTTTCTTTTTTGTATTGTAATTTGGTTTTATTCACAAATTTATTTTTTTTATTAAAGCTAATTTCATTTTAAATCTTTATTTTGTTTGTTTTTTACTTTTAAAAAGCTTTTTAATTATTTTTCATAATTGCCAGAATGACTTGAGATGATTTTAATTGAATTTTTTTTCTATTAATAATCATATTTTCATTTTTATAGTGTCTTTACTATTGAATGACAATGCTTATTTTATAAATTTTAAAGATTTAAATCCAACAATTTTTGTATAATTCGAAAGATTAATATGTTTTGAAGCAATTTCGAAATTGCTTCGGCTTAAATCTCAAGGAAAAATCAAAAACCTTCATAATTATTTGACAATTTTAAATGCTATTAAATAATAAAATACTATTTAAAAATTATATGATTTATCTGATTTTTAATATTGTTATGACAAAAATTAAAATTTTTACGGTTTTAATAAGAATAAGATTGGTTTAAAAATCATTTGATTTATTATTTCGATTCATCACGACACAGCATCTCCTATGCAACCATTTTATTCAGCTGCTTGAATATAAATTTACAATTTATTTATGGCATTTGGCTTTTTTGCTAATTTAAATGCTACAAAATTTTCTCATTAATATATTAAATTTTTTGTAAGACTAATAGGGCATGTGAAGAGCTTTAGAATAATACCAAGAATGTTCAATTTAGACATTTTTAAAAGATTGAATTTGAAAAAGTTAATTAATCTTATTCTCAAAAATGTCTTTCTAATGATAACGAGACTTTGATTAACTTTGCCAAAAATAATTTTTAAAATCATTTTTAATTTTTGGAAAATCAATAATTAAGTTAACCTCTTGCAGAGAATGAGGCGGTCAGTTTCCCTTTTTACTATAAAAATACTAATTATATAAAATGATATTTTGGAAGAGAAGTGAAGAATTCAATAAGCAAAGTTAATCGCTAATATTTTTGTAAGGACAATTTTTAAATGTTTTTTATTTTAACTAAAAATTATGAACAATTTTGAAAATTTAAAAATAATTATTTATTTATTATTACTAATTATGTATTTTATGAGATTGAAAATTTAAAATAATTTTGCAGAATGAATTTTTACTTTGAAAATTTAGAAATTTAATATTTTACTTTTATATTCTACAATGTTTAAATTTTATTTATTACCGATAAATAAACAATTTTAATTATTATTATTATACATGAAAAGATATGTACATTTTTAATGTGATAGCAAACAAGGCAATTAAAGCTATTTTAATTATTTTATATATAACTAATTTTCTGGCATTATTTTTCATATTAATTATTTTTTTAATTTCCACATTTAAGAAATATTATTATGTTATGTAAAGTTAATTCTTTATTTTTAAAAGTTTATGGAATTATGTATTTGTTTTTTTCTTTTTAAATGGTTCATAAAGTATCCAAATAATTTGTCAATGCTGTTGATAATTCCTTAAATTATAATCCGATTAATGGCTGTTTGTGAAGTTTTCTTATCCTTCTTTCTCTTATTTTCCCACACTCTCTTGCAACGTCTTTCTTTTACCGTACCCTTCCCTAATTTGTTAATTCTTTGCATTTCTATTGGCTGTCGTCTTTGAATTTTGCTTCTTTTATCACATAGTCTTCGATTAATGGCAAATATATTGTAATTTATTTTTGAAATTTTCTTAAGATATTTTAAATTAATTATTTTTGAATTATTTTAAATAATGGTTTCATAATTTTGTCATTCTTAAATATTTTTTTTTCATTTAAATATTTCATTTATTTTCTGTAATTAAATATTTCCTTAATTTAATTGCTTAATGCTGATTTTTTTGACCATGACGCTTTTTTCTATCGCTTAAATAATTTATATTTATTTTTAAACAGCCATTTTCATATATTCTTAGATATCTAAATATTTTTTATATTTAAAAATTACTTAACTCATACTTTTAAGTTTTAGCATGTAGAAATGATTCTGAATTTGTTTACATCAATACAATAAAAAATATGGATATTTTAATTTGGGCATTATTGACCCGTTTATCCTCAATTTTTTGTGTCATGATAATTTTAATTAAATATTTCACTAACTATTATATACATATTCAATTTGATTATTTTACTAACATGGACCACATGGTTGCACAACTATAGTATATGTATGTGGTGCAAGAATTGGTGAGTTATATTGCAAAAATGACAAATTTTATCTATAAAAAAATAAAATTAAAGCCAAATCAGTATTGAGAATTTTTTTTCAGTTTTTATGTTCATTTATTATTTATAATTATTTTTTGATCTTTTAATTAAATTGTTTAAAAAATTTTAAAATAATTAACTGTTAAATTAAAATTTGCTTATTTTCTCTAAAAAATTTATAGTGAAATTTTTTTAATAATATCCTTTTCTATTATTTTATTATTTCAAATTAACATTACTCCATTAGGGAAATGTATCATTTTATTATGAGTAATAAAGAAAAATTTTTTGCTTTTCTAATGTTTTAAAAAATAAATAATTTTGTTTCATTAAATATTACATATTTTTGGGAATTATGAATAATTCTTAATTTATTTAAATATGACTTTTTTATTTAAATGTTGATTTTTACTCAGTTATAATTAAAGAAAATATTTGTTTTATTAAACACTAAAATTTAAAAATGGAATAATGCAAAATAAAATTTTATTCAATGCTTATACACTAAATAAATTGAAGTGATATTCTTTTTTATAAATATTTATGCTGGCTTTGATTTATATAATATTTTTGTGTTATAATATTTAAATTTCACATGCTGAAAATGCCTGTTTATTTCATCGATGTGCTGCTCGTTTAAATTAAGTAATTACTGACTTTAATTATGCAGCCAGAACTTACAATCATTTATTTATTACAATCGAAACAATATTTAGAAAAATCTTAATAATTAAAACAAAAAACAGATATAAATTTTTATTCGTTGATATGAATAATTCTTTGTTTTAAGGTAATTTTAACATTGATTTATGATCATTTAATTTTAACTTTGTAATATTTATGTTTTAATTAGTATTAAATAAATAGAGTTTCTCAATTAATTATTTTTGGTAATTTATTGAATTTTTTATTTTTGTTTTATATTTTAAAATGCTATTCATCTGCTTCTATATTATTTATTCTCACGCGCAATGAAAGGTTTAATGCTGAATTTAAACGATGTTGGTTGTTTGGTATAACCATTTTAATTTTATCTGCATATTTATTATTCTTTTTTTTCTTTAAAATTAATTTTATTAAAAAATTATGTTTTTATAAATAATTATTTTTCTGTTATTAAGCAAATAAAAAATATTCAAACAATTTTTAAATTAATTGTTTTAATAATTAAAAATAATTGATTAACCGTTTCTATAAATAAGTTAATTAAGAACAGTATAATTTATTCGAAATAATAATTAAATAAAAAGAAAGTAATAATTAAATTATTTTATAATGGAAAATTTAAAGGAAATTCTATTATTGAACAGTAAAAACCATTATATAAATTAAAAATGAATTAATAATAAAAATACGGACTGTCATAATAAATTATTTGATTCGTTTAAAATTAAAAATAAAATTGAAAAAAGTTTTATAAAAGTTGAAAAAATTGAAAGTTGTATAGGTATTAGAAACTATAGGAATATACATTAAAAGTAAACATTAAATATTTATAAAAGATTTTAGATTTCTTTAATTTTAAAAAGAAAAATGATCATAAAAACATTAAAATCATAATTATTCATCATTAATTATATTTAAGTATAATTTTGTAAAAGAAATACAACGGGAATTTCTTTTAGAATTCCCAATAATTTCAAAATCTTTAGTGCGCTAAAAAAATAAAAGAATATATAAGTACTTTTATCAATGGTAAAGAAAAATGATAATATTTATAAATTTTTAATTTAATTCTTTTTGCTGATTCTTTACATAAGACTTAATTAAACCATTATAAATTTGATTGACTTTTTTATGCTTTTTAATTAAATTTTTGGATTAAAATATATTTTTGACCTTCGGATGTTTGTTTCCGTTTTATTTGTATGAATTTTATTTAAAACAACATCTGTTCAATTTACCAATTAAATAAACATTGTTTGTTTCTCCATTAGTTATTCTTTGTCAAATTAAAATGTATGATGATATTTTATGAATAATTTTTTTTTTTAATATTTTTTATCTTTCATTTTTTGAGGGATATATTTATCTATTTTAAAATAATTGAATAAATAATGGCTGGTAAAAAGCTAATTTTTCCATAAGCGTGCATTTAATTTTTTTATTAAAAAGAAAGATTTATGAATCTCTTCTGGCTCATTTCACTGTTGTGATACGATCCTATTAATGCAGAAATTTGAAGTGAAACGAAATGCCAAATATTATTTTATTATTTAAATGTCTTATATTGAAGGGCCTTATGATTTAATAATATTCTTTTGAGACCGATAAATCAGCTTATTTTATGTATAATTTTTTTACATATTTTAATTTATTACAAATTTAAAAAAATAAATTTTTGTCATTAAATTTTTGTGAAAATCGCTCACTTAAAACCTTGACATCGTGCACCAATTCTATCTCTTTCTAGTCATTGAACATTTTGTTTTTTTAAATTTTTAAATTATGGAAATTTTCATTTTTATAAAGTTTTTTCTCTACTAATGGAAATGTGAGGATGGGTATAATAAAACATAATTATCAATCGTTGTTGTTAGATTGTTTTTAAATGATGATCATCATCCATTCTTAGGTATAAGTTATAAATTCAATCTTTACAAGAAGATATATTTTCTTTTTTTTTTTAAGTTTTGATTTTCACAATTTTTAAATTTATTTATATAGTAAGCCCCAACTTAAATGTTTGTTCTTTAATTTGGAATTACTTTTTATTTTTTATTTTAAAATTATGCCATTATTAAATATTGCATTTTCTAAAATATTGAATAAAAAATTAAAATTTATATAAAATGCAATTACAACTTATGGATTTATCTTCTTGTATTGTTTTTTTCAATTTTTATACGTTAATTTAAAGGTATATTAGATATGCTATTTTTATAAAAATTTACAAATTTAAATATTTGACAAATACACTTTCTTGATTTTTATATTTTTGTCCCATAATTAATCATAGAAGTTTAGTAATGGTTTATTGCCACTTTTTTTTTTAATATAATTAATTTTTTTTTAACATTAAATTTTTGAAAATTTATAAATTTTTACATTATGAATTGAATTATTCTTTCATTTGAAATATTTTTACACATTTTTATAATTGAATGTTTATCTCTATTTTATTTATTTTTATTTTAATCTTTTTTATAAATATTGCTAATATAAAAATTAAACTAGCGGGTGTGTGCTTGCGTGTTTCTGCTGCTTTAAAGCGCTGCGCGCTTCTTGAGCTTCGCTACCTAGTATTGTGTTAGGGTCTTTGCGTCAGCCGACATGCACTTGGTTTCACTCAGTAATGAGCTGACACATTGCATATTTCAGTGCAATGGAAACCGGAAGTGCCCTAACTCGCACGTCATCCCTCCTCCCTCCCTTAGTCCAGGTGGCAGTACTTTATATCCATATTTAAGTGCAGGTGAGAATGGGGCGGCATCGGAACAGTACCGCACACACTGGACTATAGCTCGTTTGATTTATGCAATAGAGATCCAAGGCTTTACACATAATCATGATAAGCGCTAAATTGCGAATAACCTGGAGGCCCCATAAGGGCGGACCAGTTTCAAGACTATGCTCCAGGCTATCACCATTTCGCACTCAATGTGTTAATGTGAACAGTTGTCATGCCAAACTGGCTTGGATTGCTCTTTTATTGCAATTTGAGCATATTTTTGGCCACAATGTTCAGCACTTTCGCTTGACCTTGGGCATCGATCTCCCTTTTGGGAGCATGCACACGGACATTGTTGCCGTCCGTTGCCCTTGAAAAGGCAGTATATAATTGACCATGGGTAAATACTTCCCTTTCTAGGTCAATGCCGACAGTGCTGATTGTTTGGCCCTGACCTTTTTGAATGGTCATAGCGAATGCAGGCTTAATTGGGAACTGCAAACGCTCGTATTTCAGCCCACCAGGCGTTTTGTCCTCGAAGACATTGCGAGATCTTTCAAGGAAAAACCTCACTTGGCCACCAATAGCATTGCTATTGATTACACGACCGACAAGGCGATCATCGCCAAGTTCTTCGAGGACAATGCGTGTGCCATTGATCAGCCCTTCCCTATCACTTTTGTTGATAAGGAGGACAACAACGCTTCCGACCTTTAGTCGCAGACAGTGTGGAGGCATCCCAGAGTCTGTGCGTCTGTTCAATGCTGCCACTTCGGACTCGATCTCATCGATGTCCAATGGGCGATCGTCAAGAGGTTTGTCCGTGGACAAATATTCCCGCACTTGACCTGGCACATTCGCCATCATCATTTCGTTGACTTCGTCGCACGTATCAATGTGCGGGGCGAGTATCAAACGGTTGAGCAGCTCCTTGTCATTGCCAAGGAGTTGTTGAAAGTTTGGATAAACAAAGTTTATCAGCTCTTCCCTGCTCTTTACGAGGAACTGCCGAGGAATCCAGAAGTGCTCTCCGGTTTCTCCGAGCCCAATTTGGCGGCACATTTGCAAGTACGCTTGCTGACCTTTGCCCAATCTCTGGTTGATGGTCAATTTCATTGTGGTGAATTGACCAAACAATGGAGATGTTTGAAAACAGGCTGTCACCTGAGCGGTTAAGCCTTCATGAGGCACGACCGGCAGCGACTGTTTGAAGTCACCGCTGAAAATGACTGTTTTCCCTCCGAAGAGGAGATCCTTGTGCTGGCGAATTGCCATCTGTTTGCACACTCGGTCGATGACCTCAATCACCGTGTTGTGAAGCATGGTGATCTCATCAATGATGATGAGTTGGGCCTCACGAATCCGACGGGCAAAGAAGCTCTCCAGCGGAATGCTTGGGAGCTTGTCTAGATGACACCTTCTCTACCCAGACGAAACGTGGAATGAGCTGTTTTGCCATACGGCAGCAAAATAGCTGCACACCCAGTGGATGCCGTGGCAAGCACTTTGTAGGTGTATGGGGCCTTTCGCAAGCGCCTAATAATTTGGCCAAACAGAAAATGTTTTCCCCGGTCCCTCCGTCGCCGAATAGAAGAATCGGCGAGGTACGTCGCATCCCTTGGGTCCGACTGAATTGCCTTAACAACAGCATCAAAAGACCGCTTGTTGTCCGGTGTTGAGTGGCGGAGGAGTGTTTTGCTGAGGCCGAGGATTTGGTTGGCCAGGCGGCAAAATTCAATCATCATCAACGTTTAACTCTTGATAAGTTTTGGTTAACTCCAATATCCTATGTTACTTCTCACCAGTCCACTGGTCATGGCAAAGTGCGGGACCAGCTTCGCACCGGATGTTGGCCGGTAACAATAAGGAAATCATCATTGTAAACCGTGGTGGCCCACAATGTTCAAAGGAAAGTTCATCGTGCTACAATCCCAAGAAGGGGTAGGCCAAGTTGACCACAATCCCGTGATGGGCAGGACATGTTGACAACAGTCCCATGAAGGGCAGGCAACGTTTACCACAAGTGTGACAGATGCCCGAAGGGCCATTCAGTGAATCGCAAATGGTGCGACGCATGCCCAGAAGGGCCAGTCAGCAAACCGCAAATGGTGCGACACATGCCCGAAGGGCCAGTCAGCGAACCGCAAATGGTGCGACACATGCCCCGAAGGGCCAGTCAGCGAACCGCAATGGTGCGACATATGCCCGAAGGGCCAGTCAGCGAACCGCAAATGGTGCGACACATGCCCCGAAGGGCCAGTCCGCGAACCACACTGGTGGTGCGACACATGCCCCGGAGGGCCAGTCAGCGAACCACTGGTGCGACACATGCCCCGAAGGGCCAGTCAGCGAACCGCTTTGGTGCGACACATGCCCGAAGGGCCAGTCAGCGAACCGCAAATGGTGCGACACATGCCCGAAGGGACAGTCAGCGAACCGCAATGGTGCGACATATGCCCGAAGGGCCAGTCAGCGAACCGCAAATGGTGCGACACATGCCCCGAAGGGCCAGTCAGCGAACCACACTGGTGGTGCGACACATGCCACGGAGGGCCAGTCAGCGAACCGCTTTGGTGCGACACATGCCCCGAAGGGCCAGTCAGCGAACCGCTTTGGTGCGACACATGCCCCGAAGGGCCAGTCAGCGAACCACACTGGTGGTGCGACACATGCCCCGGAGGGCCAGTCAGCGAACCGCTTTGGTGCGACACATGCCCCGAAGGGCCAGTCAGCGAACCGCTTTGGTGCGACACATGCCCCGAAGGGCCAGTCAGCGAACCACAAAGAAATGTGAATCAAAAAGGTGCTAAAGGACAGAACAACTAAACATGCCAAAAATTTGCAAAATTTCTATATTTTCAATTGGCAGTTTAATTGTTCTTATTATTCTATCAAAGAACTTATAGCGTACCTCGCTATACAGTATTACCTATTCCATCCTCAGATTTGGGATAGAAAAACTATTTCTATATATAGCAAGGTATAATTTAAAATAAATTGAACTCTAAAAATTTTTCGAATGTCTTAAAACAGCAATGAAAAATGTCTGCTTTGTCTTATATATGATATACTGGTAAAGTATTAGTCAAAATCAGGGCATTGTCTATTTTTAGTTCAATTTTGCACTTTGAAAATTTCATTTCAAAAAAATCATTATTGTGCCCTTGAAATCAACAAATTTTAAAGAATTAATTAATTTTTTATGTTTTATTTTGTAACAAATTAAAAAGAAAAAAGATAAAGCAGAAATTTTCATTGTTCATATTATTAAAAATTCTTTACACAAGTGTTAAATGGTTGAAACTTACGGCATTCAATTTGTTTTAAATTGAATTTGTCCACCATCACATCGAAACTGGGCGAAATCAGTGCCAATTTGGGGCCGAGTTGAGGACGGTCAAAAAAGGAAGATGTCGTCCATCCAAACATTGTTGCACAGTTACTAAAAAGTTGAGAAAAATCTTATAAAATTATAACACAAAAAGCAAAAATCTTAAAAACGGGCACACGAAATTTTTTATTTTCAGAGGTTTTAGGCAAAATCCTTTAAAATTGGAGGCCCCATTTAGGCACAAAAGCCATAAAAATAATAAAAAGCCCTAAAAACTATTCACTCTTTTTGCCATCGCAATGTTTGTCCACCAAAAGCTCGAAATTTTTTGCAAATAAAAATTTTCATTAATAAAAAAATAAAAACCATTTAATTAAAGGCAAAAAGCCAAATTTCTGAAAAAAATTTATTTTCTGGGCCATTTTGAAATGGAGCCCTGATTTTGGGCACAAAATCCTTAAGCAACATTTAATAACCCTAAAAACTTGCCGGAATTCGTTTTGCCATATAATTGTTGTCCACCTTTGAATCGAAATGGGGTGAAAGCAGTGCCAATGTGAGGCGGAGCTGGGCAAAAAGGGGATGTCCATCCAAGGTCGTTGCGAAATTGCTGGAAAAAGCACTTAAAATTTTATAAATTGAAAAAGCTCAGAAAAAAGAAGCAGAAAGCCTAAAAAACTGGTCATTTTAGCAAAAAAAATTACTTTAAAGTCATTTTGAAATAGGCGGCCCCGGTTTTTGGGCACACAAACATAAAAAAACAATGAAAACCCTAAAAGACTATTGACTTTAAAAAACTCAAAAAACAAAAACTTGCCGAAATTCGAGTTGCCATCGCAATGTTTGTCCACCAAAAGTTCGAAACGAGGCGAAAGAAGTGCCAATTTGAGGCCGAGTAGAAGACGGTCAAAAAGAGAGAAAATGTCCATCCAAGCATCGCTGCAAAAACATTCAAAATTTCCAAAAAAATTAATTAACATTAAAAACCTTCAAATTTTCAAAAAATTGCTTTTTAATGCAATGAATTGCAAAATTGGCTCATATTTTTTCAAAGTTCGATTAAAAATCGTCCTTTTAGACACATTTTACAAAGTGTAACGAAAAAGTCACCAAATAAAAAAGATTTGCGCAACCAAAAACCCAAGACCAATAAGCTTTGCAAAAAAATCGAAAAAAACTTACCGGAATTTGAAAAAAGCTAAGCTTTTGCCATCGAAATGTTTGTCCATCTGCAAATTGAAATGATGAAATCAGTGCTAAATTGAGGCCGAATTGAGTATGGTAAAAGGGGAAAATGTCCAGCCAAACGTCATTACGAAATTGCTGAAAGTTACAAAAAATAATAAAAATATCTAAAAAAAAAGGTGTTTGCAAAATGACTAAAAAATGCCAGGCACCTTGCCGCAAATGGAAAATTTTTCAAGCAAAAGTTCGTAAAAGAAAAACTGCCGGCCCGAGTGACAAATCGCTTCCCGGGACTCAGTCGTCCGCGCAGAATTTTTCTCTATATTTTTCCCGGATGCGCCTCAAAAAGTTGTAAGACCCTTCCACTACTTTCAGGGCGCTCCCGGCCTTCGGCCGGGAGAAAATGGTTTTAGCAACGAAACTCAAAACCTATCTGAAATTTTGAAAAAAATATCTTACTTAAATGAGTTTTGTTCATAGAAAATCAATTTTAAGCTTAATTGATTAAACAGAGCCATAAAACTAAATTAAAAAATAGTAAAGTTCCAAAAAAATTTTATTTTATGTAGAAAAAAAGTTCCCTTAGTTACCGTTTTTATCCAATCAATAATTTTAAACATAGAAAATCCTATTATTGGCTTAATTTAGTAAAATGCGCAGAAACATAAATAAATCGCAAATGTCTCAAAAATTTTTTTAAAGTACCGAATTCAACCAAAATTATTTGTAATGGCCAAATGAAAAAAACGAAACTTACGGCTTCAATTCGCTTTTGCCGTTGAAATCTTTGTCCACAAGTGCATTGCAACGGGACGAAAGCAATGCCAATTTGAGGCCGAGCTGAGGACGGCCAAAAAGGGGGAGAATGTCCATCCAAACATCCATGCAAACCAAACTGAAATTTTGAAATCAATCAATAGGGCTAAAATTTTTAAATTTTTCACCAATTTTTTCCTGAACTCCCTCCCTATGGTCTAAATGCCAGAAAAACATGTTTTTTGGTGGGTTAAGCTAATTTTCGAGTTACCACGCACCCCAAAAAAGGGGAAAAAGCAAAACCAAGCGTTCTTGGTGTCCAAAACGAGGCGAAATCAGTGCCAATTTGAGGCCGAGTTGAGGACGGTCAAAAAAGGGTAAATGTCCATCCAAACGTACCTCCAGCTTAAAAGAGGAAAAATTTAACAAAAAATAAGTCAGTCCCAAAATGATAAAATTAAAATTTTCGGCCAATAATTCACGTAGTGATTTGAAAAATTGACCCATACGGCCAGCATCTACCATCTTTTCAAGAAAATAAGTAATAAACTGGAGGATTTTTTGAGAAATTGTTCATTTCTTTGGGGCGCATTTTTAAAATTTTAGGGTCGACTTTTTAGTGACATTTTTTGTTATTGTTTTTATAATAAAAATAGGGAATAATAAATTGAAAAGCAGCATAACACCCATAAAAAGCAACTAATAAAATATTTTTTAAAAAGCAATTATTTTTGACATTTTCGGTAAAAATGGGTTTATGGTTTAAAAATTTAATACATCATCGTTAAGGGTCTTGCCGGTGTAATAAAATTGAAAAAGCGAACAAAATTGGAGCATCAGATAAATCAAAATATTTGTCATAATCGGTTTTATTTCAGTGTATTGGAACTACAATAAGATTGTTTTAATTATTTTTGAACAAAATGAAAATTTGAAAACTTGAGTTTTAGAAAAACAGTGATAGGAACATTTTTACCGGGCAATGTGAAAAGATTGAAACTTACAGCATCAATCTGTTTTTGTCATTGAAATGTTTGTCCACCAGCACACGAAAGCAATCCGAATTTGAGGCCGAGTTGCATGGTCAAAAAAGGAAATATTTCCATAAAAAACGTCGTTAACACAAAGCGGAAATTGTGAAAGTAATCAAAAAATGAAATAACAAAAGTGAATTATTTGTTAAACAAAGGCAAATTGCAAAAAAAAAAAAAATTTTTTACAAAAAAATTTGAGATTTAAAATTACCATTTAGAAAAATTATATTCCAAATGAAAAAAAATTACAAATATATTTTCTGCACGCTTTTTCCAAAAAAATTATTGGGAACAGGAGGCCGGAAATTTAAAATTTGAGTACAAATTATAAAAAATGTTTACAAAAAGGATTTTTCACCCACAAAAACTTTCCATAAACAAAAAAAAAGAGAGATTAATCAATAACGCACACCATCACAAACACGAGAAATTTGAATAGAAAAATCAATGTGGCGCTGTAAATAAAAAAAAAAACCTTTTTTTGCGCTTGAGTTACCTATTTAAAAAATTGGAAAAAAACATTCCAAATTATGAAAAGATAAATCTGAATTAAAGGAATTTTAAATTTTAAAGCTTGCATTTTTATTTTGGCGTTGAATGGTTCAAAAGCCTAAAAAACTCCCGGCTCTTTTAAATGAAAAAACTTGCCGAAATTGGAAATTTCGATATTCATAGATTTTTGAAAATCAGAGTGAATAAACGATGGAAATTGCACAAATATTTCCATTTTTACTATTTTTGAAATGAAAATTGAAGAGACAGGGCCAAAAGAACAAATTTAGGTGAACAATTCGTCAAAATTTATGTATATATTTTTATTTTTAATTTAGGAAAATGTTCAAAATAACATGAAATACATTTTGCCAATAATAATAATTTTAAATGTCGAATAAATTACCTAAAACTCTGGCTATCACTTAAAAATGATATTTATTATAAATCTATTTTAAAAGTAATATATAAATAAATTATTAATTGTTTGTTAAAATTTTAATAAATAAAAAAGATGAAATTATAAAACCGGTTAAAATTATAGAAAAGTAAATTATAGCGCGAACTTATTTACTAAATTTGATTTAATTAAAGATATGGACCTACTTGACACAATTTTTAAAAATTTAGACAGAACTTTTAAGATACCAAAAAAAATGTCTAACAACAATAACAACAACAACAGTAACAACGGCAAAGAAAGTGCCAACAATAACACCAGCAACAGTAACAACGGCAAAGAAAATGCCAACAATAACACCAACAACAGTAACAACGGCAAAGAAAATGCCAACAATAACACCAGCAACAGTAACAACGGCAAAGAAAATGCCAACAATAACACCAGCAACAGTAACAATGGCAAAGAAAATGGAGATGGAGCAAAAAAGGGCAAAAAAAAATGCCAATGGCAACCGAGATGGAGGTGGTGGAGCGCGAGGGCATGGCAACCGAAAGGTAGGGGGGTACATTTCATACATATAAAAGGGGAGTCTGGAGACATATTATGCCTTTTTTTGCCTTTTTCGGGATTTTGTGCCTTAAATGTCTTTTTGGCATTTTGCCGTTTTGGTGCCTTTTTGGCGTTTTTAAGGAAAATTACATTAAAAATGGAATAAAATCAGGAAAATACACCCCTAAGAAATGAATTGAAAAATTATCACAAAATACACTGGAATAATTTTTTTAAATGCCTTTTTTCATACCTTTTTCGGGATTCTCGTGCCTTTTTTCAATTTTTTGGTGCCTATTATAGTGCCTTTTCGTGATTTTTGGTGCTTTTTTCGGTTTCTAGTGATCAGCAACCCCGAAAAACATATAGGTATTGGTTTATTTATTAGTTACGAATTAAGCACCAAAATATATAAAAAGTGAAAAATCACGTGATTTTTGATTTTTTAGCGAAACGGCAGGGGACGAAAAGGAGGGAAAGACAAAAAAGGAACGGAAGGCGCAAAGAATCGCGGCCGCGGTGGAGGAAGATGCGATCGAGGCGGGAGAGGAGGCGGGAGGGGAGGCGGGAGGGGTGGAGGCGGATCCACCGGGGCAACCGTGACAATCGGCCCCTTTTATCTTTGTTAATTTTTTGATTGTTGAATAAATTGTTGACATGTTATTTTTTTGATTTGAAAATGAAAAAATTGTTGACTACATAAAATTTGTGAATGTTTTAATCTAAATTTTCTAAATAAAAATTATTGAAAAAGTTGATGAATTTTATTTACAAATTAATTACCAAAATTATAAGAGGTACAATAGTGAAAGTGAATGGTCTTTTATGGTTTTTTGTTATTTTCAAGGATTTTTTGTTAAAAATTCAACTTAAATAAAAATGAATTCTTTAATTTAATAATTAATTAATTTTGCATTAAAACATTTATTTATTAAAAAATAATTAAATATAAATTAATAAAACAATATTAATTAATTAAAACAATAAACAATTCTTTTTAAAATAAAAAATATACAACAAAAATTTTTAAATTTAAAAAATACACGAAATTCTTAATTCAAAATAATAATAATTAATTTTAAAATCAAACTTTTATTCATCAAAAAATAAATTAAATTATTTACAACAAATCTTCAAATTAATTAAAAAACATTGAAAATTAACAGAAAAATATAGCGAAAAATAATGAACACCGCCCGGATCCGAACCTGCTGCACCCACCGCCTCAGAATCCCCAATCACACAGGGATTCTGAGGTCTTAACGATGTCAGAAGTAAAACCTGATCACGTATTCGTGATCAGCGACCTAAAATAGCCCTAAAGACATGTTTTTGGAAGATTTTTGGTGAAAAAATTTTTTCACTCAAAAATCCTGGTCACCCCCCCTTTAGTCCCGAATCCAAAAAGCACTTTTATTTTTGTATCTTTTTTTAAAAAAGTGATAAAAAGATAAAATAAAATTTATCTAATAGAGAAAAAAATTGCGGATTTTATTAGTATTTTAATTTTCACAAATGACTTTTCAGAACCGAGTTATGAATTTTTTTCTGAAAATTCGAAAATTTCCAGAAATTCTGGAATAACTTTTTTTCTTTAGAAGATAGAAATTCCAAATAAAAAGCATAAAATTCTCCTGATTTTACTCTATTTTTAAAGCTTTAATTCACTTAAATTGATAAATCCTTCACCGAGTTATGAATTTCAAACTTTAACCCAAAATTTCCAAGGGTCAAAAAATTGAAAAATTATTCGAATTTTTAAAAATTTCCAAAAATTCTGAAACGTGAAACAAAGGTCATATTCGTACTCAGCACCTCAAAATAGCCCAGAAAAATATTTTTCACCCCCATTTTGGCCCCAAAAAAAAATTTCGAAAATTTCTAGGGGGCCTAGCTCAAAAATTTTTGAAATTTTTCCAACATATGGCACACCATTCGATAGAGCTTTAAAAGCTCTACAATTTTGGTCTAAGGCATTTTTTGGCTAAAACCTACCCCTGACGAGTTATGGGCACGGGACTCAAATGTCCCGCTTAGGCCAAAAAATTTTTCTATTTCCGGGAAAAAATCGAAATTTGTCCGAAAAAAATACCAGTCGATAGAGCTCGAAAAACTATGTTTTGGAAGTGGTCTCCGTTTTCCCGGGAAAAATCGGCAAAAAATCCTAAAATTCAAAAACCCGAAAACAGTTTTTTAGGCCTAGCTCGAAAAATTTTGAAAATTTTCGAAAATTTAAAATCGGGAAAAATCGAGCTTTTCAAGCTCTACAATAGTCCCGCTGGCGACCCCCCGCTCAGATCAAACCCTAATGAGTTATTCACCCGGGACTGAACTGGACAAAGTTGGTACTGAAAAAGTCTACGCACCTACAGCCTTCCCTATTAAAGGTAGAGGCCTGGAATTTTTTTTGAATTTTAGTCAACACTTCAACTTAGGTCCCTACCAGCGGAAACTTTTTGATTCGGGTTTTAGGAAAAAAGTTATGGGCCCTAAAATGAGCGAAAAAGTGACAAATCGCTTCTCGGGACTCAGTCGTCCTCGCTGATTTTTTTCCTATAGTTTTCCCGGATACTCCTCAAAAAGTTGTAAGACCCTTCCACCAATTTCAGGGCGCTCCCGGCCTTCGGCCGGGAGATAATGGTTTTAGGGATGAAACCCCTTACCTATATAACATATATATAAATTCAAAAACCATCTAGAGTGACCCGGTTGCGCGGGATCCGCCTCAATCATCCTCCGCTTTCGTCGTTCCGGTGGTGGTGGTGGTGGTGGTAAAGGTGGTGAAGGTGGTGGTTGTTGTTGTTGTTGTTGTTCCGGCTGTGATGCATCCTCCACGTAGCCAAATGGGCGCGTTTGCATCCCTGGCCGAACACGTCCCTTGGCGTAGAAGGGCCGGTAATCACAGCCGGAACAACAACAACAACAACAACCACCACCTTCACCACCTTTACCACCACCACAACCAGCACCGGAACGACGAAAGCGGAGGATGATTGAGGCGGATCCCGCGCAACCGGGTCACTCTAGATGGTTTTGAATTTTTTATTGTATTTTTAATTTTTATTTAATTTCCATTTGTCTTAATTTTTCATTGTTTTTGATCATTATTTTTTTTTATATTGTATTTATTTTAAATTTTCGTTATTTTTTAATCCAATTTAATTTCAACCCATTTACATGTAAATAAATTTATTAACGAAAATGTTTTGGCACAATAATTGACAAATAATCAAACGAATTTTTTAATAATTCAATAGACTTGGCACCGGTTACAATAACTTTTCCGGAAATGTAAATGAGACACGTGGTGTCATTATCTAATTTACACCTAAGGGCAGGGAAAATTGAGGGATCGTAAATACCACCCATTGTTTTTACAAGTCTCTCCACACAAATCCTTTTGGCAAATGTCTCCACGCCGACAACATTGACCACACGCATTTGTTGAATTGTCAATTTCTTGTTTTGAGTGTGTTGAATTCTTCGTAGGACTTTTTGGGCAATGCTTTGGGCCTTGTCTGGGTGGGGAACACCAGTGAGGACGATGCGAGACGATTGGAAAATGAGAGCAGCCACTGTTTTGGTTAAAGTACGAATTCGCATGATGATGGCGTGAAATCGGCGGGGATTATACTCGGTATTAATTCCATTTTGTGCAATTGCCAAAAATTGTTCACGAGTTAAAGAATTTATTTTAAAAACAACAGTACAATTTGAAATAATCATCTAAATGACAATAGACAAAACTTCAAGGGGGAAGAATGTTTTATGATCACCACCACCAAATTCAACGACACAGGGAAGGTTTGGGTGACGCAATCGGATGCCGTGTTTAATGTAGTAGTGAATGCGCACCTCAAATTTTATACTTTAAATATTATTCAACAAAAAAAAAACCGTAATTCCGAGGTATCCTCGGTATGCTGGGGCCGAGTGAGCATCCAAAATTGATAGTTCGTTGCAGCGCACGGGGAAATTGCGGACGGAAGGGCGAAGGTGTGCGGTGCGTAGGTGTGCGGAACGCAAATGTTCAACGATTGCGCGGCGCTTCTCCAAGTTTTTGAAGATGACGTTCAACTCGCTGGCGGAGCACTCAAACTTTTTGCACAAATGGTCCACGAGCGGGATTGGACGGCGGCGCTCACACGAACAATTCGTTGAAGTGTCTAAAAATTTTGTATTATTACAAAAAAAAAACAAACAAACTTGTTTTTGGCTCCTCTTCAACCGCCTGTTTTTCCTCCTCGTCAATGAGACTAATCCAGTCTTTTGGCCGTTCCTTGTCCTGTTCCATTTCCGGGTAAGCGTTGTTGATCCAGTCAGTAGCAAGAATTAAATCCATTTTTAAATCTAAATTTAATTCTTCAAGATAAAGACAGAACAAAAAAAATTGGTGAAGTGAATGTGCAATTTCGTTATTCATTTAAAATAATTGTTTCTGGGAGCACAGGGAGCGGAAAGTCAGAGTGGATAATGCGACAATTAAATAATTTGGAGAAAATGATTTCTGTGTCAAATGAGTGAGTCTTTTTATATTGCTACGGAGAGCTAAGCAAAAATATTCTAGTCTACAGAAAAACGAAAAATTGGCAAGGTGCCATTAGACACACTCTAAAGCGTGATCACACAATAGGGCGTGAATGTAATTTGATTTTTGCCTTGAACATTGGCACTCCACTTGACTTCGGCTTTGAACAATGGCACTCCACTTAATTTCGGCCTTGAACATATTATTATTTATTTAAAATTCATTACATTTTGATTATAATATGGCACTCCACTTGATTTCGACCTTAAACAATGGCACTCTATTTAATTTTGGCCTTAACCCGGTTATTCTTTATTTAAAATCCGTTACATTCTGAGTTTAATGGCACTCCGCTTAATTTCGCCTTGAACCCACTTATTCTTTATATAAAATCCATTAACATTTTGATTATAATGGTACTCCATTTGATTTTTGGCCTTGAACATTGGCACTACATTTATTTTCTGCCTTTAACATACTTGTTCATTATTTAAAATCTATTTCATTTTGATTATAATGGCATTCCATTTATTTTCGGCTTTGAACATTGATACTCCATTTGATTTCGGCCTTGGACATTGGAACTCCACTTGACTTCGGCTTTGAACAATGGCAATCCACTTGTCTTCGGCTTTGAACAATGGCACTCCACTTAATTTCGACCTTGAATCCACTTATTCTTTATTTAAAATCATTAACATTTTGATTATAATGGTACTCCATTTGATTTCGGCCTTGAACATTGGTACTCCACTTATTTTCTGCTTTGGACATTGATACTCCACTTGACTTCGGCTTTGAACAATGGCACTCCACTTAATTTCGGCCTTGAACATATTATTATTTATTTAAAATTCATTACATTTTGATTATAATATGGCACTCCACTTGACTTCGACCTTAAACAATGACACTCTATTTAATTTCGGCCTTAACCCGGTTATTCTTTATTTAAAATCAATTAACATTTTGATTATAATGGAACTCCATTTGATTTCGGCCTTGAACATTGGCACTCTGAACCCACTTATTCTTTATTTAAAATCCATTAACATTTTGATTATAATGGTGCTCCATTTATTTTCGGCTTTGAACATTGATACTCCATTTGATTTCGGCCGTGAACATTGGTACTCCACTTCTGCTTTGGACATTGGTACTCCACTTGTCTTCGGCCTTTAACAATGGCACTCCACTTAATTTCGACCTTAAACCCACTTATTCTTTATTTACAATCAATTAACATTTTGATTATAATGGAACTCCATTTGATTTCGGCTTTGAACCTTGGCACTCCGAACCCACTTATTCTTTACTTAAAATCCATTAACATTTTTGATTATAATGGTGCTCCATTTGATTTCGGCCTTGAACATTGGCACTACACTTATTTTCTGCCTTTAACATACTTGTTCATTATTTCAAATCTATTACATTCTGATTATAATGGCACTCCACTTAATTTCGGCCTTGAACCCACTTATTCTTTATTTAAATCAATAACATTTTGATTATTATATGGCACTCCACTTGATTTCGACCTTGAACATTGACACTCAATTTAATTTCGGCCTTAACCCGGTTATTCTTTATTTAAAATCCGTTACATTATGAGTTTAATGGCACTCCACTTAATTTCGCCTTGAACCCATTATTCTTTATTTAAAATCCATTAACATTTTGGTTTAATGGTACTCCATTTGATTTTTGGCCTTGAAAATTGGCATTCCATTTAATTTCGGCCTTAACCCGGTTATTCATTATTTGAAATCTATTACATTTTGATTATAATGGCACTCCATTTGATTTCGGCCTTGGACATTGGAACTCCACTTGACTTCGGCTTTGAACAATGGTACTCCACTTAATTTCGACCTAAACCCACTTATTCTTTATTTAAAATACATAACATTTTGGATTATAATAGCACTCCATTTGATTTCGGCCTTGAACATTGGCACTCCACTTATTTTCTGCCTTTAACAAATTTATTCTTTATTTAAAATCTATTACATTCTGATTATAATGGCACTCCACTTAATTTTGGCTTTGAACAAATTTATTCTTTATTTTAAATCAATTAACATTTTGATTATAATGGAACTCCTTTTGATTTCGGCTTTGAACATTGGCACTCCACTTGATTTACTTTGAACAAATTTATTCTTTATTAAAATCTTCTAATTATAATAGCACTCCATTTGATTTTGGCTTTAAACATTGGCACTCCACGTGTTTTTGGCACTGGACATTGGCACTCCACTTGATTTGGGTCTGGAACAAATATTCTTTATTAAAATCCATTATCTTCTGATTATAAGGGCAATCCATTTGTTTTTGGCTTTGAACATTGGCACGCCACTTGATTTGGGCCTTGAACAAACTTATTCTTTATTAAAATCCATTATCTTCTGATTATAATGGCAATTCACTTGTTTTTGGCTTTTAACATTGGCACTCCACTTGTTTTTGGCTTTTAACATTGGCACTCCACTTGTTTTTGGCTTTGAACATTGGCACTCCACTTGATTTGGGCCTTGAACAAACTTATTCTTTATTTAAAATCCGATACATTCGAATTATAATAGCACTCCACTTGATTTTGGCTTTGAACATTGGCACTCCACTTGATTTGGGCCTTGAACAAACTTATTCTTTATTTAAAATCCGATACATTCGAATTATAATAGCACTCCACTTGATTTTGGCTTTGAACATTGGCACTCCACTTGATTTAGGCTTTAAACATTGGCACTCCACTTGATTTCGGCCTTGAACGGATTTATTCTTTATTAAAATTCATTATCTTCTGATTATAATGGCTTGAACATTGGCACTCCACTTGATTTCGGCCATGAACAAACTTATTCTTCATTTAAAATTCATCATCTTGTGATAATAATAACAACCTGAATTTTAATGGCACTCCACTTGCTTTCGACCTTAAGCATTGGCACTCCACTTTAATTCGACACTCCACTTAATTACTAAGACTCATAATATCAAAGAAATAATATTTAAATGGAATAGTAAGTTTAACGTCAGCCTCATTGAAAAAACAACTAATTTGTTGAAATTTGAGAATTCAAAAATTCACAATATGTAATATGCTTGTTTCGGAGTAACGCGACTTTGTAAAATTTGGACTTTATTCAATGGAAAATATAAAAAAAAAAGATGAAATGCAATACAATTTTTATGGCAAACGAAATTTACAAATTGGGCATAAAGCACGGATTTTGAGCCATTTTACAATACAATTATGATGAAAGAAATGACAACAATGCAACGCAGTAACTTTCTCATGAAGAATAAAATCCTCATCACAGATCACACACTTCTCATTTGAACTGACATTGAATTGGGTAATGTATTTTGAAATGAGACGGGCAATTTTTCTTTTTGGGTAAGGACCAGGCGGCGGTGAACGAGGAGGAGGGGGCAGCACGACACGAACCTGTTCATTTGGTTCGTTCCGTGCTGAACGACGCGGTGTATGTGGGGGCGGTTGATGCGTCAAGTCATGGTGTTCGTCATCATCGCCCTCCAATACAATCACTGCATTTGATGGACCAGGACGGGGATCAAGGTCGTCAGCATTTCCACCGCGATCATTTGGAGCAGATCGTTGATAGGGATGCTAATGATTAAAAAAAATTTTTTAATGATTCATTAATAAAATTAATACACAAAATTAATTCTCATTTTGAGTTTTCAACAAACATGACGATTGTTGTTGTTGTTGTTGTTCGGCCGTTGTTGAGACACAGCAGAGGCTCTAATAGCATCCATAACATTTGGAACGGAGCCATGTGGTTGTTGTTGAGCTTGTGTGCTGGTTGTATCAGACGCAACAACAAATTCGCGCTGATTTGAGGAAGGAAAATTTAAAACAAAAAAAAAACAAAAACAAAATCATTAATACCGGTGTTGCATCTTCAACATTAGCAGAGGGAGCAAGCTTCATTATGTCCACATTTTGCACCGTTTGTTCATTAGTCTGTAAATGTTGTGCTTAATTACAAAAAAAAAAAAAATTTTATAATCATTTTTTTTTTTATAAACATCAGAGAACCGTAAAAATACTTAACCAATTTTGGGTGACAATAAAATTCATAATTTTGCCGCTTGACCTGTTGGTGTACATAAGGCATAATGGAAGACATGTAGTTCAATCCGATCCGATACCAAACATCAGACGGAAATCCGGGACGAACGCTTTGCGATTTACAGTTAATGAACGTGTACGTCTCGCCTAACTCTAGCTCCGACAAAACAACAGCTTTCTCCGTCCATCCACTACACTGTAGTTGCGCTCCCTCTCGGTTCACCAACAAGACATTAGCAACCGAAAGTGGTCCAGTTTGAGTCATTTGGTTTTGTCGATAGTCGACGTGCAACACCGTCATACGAATAGGACTGGAGGGTGTGGGGTATAATTTAATTTAATAAATTTGAAACATTACGGAAGAATTTGTCCAAATGAAATGGCGCAGGAATTCAAAAACTCATAACTGGTTGTACCGTCCTCACAGAACTGTTAATTTTATAATTTAAAAAAAATTTAAATTATTATGATACAGCATTTGGCGGGAACTCTTGTTGAAGAATCGGTTGTTGCAACACCTTTGATGGTAAATGAAAGCCACCCCCAATAAAGGGCTGTTGTTGTTGTTGTCTGTCCCATCCAAAACCGCCATAAGCACTAGCAAACTGCTGTACAGTTCCACCATCGCGGTTAAATTCGGCACCAAATCCGCGTTGATTACCAACAAATCCGCGTTGGAAACAACCTCCAAATCCGCGATGAAAATTGAAACCATTATTCATAGGAAAACGATTGGCGCGAAAAACATGAGGCTGAATTTATTTATTTTAATGCTTTTTAATCTTTTATAAATAATTAAATCTTCTTAAAGTAATGAATATAACATTTAATAATTATCTCAAATCCCCAACCTGTAAACCAAAACCACCCATATTGCCAATAAACGGAGCGCGTAAATTGTGAAATTCATTTGCAGGAAGGTAATTATAGGTGAACGTCTAAACAAGCATGTATTAAATTTGTAACATGATGATGGAAAATTGTCATTTTTCTGATAGATTTTCAAGTTTAGTCAAACAATAAAATCGGTTAATCATCTTCTTTTTTTTTTTTTAATTTATACGCCTAGATATGGGTTTTTCAATGGTAATCACTCATTGATCTATTCTTCTTTTTTTTTTGCTAATGAAAAATTTCATTTTCACCTGAAATCCTCGTCCGCCTTGCACTTGTTGATCATCTGCTGGTTGTTGCTGTTCATTATGTCGCACATTTGATGCTCCTCGTCCGCATTGCACTTGTTGATCATCTGCTTGTTGTTGTTGTTGTTGGTTGTGTTGCGCATTTGCCGACATTTTCTTCCTAAAAAAAAATATATTTAATATTATTTTATGATTAAATCAATTTGCGTGTGAGCTTACTTAAATATGTTTTCTTTATTACATAAAATTAGATTTCCTTTTTCCCATACAACCTGGTATGAGAAAATATCGGCACATCTTTGATAGGTCAGCTGATCAGATTGCAAATATTGAAAAAAAAAACTGAAATATTTCAATTTAAAAAAATAAAGGTTTTTTTTTTTAGATATTGTCATTTTTTTTAAATTACTTATTTAATTAAAAAATTATTTTCATTGCATTTTTTTTTTGAAAATAAACTTTTATTGTTTAGGTATATTATTTTAAAATTTCAGTTTGGTAATTTTTTGCGAACAGATTTCAATTTTAATTAGTTTTCATTTTTTTTTTTAATTGAAAAAAAAACGCGTTCCCATACTGCCTGGGATGTGAAAAAAGTCGCAAATCTTTGATCATGCCGGCAGCGGATTAGATTACAAATAATTAAAAAATAAATAATTCAAATTAAAACTAAAATTTATATTGACAACTTAATTAATTTATTAAAATCTTTCATTACTTTTTGAAAATTCCCACACTTTTCAATTAAATAACTTATTCAATATTAATTAGATTTAATTTTTTCATTAACAAAGAAATAATAATAATTTTTTGGACGATCTGTCGTTGACAGAGGAGAATTGGCCACGAGAAGTCCATCGCCCAAGGGGAGGTGGTCCTCCCCGCGCCGCCGCCGCCAAAGGGAGGGGTCCGTCTCTCGCCGCCGCCCGAGAAGGGGAGGGGGTCCGTCCGCCGCCGCCGCCGCCGCCCTGTGGGGAGGGGGTCTGTCCCGCGCCGCCGCCGCCCGAGGAGGGGAGGGGTCCGCGGGGGAGAGGGGGTCCGCGAGGGGGAAAATTATCGCCACTAATACAACAATTAATCCCTTTCCTCCAACTGCCTCCGTGGCCTAGTGGTTAGAGCTTCAGCTCCCACTCCAAGGGTTCAATTCCCCCACCCTGCGAATTTAATTTTTTCGGAATTAAAATCTCGCGCATTTTAAAAAGAAATTTAAAATTTAAATTTAAAAATTAATTTAAATTTAAAAATAAAAAGAAATTTAAAAATTAAATTTAAAAATTAAATTTAAAAAATAAAAACAAATCTCGCGCATTGAAAAAAAAAACAACTGCGCGACCACCCATCCCCATAGGCTTAAAGTACAGGTTAGAGATGTCAGACGGTGCACTATCTCGCCTAAATCCAATCCAATAGGCTGTCGATTGGAAAAAATCGATAATCAAAGTGGATACCCTATGTAGTAATATTTAACTGCAATTATCAGCCGAAAATCTATATTCATTTGCCAACATTAAATTTTTTGGTTTTGAAAAGCTAAAAATATTTATCTATTTTAAGATTCTTAACAATAAAAAAAATACAAACAAAATTAAAAAGCTCATAGAAATATTTATTATAAAATTAAGTTTTAAAATAAAGAACACTAAAAATGCGAAAAAATAGAAAATGTTAAAATCTCTAATCGTGAAAGGTGTTTTATCTATTTAATAAAAATTGCGATCAATTATCATAATTGCCAAAATTCAAATTTTGAAAATAAATGCTTAAATGAATTAATCTTTGAAAATTTCTGCGGGCAAATACTAAATATAAAAAAAGTTCCAAAATTCAAATTTGCTATTGAGTTACAAGTTTTACTTCATTAGCTTTTTTATATACAAACTTGACAATATTTAATATTCATATTCTTTGTAAATTAATAAATTAATTATTAAGAAGTTGATTAACGAAAATACAAGCAAAACCAACAAAATAAAATAATTGTTAACATAGACATTATTAAACGAAACTATGAAATAATTATCAAAGATTTAAATTTAATATGAAATTTTTCATGTGAAAAAAATGCATTGTTAATTAGTTTATGAAAATTTTAGAGAAGTTAAAAAATAATAAATTATTATTTAAATTTGTATTATAAATTTTCTACTCACACGAGAATTTTCGTAACTTTAATTTAGCTGAATAATATATTTCAATTGGAATATAAAAAAATGAATAAATCTAAGCTTGATTTAAAATATTATTAATTATCCGATACAAAATGTTCTCAAACAAACTGGACAGCATGAGAAAATTAATAAAATAAAAAATCGAGGATTTATTTTAAAAATACGATAGAGAAAAAAAATTTTTTCTAGACAGAATGAATTGATTAAATCACATTACTAAAAGTTTTTTCTTTAAATAATTATATTCTTTTTTAAATTATTAAATAAATAAGTTTTCCGTAATTAAAATACATAAATTAACTTTTGTATCAATATTTTTTGCAATTTTAAATAAATGAATTTCTACTATAACATTTAATTAAAGACTAATGGACAATAACCGACTTATGGCTTCAAAAGATAATACAAAGTGTGTTAAATAGTTAAACATGTTTAAGTCGAAGAATAATATTAAAACATTTTACTTTTAAAAAATGGAGCTTAAATGTAATTTTTTTGAATTCATAAGGCTAAACTATAAAAATGAACAAACAAAATGAACAAAAAATTCAGATCAGAAAATTAATTATTATTATTATAAAGAAGTTATTATCGTAAATAAATCATGACAAGGACCATTGAATAATTAAGACCTAAAAAGATTATTAAAATATATTAAATTAAAAAATAATAATGATATAAGAGAAAATTATCAAGCAGCATCATTGAAAGAGACGACCGTTTTTGATCATGATTGGTCTGAATAATTAAATGTAAAAAAATTTTTAAAAGAAAAAAAAATAAATGAAAATTTGCTTTTGATTAATATAAAAAGAAATTTATAAAAAAATTACTGTTGAAAAAAAATTAAAGTAACATCTACCAAAGTTCAAAAAATAAATTATTTTAAATTAACAATATTTTTAATAGAATAATTAATTAATTATATTAAAGAAAAATTTTAAATTTTCATTGCGCAAAAGAAAATAATATAAATAAAAAAAAATTTTAGTTTGAAAGTATAAATTATTTTAATAAATAACAAAAAACATTATAATGAAGTTCTATAATTAAAATTTTATAAATTAGTGATGTTCTTTTAATAAAACAAATAAATGGAAAAATCATAATAATAGAAAAATTAAATTTACGAAAAAAGGGTAAAATTATTTAAAAAGACCTGATTTATAGATTTTTAAAAAATTTTGGATTTTTTGGCTTGGCCCTTGAAATGAATAAATATATTATATTAAAGTTATTTAAATAAAAAAAAATTAAATATCAAAATATTATTATTTAAACATTAATTATACAATCTTAATCATAATTTAATAATAACTAGAGACCGTATTTTGCAGCATTTGTTCGAATTTTTTGCCAACGTTGAACGTGATAATAAGCATGAAATTGATAAATTTTCTTTAAAACACCAACTCCCAGCAATAAAAACGAAAAATTCAGCCCTAAGAATCGACCTAAAAATTTCAAAAAATACACCGCTAAAATGGAACATTTTTTTCAAAAATTTAAATTTTAAAAATTAAAAGGTCAATGTTTTCTAAGAAAATATTAAATTCAGTGTGAAAAGAAAAAGTGTGAATGCACCCGAATGCAAATCAAATGATATCTATTATTGATTAAGAAAAGTTAATAATCAATTAAAAATAATTTGTAAATTAAAAAAAATTACATTGAAAAAATTATTTATCATATATGTAAATATACAAAAATAACATTTCAAAATTAAAACCAAACAATCATTTCGAATAAACAAATGAGTATTTTAAGCAATAATATAAGCAGTAAAAATATAATTATATCGAAAATTCAATGAATATAATATATATATATTCCGAAACGATGATACAACTACGTCTGAAAAAAAACATGATATTTAAAGAAGAGAATTGGAAAAAGAAAATAATTTAAATTAATTTTAATCAAATTATTAAAAAAATATATATATAATTATTATTAAAAGGAAATATTAAATTAATATTTACAATTTAATTTGAAAGAGTTCAGATTTGATGCTGATGTATAAAAATTATAAAAAAATTATCAACGATAATATTATTCAATTAAATATGTATATAGAAATATTGACCGTTAAACCGCCCATTAACCGCAGTTAAAAATGCAAATGTAGCTTTTGAAGGACTAAACTTAATTAAAAAATTTAGTATTAAAAAGGGTTGCACATTATTAAGAAAAAAGGACATTTTTTTGTTAATACAAATTAATGTGATTTATTATTAAAAATTGAAAAATTGTTTATTATTTTAAATTAGTAATTTCAACTATTAATTTTTTAATAAAACGGTTTATTAATCAATTAGCAATTCACGATATCATTTACACGATGTCCCACTCACAAAAATAAACCTAGCATAATACTCCAACCCAATATTTAAAAAATATTAAATTAAAGAAAGCAAATTTATTTTACTAAATTTTAATATAGAACAGAAAAAATATAGTACAGGCATTTTAAAAGCCAAATTTAAGTAATTATTTTTGATTATAATCATTAAAAATTAAGTGAAAACGAAAATCAAAGTTATAACTCCAAACAATCACTAGTAAATTTTTGAGCCATGATTACTTACCTTTATTTTTCCATAATCTCGACGATCCCAAAAAAATCTTTGCAATTTTAAGTCAATTCTTTATTTTAAAAAAATAAGAAAAATTAGTTTAGTTTTAGGTGCCCGGCACAACCAAAATTCAATTTTTGAGGCCTTGCATATATCAACAAATTGACAAAAATTGCATAACATTATAAAAAAATGAATATTGAAACGAAAGGCGCCAATCCAAGATCCCAAATTGGGTGAGGCATAATTTGTATTCATTCGTGTCTGGATGATTTGGTTCTAACGTTGAAAAATAAATTTTTTGGGTTAAAGTTGTCAAATTTCATCAAAAAATAAAAAATTAAGCCATATCAGTATTGAGATAAATATTTTAAAAATCAAAATTCTTGTCAATAATAAATAAATAAATTTTTAAAATTTTTTGTTTTTTAATGAATTTTGCTAAAAAAAAAATTTATTCAAAATTTCAATATTCTCGTTTTCTGAGACTATAAACACGAGACCGAAAACCAAGACCAAGAAGCGGAAAACCCGAGAAATTTTTTGAGTCAAGAAGCGAGAACTAAGACTCTCGCACATTCCCTAAAAATTACCCCAGAAAGAGTACATTTTTATGGTGGAAGGAGGCGCCATAATTGAAAAGTACTAAATTTAATATTTGATTTAATGATGAAATGTCATAAAAATAATAATTGAAACTTAGTATTTATTGTCAATTAATTTTAATATTTTTTGTTTAATTAGCAGTTAGTTTATTAATGATTGAAATTGATTTAAGTGAATAAATATATCTTATTAATAAATTAATTGCAGTTAAAATAATGAAATTAAATTATTTCCTTGGCATAATAACATACTATTAGTCGTTGTTGGCACAACTTAATTTATATTTATATTTTGGTAATATATTTAATTTTGTTTTAAGATTAATAATTCTGTAAAATCGTTAGTTAAATTAATTTTTTAATATGCAATTTTAGGAATAGCAATTAATGTTTTGTTTAAGAAAAATTAATCACTATTTATGAACTAAATTGATAGTTTTTTCTTGCTGTCAGACAATTAGATAATTATTATTGTTTCATTTACATTGATTGCAAATATTATTTAATTTCCTTTTTCATGCTAAGTGGCGTAACCTTAGGCAAAGCTGTTGAGAATATTTGAATTGGTTAGTTATTTATTATAGTAGGTAAAGTAATTAAAATTTTATGGTGTTATATAAATTCTACAAAATGCATAACAATGCAAGTTTCTTTTTTGAATAATTATTTGATGTTTTTATTCTTCAACCGATTAAATCCAATAAAATAATAATATTTATGAATTTGTCCTTAAAAAAAACTTTCAAATCTGAATAAATAACTTGAAGCTCAATTTTTGTTTATATTCGCAATATTAACATTATAAACAAACAATCTTATTAATATAAAAAATAATTATTTATTATTATTTGTTTAAATAAATTTATAAATTGATAAGAAAAAAACATAGTTGAATAAATGTATTAGGTAGAGTAGAGGTTTAAAAATCATAAAGAACAAATAATTAGTAATTTTTCTTTTTTTTTTAAATTTTTTTGACATGAAAAAAATGACATTTTTGTCCCATTTCATATTTTTTCACGACTATGTAACAGCAAGAAGAAAAATTATTGTGAGTTGCGCTAAATTTAAGATTTTTAATCACTTTGCTTAAATTGTCTTTTTACTTTTATAAATTAAGTTTAATTAATTTGTAATTTCTTAATTTTAATAATCTTATCCTTTATTATTTGTTGCAATAAAATTTATTATTTTTTTAGTTTGGTTAGTTTTCAGTTCCGCGTAATTACGTTTTCTAAAATAAATTTTCTTTATTTTTAAATTAATTTGTTTATTTTTCAATGATATTTAAATTGGTTTTTTATTTTGCATTGATTCTTCTTTTTATTTGGGCTTATTAATTTGTTATTTTTCTTTTTCATCATTTGTTTTTGAATTTAAAATTAATTCTATTCTTCTTTTACGAGGAATCATTACTGTACTTTATAATAATTTTTTGCTTCGTTTCATTGATTAAATATTTTCTAATGAAGAATGTATTTTAAGGTTTTATTGATATAAATTTATTTTCATTTATTAATTTGTGTTTAATATCAGTAAAAATCTCTTAATTTTAAATTTATAGATAATCATTTTTGAACGAAATTTTCATTTTATATCAATTTTGGAACTGTAAAAATCTTAAAACAAATTTTTATCGAAGTTCCTTATCCATTTTTAAAAAGAAAATAAAAACATTTAAAAACAAATTATTTTTTTGTTAATTAATTTGATATAGAGCGATGTAAATAAATCATAGAAATTGATAAATAAAAAATTAGTCAAATAGCTTATTCATTCACTTATAATGTTGACAAACAACTAGTTGAAAGTCTCAACTGAATTCTCTTTGCTTTGTTAATTATTTATTTAAATAAGCTAAAAATATTTATAATATGGCTAATTTTAAATTCAGTTTTAGCACGTAAATGAAATTTTTAGCAAGTTTTGGTACTTATTTTGCGATTTTTAGCATTTTAAAATCCGGGCCTTATAGTATAACTATGCTTTACAGTGTATTTAAAAAAAGGGAAAATTCATTCTTGCAAAACTTTGAATTGTCTGACAATAATTATTTCTATGGATGATATATATAATCAGATTTAGAATTACCCTCATTTTTCGCTATGCTTTTGTCCCAATTCAATGCATTTATTCATAATTTTATTTTATCATTTTACTAAATAACATTCTCTGCAATTAATATTATTTATTAAAATTTTATTATATATATAAATTATATTTATTCAATATCTATGTACTTTCTTTTTTATTTTTAAAATTTAAAAAAATACATATCTTTGTTTTAATAAATAACCAGAAGCTTTTTATATTTAATTTTCGGCTAATATTTATGATTTATTATTAGATCATAGTACCATCGCATTAATAGGTTTAAGGTGTTACATCGTTTTTTTTCTTCTAAAATGTATATATTTATCTTTTTCTATTGTGTTTTTAGATTTAAAATAGTAATTATTTTATTAAAGTCAATTTTATATTGATTAGACAATTTTAAATTACGTAAAACTAATGAATTCTGTTGAGAATATATTAAAATTAAATTTTAAGACAAATTATTGTTATTTAATATAAACAACTATTTATAGTATAAAGTTTTATGATATTTTTAAAGAAATAAAAGATTCTACATAAGTATCTTTATAATTTTAAATTAAATAAATTAATTATTAACGGCAAAAAAGATTTTTTATTTATGCATTTTAAATATTTTCATTTCTTTATTTAAAAATTTATAATGGAATCTTTTTTTGCCAATTTTATTTGAGCATATGAATTAGTTGGTTTGAATTTTCCAGTATGGAAAGTCCATAAGTCGAGAAAAAGATGTAAATGATTATCTCTCATTCTGAAATTCTTGGTTATTTACACATGGGTTTATTTTTAATTCATGATTCATTTAATGATTTATTTAATGTTGTTATATATGTAAATTATATTTATTCAATATCTTCAAAATATTTCTATATTATTGTGTTATTGTTATTATTTTATCGATTTTTTCAATTGACATAATTAAATATTGAGAATAAAACCTCGATTTTTTAAAGATTATTTTTACAAATTAAATGCGTAAGTTATTTATTATATTATTATTTTATTATTAAATTAATAAATTTAAATAATTGAAATAATTTTCTGTGCGTGTTTTTTAGTTTCTCTTTTGTTTTATCCTTTATAATATTTTAATTATTAATCAATTTTTGTTTTTAGATTCGAATTTTTACTTTTTATTTTTTTGTTTTGCTGTGAATATTCTTGCTTAATAATCTTATATGTTTTTTAAAATTCACATTATTTGATCAATTCTTAACAACTTATTAAATGAGGAGAATACGGTTCAATTTATTTTCTTCAACTATAAGATTGTGGCCATTGTTCTCGTTTTCAGGGATAATATTTTTTTTATTATTCATTAAATTATTATTATTTATTTTTTATTAAATTTTTGGAATTATTGTTCTTTATTGGTGCTAAAAAAATTCAATTTAATTATTTTAATGGACTTTTCGACAGTAAACATTAAAACAAATTTGTTAAAATAAATTTTGTATATTGCTTGTCAGTTTTAGTAAATTTATTTTAATTAACATACTAAAATATATTGCTAAATCTTATTACTAGTGATACGATTTTTACATTTTTTTTACCTAGAAAAATTTCAAAAATGCAAACCCTTAAGAATCGGCCCCTAAAATTTTCAAAAATTTATCCTAAGAAGAATGAAAATTTTTTTCAAAAATTCATCATCACTTTTTTTTGATTTTTAATAGAGTTCGCATTAAGAGGCATATGCCTTTTTTTGCGAGCTTAATTATTAAAAATTATTTATATGTTTTGCATATTAAATAAATTGACTCCTTTTTAATTATATTTTATTAATTTTAGTTTTATTTTAATTCGACATTTTCAGAATTTTTAATTTTAAAGGATATTTTTCATGAATATATTATAATTTTTTTAAATAATTTACCTTTTTAAATGTTAATAGATTTTAACATTTAAATTTATTTCAAAATTTTTTCACTAAATTACCTAAAATATTTTTGTATCTTTTAGGCCTTGTGCCCCGATGTCGCTTATGGCTATTTCCTTGTAGAGGTATTATTAAATGCAAAAATCAGTCGGGACCGATCACGATTTAGAAATCCGAATTTAATCCCAGGGTACCGAAAAAATCTTGCGGTATCCGTAAAACGTATCTGCTTCAACTCAAACTAAAAGGCTTAAGATAGCTTTAGCATTACAAATGAAGGGACAACCAACTGCTAGGAATGTGGAGTTTCGGGATGAAACTTGGTGGGTGGGTATTTTGACTCCGGATTTTTATGTGAAATTTTTACCTTTTTTGCAGAATGGGCCTGTGCGCCGAGTTATGCGGCTTTTCCTTTTTCCTTCCCTTTATAATTTGGAAAGCGAATTATATTTGTCATAATATTATTTTGTAAAATATCGAAAGAAAATAATTTTTAACTTTTTTTAAATATTTTTAAATATATATAAATTGTAATAATCAATTTATTTGCACCAATTCATTATTAATAAGTTTATTATGCAACAAAAAATTATGAACATAAATTACAACTAGAAATAAATAAATAAATTATTTAATAATTTAAAGCAATCATAATGAATTTTTATTCAATATTCATTAAATCATGTGAAAAAAAATAAATATAAAATACATTGAACAAAAAACAACATTGCATAATAAATTATTAGTTGTAATTTCCCTTAAGAAATGCAAGAATTTAATGTCTTTTTGTTTTATATTTATTCTAAAACTGTTTATAATTCTATTTATCAAAATAGCTCTTCATCAAGCAAACCATTTTTTAAATATGAATTTATCTATTAAGATTTGTATTCTTCATTAAGAATCGGTTAAATTGTATAAAATTTCTTAATATTTCTTTTTAATTAGATTCTTGTTAAAGAAAATCTCAGGTAATTAAATATTTTAACGATTAAAAATTTTTATATTTATTCATTTTAAAAAATTGTATAGTTTTGGTTTCACATTAATTAATTATTTTATCTTGTTAAAATTTAAAAACTACAATAAATTTACTTAGTTATTTTTCTTCCATCTAATTATAGTTAAATTTTCTATGTTCAGCAAAACTAACTCTTTTAGCAAATTTCAAGTAAAATATAAAATCAATAAACAATTCTTTGACTCTGCAAACAGATCGAATGTGCTAATGATTCCCTGGATTTACAGCCCCTTTGAAAAAATAAAAAATGTATCGAGTTTAACTAAAACAATTAATTTTGCTAAACAACCAAAATAAAATTAAGGTTTTATATATCTTTGAAATAATAATAAAAATAACAAAAGAATAAATTAAAAAGCAAATGCAAATAATCCGATAAATATATTTAAAGGAATAATAAAACAACGACAGCCCAACCTAAATTCATACAACCGGCCTTCAACAAGAATTCTCGAAATTATTTAATTTATTTAATTATTATTAAAATAGATTTTATAGTAAATGATATTTTTTTGATTTAATATAAAAAATATATTGCATAAATAAATTTAATTTCTAAATTTGAGAAATTATATTACCAATATCAGTGAAAATTCTTAAAATATAATTGTGATTTTATAAGATCATTGAAAGTAGGGATAATAAATAAATGCAAACACTAAGTATTAATAAATTGTTAACTTTGAAACTACATTGGAATTACAAAAAATAATACTGAATTTTTATATTATGAATAATGAAGCAAAAAATAAAATTATTAATTTGGTTAATTTTGAAAATTATTTATCCAGGATTCCATTATTAATTTAAATATAATTTTATTTATTAATGAAAAAGAGTGGCACCATTAGATTGTATATATTATAAGTAGAGACCGAATAAAAAGGCACCAATAATCGCGAAAAAGGCAATATAATTGGTAATTTAAATGATATTTAACATTTTATAATTTTTTTTCGAAAAGGAAAACTTTTAAAACTAAAATTTTTAAATAAAAAATAGATTTGGCAATCTATTTTTGAGATTTTTCAATTCTTAAGCCCAAAAGCATATATAAATGTGGACCAAAAATAATGATTAATTCTGAGGTAAGAACAGAAAATGTTACACATATAATTTCATCAAATGGCCCATTTCAGTTTCTACCATTAATAAAAATAATTTTTGAAAATCAATGATTAAAAAATTATTAATTAAACGAAAAACAATTAATAGTTCAAAAAAACCCAATGAAGGACATTAAAAACTAATAGGTATATCGAGAAAGCAAAAAAACAACAAAACAAATCACAAGTAAAAAATTAATCAATAAATTAATTTTTATGGACAGACACAATAATAAGCTCTTTTAAATGACGAAATTTTTTATTTTATTATTAGCTTTAGTTGTTTTTATTAGTTTTGGCTTCATGAATAAGCTTGTAATTGTTAATATAACAAGTTTCTTCCTAATGAATATTGCCATTCGAATTTTGTAAATTTTGTAAATCATTTATAAAATTTGTTTTTGGATTTTAACTCTTAATATTTTTTATACTATTTTTAAATTTTATTTGGTATCCCTGAGGCAGAATTGCTATAAAATTGGTTTATATTCGCTCACAGACTTTCTTGTCAACAAAGTAAAATTTAATTCTTATTTTGAAATTTTCATAAATTATTAGCTTCTTGTACATTTAAAATTTTGTTGACAAATAATTCTATTTAAAAATGTAGGAATGTAATATTACGGTTAATGTTTTGTCTTTTTATTAATTTAAAATTTGTAAAACTAATTATAATAAAAAGAATAAAATAAAATATTAGATAAATTTATGAATTTATTTTATAAATATACTTACAATTAAATTCATTTATTAATTGTTTTGTAAATTAAAAGAATTTAAAAAATAAATATTAAATATAAAAGAAATAAACAATGAAATTTAAATTAACTTTTTTTACACAAAATTAAAATAATAAACCAATTTCTCAACAAAACAAACTCATTCACATGCTAATTTTACAAAATATATTTTTATTCAAAAAGACAAAATTGTAAAAAGGCCAAGTGAAAAGCAATTAAACAAGAGTAAATTTAAAGGTTGAATAATTAGTATGAAGAATTAAATTCAAATAAAGGCACATTTAAATACGCACCAGCACGATTCGAGAAAGTAAAATATAAATTTTATGTATATTTATTTAATTTTAAAGTTTTTTAATTATTCTGTTTAACTTGTTCTTATATTAATTGATAAATTGTTACATTAAATATTTTTATTTATAATTTTGCATTTTTATACGCTGGTTTAACTTCCAATATTTTGTGAAATGTAACACCAACTATGACTTATATTAATTATTTCCTTGCTAGAATTTATTTATATTTATAAATTTATAATCAAATGATTTTTTATTAAAAAAATTTTAGTATAATTTTATTTGCCTTATTTAATTCTAGATCATATTTCATTTTTTAATGTGAGTTTTTATTATAATTAATTTTCTCTGCTAAATTTAATATAATTGATTTTCTTTTATGTTTTTTCATAAAAGTTTTGATTAATTAGTACATAATTTAACAGCTACGGAACACCCGCTACTCAGCGCTCCAGCGAGTCCGCCCGTGAAATGGTGGCACAAGGCATCATTTATTTTAATAAATTCCTATTTTTATTATTTTATTCTTTAAATATCATTAAAATAAATTTATTTCTCGCACCAAAAATATATTTTATATACATAATGAAAAAGCAATAAAGAATTATTAAATACATTTATTTATGTAAGAATATTTTATTAATCTTTTTATTTAAGAATTTTTTTAATTTGCTTGCAAAATTTGATACAAATTATGATTTAAATTTTATATTTTTTATTGTATCCTTTAATCCAACCGAATAGTATACCTTTTTAATTATTTTAATTTTTATAAAAATATTTCTTAATGAAAATTACTTTTTATCTTTTATTTATTAAATTCGAATTGAAATTAAATAAATATAAAATAATTATTAAATTTTGCAATACATAATAATAATGAAAGACAAGATTCCAATATTTTATAACTATTACAACAACGATAAATACAATAAAATATATTTTTAAAAATATAATTAAATAATTGATATTATGATAGTTATAGAAATGTATGACTAGCTAAATGTAATTAAGCATAATGCTTTTGATGACTTTTAGAAATATTTATCAAAAAATCTATTATTTTTTATTTTTTAAATAAAAAAACACAAAAAATTATAATATTTATAAAAAAATTTTGAGAATAAGCTCATTATTATTTTAATAATTAATTTAAATTATGAATTTCAAATTAAAAGGCTATTCGAACAAATTGAATTTTTTTATTAATGTGAATTTTAAACAAAAAAGCTTTATAAAACACGATACCATTTATGGTAAATCCCAACAACAAAAATAAACCTAGCATAATACGCTAACACAACATTTAAAAAAGGATAAAATTAAAGAGAGAAAATAATTCATTCATTTTCGTATGAAACTATTTTTTGACAATCGCCATCTTCCAGTTTTGAAGTAATGATTTGCAGTAAAATAAAAATTTAAAAAATAATTAAATTTTCAAGGCGGATTAAATTTTGAATTTATCATTCAATAGCACTTAAAAAAATTTGTTATTTATTTAACATTCAATTTTAGGTTAAATTTTTTAAATTTATTAAATAATATTAATTATTATCCCGTGAACGGATTTGTAAAATCGTCTAAGTAAAATAATTTATTTATAATTACAGAATATTTTTTTATAATAGTTTTATAGAAATTTTAAATTTGTAAATTTAACAGGATAAATTAATTTGTTATTAAATAGCTATTATAATATTTTCTCTTTTTTCTAACTCTTATTTATTGCTGTTTTACTTGATCTTCCCGATGAATGTTGCGTTGTAGTCGGTCTCTTCATAAGATTTTTCATTTTTGTAATTTTATTTAATTTAAAATGTAAGATAATTTATATTTTTTGATTTTATCGATGATCGAAGGCAAGGAAAATTTTAACCGGCCAGGCTCACGAGGCAAATCTAAGCATTGCCATTTATAATTATTAATTATTTTAGAAAAATTTATTATTTTTGTATTAGAATTCCATTTTTTATATTCATTCATTCATTCATAATATTATTATCATTTTTTAAATTAATTTTTCCTTTAAAGATTTGTTCGTAACTTTTTACTGAAACAACCAATTTTAATTTACTTTAGTTGTTTAGATAGCCCAAAATTTCTTAAATATAAATTTATCACTGCATTAATTAATAAATTTTTTTTTATTTTAAACATTTGATTATTATTTTTTATTTGAATTAATATATTTGCTGCTTTATTAACAAAAAATATTTTTAATTAAATAATTTTTTTGTTTTTCATTATTATCAGCATATATCTTGATTAAGATCAGCATATATCTTGATTAAGATCAACAGTTGTATACTGAGTTGTGACATTTTGTATAGAGAAAAGATTAATATATATATATTATGCATTACCATTAAGCGGATTATGTTTTATTAAAATATCTAATTATTAATTGCATATCTTCGTAATATGTTCATTTATTTTATTTTACAATTGTATTCTATAAGAAATATTTTGGAAAAAAAAATATTTAATTTTTGAAAATTCCAGGATTTAGATAAAAAGATAAAATTAATTTAATTTATTTTTTTGTTTAGTTAATCGGAATAGATCGTTAATTTTATAATATTTTTAAAATTGCTTTTGATAATTAATAGAAAGGAATTAATTATTTGCTGTAAATTTTTTTATTTATAAAATCCATATGTAGTTTAATATGTATAATAAAGTTTAATTATTACTTATATATTTTTTGCTCCTTTTAACCTCATGTGGCATGTATTGATTTTTTAGTTTTAGAAGCAATTATTGCTGAAGTTTTTTTCATGTTGCAATAATAATAAAATTTTATATTTAAAAATTTTAAAACATAATTTACATAATTCTCTAAATAAAAAATATAAACTTTGCCTTTATGAACATCTATGTTAGAGAAACATATTAAGAACATTAATTATCATAAGATTTTCTTTTTT
This sequence comes from Heterodera schachtii, assembly GCA_023374025.1. Classification (NCBI taxonomy): domain Eukaryota; kingdom Metazoa; phylum Nematoda; class Chromadorea; order Rhabditida; family Heteroderidae; genus Heterodera; species Heterodera schachtii. The sequence continues at coordinate 774,083 of SIJG01000049.1, forward strand.
TCAAAGTAATGAGCAAAATATTAGAAATTCTATAATATTTAGATCGAATTTATTAAATAATTTTAGTTTTAATTTTTGTATTTTCTATCAAAAGTTTAAATTTTGTATAAAAAATGATACAATTATTCATTTAGTCAATTATTCTCATTTCCAAGTAAAGCATAAATCAAATTTTTTATTGAAAAATATTCAATTTAATATTTAGATAAAAAAACTTTTAAATCATACAAATCATGACCGGATGTGTTGTGTTGATTCTATTTGGTGGGATAAGATATTTGAAAATTAATTATCGAAAATTCTTTATTATTTTTTTTTGGTGTTTATCATTTTTTAATATTCTTTTGAAATGATTCATTATTTTGTAGTCTTAGGCAAAGATAGTTTAATTTATTTCTATTGATTTATTTTTCTAATTATTATTTTTATTTATATTTCCTCACCTTTGAATCTTTTATAATAATGTATATATTTTTAAGATAAAGGTTGTAGAAAAGGTTAAAACTAGAATTGTTTGTATAATTTTTTGTTAAATACAAAAATATTGGTTCGATTTTTTAACTTCTATATTAATAAATGCATTTTTTTACATTTATAAATTATTTTAAATGCAATAATAAAATTATTTTAATTTTTAAATTTATAAGTAAGGCAATAATTTTAGGAGGCAAAATCTGTCTTTTTATTATTAATTTTTTAATTTTCTAATCATTAAACATTTTTAGTTAACTTTTAAAGAGCATAACAAATTATTATGATGTTGCTCTTTTATTAAATGGTTAAATAAATTTCATGAATAATCGTTATTAAGAGTTTTTCCCTTCATTTTTAGAGTAATAATCAATTTTTCGAAAGTTTAGGTAATAAATTAATATTATTTAATTTATTCTTTAGACATTTTTAATTTATTATTGATCTATTTAATATTGATTAAATATATTTTTAAAATTTTAGAATTTCATTTAAGTCCAATTGTAAATATTACTTATTTTAAATAAAATTAAGTGTTTTTCTGTAGATTTTTTCAATTATACAAATCAATCCAATATTGTTTTATTGAAAACTAATTTAATATTTGATAAACTGATTTTAATATTTGTTTATAAACATTTTTCCAACTATTTACTATTCAATTTCTCTTGTTTATTCCAAGGTCAATAAAGGAACAGAAGATTAATTATTATTATAAATTATTGCAAGATAAACAATTATTTTATCTAAAATATGAGTCATTTTAATTAATAATTTATTAACATTATTTTCTCTTTGCTTTGATTGATTATTACACAAAGAATTCAAATAATGTATTCATTTATATGATTCACTTTCTTTCCTATTTTATAATATTTAATGCCTAAATTACAATATTTTTATTAATAATCTATTTTTAATGCTCTTTTAATTGTTGATAGTTAATTC